>CM057339.1:755691504-756291504 GCA_030015575.1 Agapanthus africanus
ACAGATGTATCTACTCTAGGATTTCAAGTCTCTACCCAATAGTATCAGGTACACAAACACATCCCTAAACTCAGCACACCCTTGTCACAAATAGAGGACTCCGAATCATTACCCAGCTAAGTATGCTCAAGTATTTCTGACGAACGAGTATCGGCGGGCAGTGTCTCACGAAAGCAATTAAGGAAAAGTGGTCGGGCGCGGACATGTGCAAGCTGTCCCCTCAGTAGAGTCGAACTTAAGCTGTGCTCCACGATCGCACAAGAACTGTGAATCTGCAGAAGACTATCTCAACAATCAAAATCTGCTGCAGGAAGGTGAACATTAAGCTCTGGTAGTCCGTGAAAATCTGACGCGACTCTCGAAGAAGTAGTGTCTCCAAATCTCCAACGCAAGACCACCGCGGCCATCTCCAGATCGTGAGTGGAATACCCTGCTAGTACTTCCTCCAAATGTAGGGAAGCAAAAGCGATAACTCTATAGTGCTACCTCAGCAAACAATCGAGCCCACTCAAGAAACATTACAGTTAAACCATAAAGTCGCCTGAACCAAAAGCAAAGAAAGAACTGATGCAATTGTTAACCGAATCTTCGACTGCCGAAAACTCCGCACACATGCCTCAGTCGAAAGAAAGAGAAACCTTCTTTCAGGTCAGTCCAGTCAACGGTGCAGCACTACACTAGCAATCCTGTATGAAAAGGCGGTAAAAACCTGCTAAGCCAAAAATCTGCGGACTTCCGTCCCGTATACAAGTTTGGGCCAAAGCTGTATGGCCTCGATCTTCCTCGGAACCATACGAAAACCGTCTCCCGTAACTACAAGACCTAGGAGTCAACATAACAAGCCTGAAAGAACACTCCGAGAATCTAGCAAACCGCTGGGGCTCTCCCAGTATCTGCAAATCAAATCCTCAAGTGCTGCTCCTGTCCCTCAAGACACATTAAATAGACCAGAATGTCGTAAATAACACAACAATAACTGGTCGAGGAACGGCTTGAAGAAATCCGGTTCATTACATCTACGAGTGCTGCTAGGGCATTGGTGAGTCCAATGACACACCAGCACACACAAAGCCCGTAGCACACACAAGGCAGTCTTCGGAATGTCATCACTCCGAACCCGGAACAATGATGACCTGATCCCTAAACAAACTTAGAAAAAAAATGTCTCGCACTTAGGAGCTGATCGAAGAAATCGTCAATGTGAGGTAAAGGATACCTGTCCGCACCGTAAGCCGGTTCAATTGACGATCCATCAATACACAACCTCAAACTGTCGTCTTCCTCCTTGACGAACAGAAATAGGAGCCCCCCAATGCGAAACGCTCAGACGCACAAGCCCCCCAACAAACAACTCTGCAGCTGATCCTTAAGCTCCCTAAGCTCCGCCGGCTCATCTGGAACAACGTCGGAAAACTCTCGCACGATAAGAACCCGGTCCAACAAACCCACTGTGGCTCCGGTATCACAAATGAACGCCAAGACTCCTCGACATCCTCTCCTCAAAAGCCGACTAGCGAAAAAGGCTGAATTCGAGCTGTGAGAGGTGGCACCACTGTCCCCCTGCACAACAAGAACTAACTTCCCGGAAAAACAAACCTGACTGTTTCCTCGCGGTAGTCTACAGACGCCTAGAACGCAACTAACCAGTCCATACCCAGTAGAATATCAAATCCAACATCTCTAGAAGGATCAAGTGACGGATGAATCTCCTAACCGATTGGCATACGACTGAAATACGTGTCACACAACAAAAGAATCGCTGACAGAAGTTAACACAACAAACGGCTGATCTAGCTAACACGAATCCCCTCATCCCAAACCTCTGCTACTCCCGCAACGGTCACGAAACCTATCTCGACGACTAGTCCTCTGTCTCTGGGTTGGTACACCGGTACGAGTCCTCCACTGTTCCGGAACTCTCAGAGTCTCTGGAATACGTGTCTTGTAAACTGGCGCTGCACCCACTAGTGCTATGTAGGTGACGGAATACTTTGTGCTGATCGCAAGGAACAACTGAGTAGCAGGGTTGAAAACCTCCTGTCGCTGCGCTCGAATGGCCTCAACCAATGAACTCATTGTCTGGCGCATGTCCTGCATCTCTGCCACAAGCCTAGCGATACTATTTGTCGAAGGCGGATCCGTCTACACCTGTGCAACGAGCGTGCCATCCTGGTGAGTCCTTGACCTACCCGAGTCAACTCTGACCTCGGCCCTCGCTGTACCTCACTGAGTCCCCATAGTCATCGGTGGCAAAGGCTATAAATAGGGATAGGATTCGATATGAAAACGGGAATAATTACAAATTGAAGGCGTAGATTCTATTTCTCTCAAAGGAAGAACGATTTTCACCAATCCTCCACTCACAATAAAGAAGATAAAGAATTGGTAATAGTGAGAAGGTGCTAATATCGGAAACTATGCTGAGACGGACCTCCAAGTACCTAAACTGGGTATGTAATCACAACAGCAAGTCCTGATGCATATTATCATGTACCCTATCTAATTTCCACTTTGTTGAAATTGACCCCCGATCGGTTGCTTGGTAACCGTATGACTCTAGCTAAAAAAAGTTGAACAAGATCACTTGGTTACTACAACGAAAATGCTTCGTCCCTGCTATGTTAGTCCGCGCACTGCGGAACGGTCAAAGTTGGAAAGTTGTTGATCCTTCTATAATAATGCCTTCTTTAAATCAGGAAAGACAAAGATAAAACAAAATGAAAGCTGTATCAAATCCTCCTATACCCTCCGACGAACGGAATGAGTATCCAAGGTTCAATCCCTAATATTGGAATACTCGAATTTGTTAGTCAAGCTGATGAGGAATATAAACCCAATGCCATGACAACTCCGATTAAGTCATTTTCTTCTACGACCCTCGACAAATGGAAAGTTTCTAGATGATCTCATGACTATAATAATTGACCTTGAATAGTCAATTCCTCCAAGGCAATTCTACGGTCGCTTCAATGCATAAACACATAAAGCATGTCACAAGTAATCAAAATGACTATAAAGTCCTACTAAGGCGTGCAAAAGAACATTCTTGACGTCATCAGAAAGATCAAACCAAACCAAAAGCCCCACTGAAGTGTGCAAAGGAATGTTTTGACATCGTCAGAACAACCAAGCAAGTCAAATTAAAAGTCCCACCGAGACTTACAAGAGAGCGTTCTTGACGTCTTCAGAATGATCAAACCAAACCAAAAGTCCCGCTGAGGCGTGGGAAAGAATGTTCTTAAGGTTGTTAGAACGATTAAATTAAAGTCCAACCTAGCAGTGCTTTTAAGCTCAAGGACCCCGCCAAGACAAGCAGGGATCAAAACCAAATAAGACAATGAAGTCTCACCAGTGACTTACACATGTAGCTTACTGTCACACTTTGTAAGTCATACAACTCTACTGATGGATTATATTAGTAAATACCCCTACCATGACCTAGAAGTCAACATCCTGCGAGATCCTCTCGACTCGTTAGGAAAACTACACAATGAGATCCTCACAACTCATTGGAGAATTAACCCTCGTGAATTCCTCTCGATTCATGAGAAAACAAAAAAAGCAACCTAAAAGTTCCACTGGACACCACATATACAACGTGTCAATGAAGTCGAATATGCCTACGCCCTACGGGTCTGACGCTTCAAGCGCGCCGTATACAATCCACGGGCGCAAATAATATCAATATTGCATTATGCCTGAAAATACATCTATCACATTGAGTTCTAATGTTGAAGATACCAATCTAAGCTTAATAAGCTACAAAGTCTGGGTCCACCAGCTGATACATCTGTCATGTTGCGTTCCTACATTGAAGACTCCAAACTTATGATTCACCAAGTTAAGAAGACCGAATCGGATATACTAACTCATTGAGTTGCGTTCCAGCATCAATGATATGAAGCAAATGATTCAACAAGCCACAAAGGAAGAATCGAAAATATGCCTGTCATATTGCGTTCCAATATTAGCAAGTATACTACTGCTATTGGATCTGAAGATCCTGAGGATAAGGTGATAAACTCATAAGCATCTATGAAGGCAGAGTCGATTCCCATAGCTCAATGAGTCATAAAGACCGGACTGTGGATCCAATGGATGATGTATTTGCCTCGTTACACGTTAACACGGGAAAACTACGACCAACCGGATTCTGAGGATCTTAAGAGTAAGGTGATCAACTCATAAGTATCTAAAAAGGCAGAGTTGATTCCCTTACGTCCCGAATTATGGACTCATAAGATAATGTATTTATCACATGGCATTCTCAATGTTGGTAAATACACTGTTTTAAAAGCTCTATGGATAAAGTGATCGACTTTTAAGCTGTATAGAGGTAAAGTTGATTCCCATGACTCACAATTATTGATCTTAAGGACGATATACCTTGTCGCATTATGCTTCAAATGTGGATGAGTATATAGAAAATCAAGCAAAATATACACATGATGCCAAATCAACATACTAATAAAGCAAGCAACTCATGGAAGTGACAAGGAAAACAAACAACTTTATTAAAAAACACAGTTCTGCTACAAAAGACTCCGAAACACAAGGCAAAATGGAATTCATATCGAAAGTAAAAATATACACAACAGAGAGGCCTCTGCTAGAAAGGACTGGATTGCAGCAAGCTTCCTCTGCTTTTCTTCTTCAAACGCTTGAAGTTGGGCCATCCTTTGTTGCTCTGCATCAGTAAGCCCTTTCTTCTGTCGAGCCAGATCATCAACTAACCTCTTATGGTTCATGACGAGTGTTTCGGAATGGTGGACCGCCTCATTTTCCTTTTCAACACATAGTTGCGCTGTGGTGACTTCTTCCCTGGCCACACCAATTTCATGCTCCAACCTAGCCAGGGTAGCAAGTACCTCGTCCAGACATTTTTCCTTTGCGCGTTGTCTAAGTACCTTCTGCTTGTGCGGGACATTGAGTTCATTGTAGTACTCCTTAGCCTTTGCAATTTGGTTCTCTAGGGCAGGCAAGCCAGTAACCACATATTTGTTCGACATTCTTGGTTTTACCTCCACAGCAGCTTCAAGACAAAGAAACTCCGTCCCCAAAGCACACACGCGAACAAGCTAGTCAGCAGTGTCTACTCTATTGTTCCTAAGCATCGCAGAAAGCACATTAGCTGTTGAAATAAACTGATCGAAGGTTGTCCTAGGAGACATGCTGAATGTAATCTGGAGAGACGTTAATGCCACCTTCAGGAGGGTTGCTCCCACTATAGGATCTACAATGCCAACGATTTGCGGACTCTCGATTCGGATTCGGTTCAGCCATTCCCTAAAGGCATGCGACGGTCCAACTTCTTTGAGGGTCCCCAAAATTGGATGCCCTATGATCAAAACAAGGGGTCCCCGATGTTGGACGCCTCAAAATCAAAAGGATGGGTCCGGACATCGACAGCCCCTCTTTACCCAACAATAGATACCCTGACGGTGGGGACCCCTATATGTTGACCATTGGTACCATGCTAGTCAAATCAATGAAAAAATTCTACAAGTATGTAATAATCACAAGAAAAGACAGAAGTTTATTTATTCATTCAAACATTTTAAAGTACAGGCATGGAAGTGCGAGGGTTAGTGAAACAAAATTCAAAATCCTAAAGATTACGCACAGTCTTTTCTATCATTTCGTGATGCATTTGCTCATGACGGCGTTCTTCCGGATCATCATAGATATCTTCCAAACAATCATAAGCATAGAGGATGCTCCTCTACTGGTAGATACGAAGAAGTAGCCTGATCGAGCGGTCCCTCAGTCTATCAGCGATCAGCCCCATCTTAAATATAGAGTGCACCTTATCTTCTGCAACGTCAAGAGACTTTTGAAACACAAACTCCTGACGGGGAGCAAATGTAACACTTTGAAATTTCGTTAGAGTGTGTTCGTGTTATTTAGCAGTTGTGCGTGTTATTTTATATGTGTATAGTATTATTAGTTATTTTAGTCGGGTTTACCCTAATTGGAAAATTTTCCTTTGTAGTGTACACTTGCACATTTAGCACTATTTTTGTGACCTAGGTAAAAAGTGTTAACATGTTAACCATTTTCTTTCATGCATGGTTGTTATTTTTCCCCACCCTTTTATCAAAATAAAACCCTTTTTTTCAATAATTCAAATCCAATAGAAAATGAGGCATGGTGTTAGGTAAAGGACTTTGACTTTTGACCCTTTTCTTCTCTCTTCTCTCTCTTCTTCCTCATTTCTGAATTCTACAGAATTTCCAGCAGAAAAACCCTAGTTTTCCTTCATCTTTCCCTCTCCTTTTCACTTCTCTTTGATCCCTACACAAAAACCCTACACAATCAACACATTTTCATCACAAAACCATAGAAAAGTGAGCTATTTGAGGTGTTTGGAGGCAAATCTGCACACTTGATGCTAGAGCTGGAACTTTTGGTTTTTCTAAGGTCATTCGAAGGTATAAATCTCACTCCTAGCACCCTATCTCCATAACTTGCATGTTTAGTTTCAAAATATCACCTTTTTATGCAATTTTAGTGCTATTGAAGGGATTTAGTGATGATATGTTAAAATTTATGTTGTTGTGGCTTGATTAGCTTGTTAATGAGTTATTAGTGTGGTTTTAGACCTAGGTTTGCTTTAGGTTTCACAAAAATACCCTAAAGTATTGTTTTAGTGCCAAATTGGACTTTTTAACTAGATATAGGGATCTGTTAGATCTGCTGCTACCCGGGTTGTTTCAGAATGAAATTGGAATTACTGTAGCATACACAGGGGGTATAGAGTGCACACACCAAACCCAGGGGCCCACCTCCCTACCCAGGCCGCCGAAAAATGCGTTCTGGCCGCAATTTGCGGCCAGATTAGTGAATTGGGGTTTGAGGTTTGGGTCACAGTAGTCTGTTGTTATATGTTGTATTTTGTTATATCTATTTTTTTAATATCTGTTCTGTATCAAAATCTGGAGTAGAATACACTATTTTCCGTATTTTTAATCTTTCGCGACACGCATGATACGTGTGTATGGATTTGGGGTTTCTGCGTATCGCGACGCGTCGGAGTGACTTCAGGCACGTAATCACATGTTTTAACGTATCGCGCACACGCGCGCTTGGTTCGCGACACGGGTTTCTAGTTGACCTTAAATGTCGTGTTTGTATGGTTTTGAGCTTATGCGTGATATTCTGTGGTATTCTAGGTTCGCAGGTCGAGTGCGACGGACACCGCGAAGAAAGGGAAACGAGTCATCGGCTATATCTAGCGAGAGACTACGGTGAGTAGATTTAACATCTACGGGGATATCACCCGCACGGCGTTCTACGTCAGGGCTGAGGGGATCTTATAGCTACATTTCCATACATTGACTGTTCATGGCTACTATTTAGTGCATACCACATTCCCTAATATATGTATATAAACTAGAATTGATAGAACACAACACCATTACTAACGGTTCATGTTGCACAAGCACTATCCTGCATGCTACACACACACCGTTAGTAATTGCCATGACACTAACACTGTACAATTTCCATGATATTCATACTTAATGCATATATCACATCGGATCATTATGTTGTAGCTCATCTTTATGTGACTTGACATGATATTCATACTTGATGCACATATCACATCATACTGACTTGCATATTGGGTTGGATTACATGTGATTTCTGGATTTGGGAACCATGGCTATTTCAAATATGTAATCATTTAAAAACCCGGTTCTCTTGATATGATATTTCGGTGCGTCCACCCTATGTTTTCTTGGTGCTAGAGCGATATATATGAGAGAGAGGGCTGACCCGGACTGACGGATGCCCGATATATATGAGAGAGAGGGCTGACCCGGACCGACGGATGCCCGATATATATGAGAGAGAGGGCTGACCCGGACCGACGGATGCCCGATATATATGAGAGAGAGGGCTGACCCGGACTGACGGATGCCCGATATATATGATAGAGAGGGCTGACCCGGACTGACGGATGCCTGATATATATGAGAGAGAGGGTTGACCCGGACTGACGGATGCCCGATATATATGAGAGAGGGGGATGACCCGGACTGACGGATGCCCGATAGACATATGAGAGAGGGGGCTGACCCGGACTGACGGATGCCCGATAGACATATGAGAGAGGGGATTGACCCGGACTGACGGATGCCCGATATAGGAAGATTTGCGTGTCGATGCTAGACACGAGCATTTATGATATTTGGGTGCCGATGTTGGGCACTCGTGATTCTCAGTGATGTACAGGATTTGAGGGCCGATGGGAGTGCCGGCATCTGGGTTGTCAGGATTTGGGGTGCATTGATGGATATCGATTACATATTCCACGTTGACATTCCATGTAGATGTTATACTTCCCATGCTCAGCATTCATTATTGTATCTCATCCTGTAGTTATATTACTTGATAGAGCACTTGCATGATTATTGCACATACTGCTTATCGTGCATTGATATCATCTGTTAGCTTATGATAGAGTAGCGCAGTACGTGCATGCTCGCGATTACCTTTATATGTTATCTCTATTCATGAGTTGGCAACTCACTCCCGTTGTGCCACAGTGTTTGCAGGTTGCCCTTCGGAGTAGTCGCGGCAGGCTGCGTTCTTGCATCTTTTGACACAGATACCCCTACAGTTGTGTACTAGCTCTTTTGCAGATATGTGGGTTTTGTGCGGTTTTTGTTTATCTTTCAGTTATATACATTGTTGTATCTAGTATTCTCCATCTACCATATATGTACTTGACTTAGAGACAGTGTGAGGACGGTGATGTATATTATTTGTATTCTGGTGTCGAGCTCGTTGTGAGCCGACTGTACTTATACAGTTTATTCTATCTGTGATGTTCCCACTTGTTGCTCTTGATCTTCGCTACGGCGTCGTATATTGCTATCTTGGTGATTGTTTACTTAAGATTTCTTATCACTTTTAAATGCTTCCATTTAAAAATTAAAACACTCTATACTTTTACTGGTTTGGTTTCTGAGCTTTCGGTTCACTTAGTCGCGTTACGCCTGTAGACGTTACGTGGTTAAGTGCCGGTCACGGGCCAAACTTTGGGCCGTGACAGTGTTCACACCATAATATTGTATTATTATATTCCCCATTCTTATTCTTTTTATAAATAAATAGGTGCTTTTAACGCATGTCTGCTACATATTACAGGTTACAGGTTCTTGGAGCGAAAATAGTGAAAAAGACAAAAGATGACACAAAAAATGGACTTTGACCAACAAATAGAAGGATCTTAATCAAGCCTACACAAAAGATCAGTACAAGGCAACGCAAGGTCCAAGATTACAAAGCAAACGGTTAAAAGTCCACTGCAATTGTTCACTGGAGATCTGGAAGAAATAAAAAAGCCAAATTGAATAAAGATCCAAAGAAATAAAAAGCCCAAGAAGCCTAGAATCAGTTCCAAAATTTCCAGACATAAAATTTTACCAAAGCTTGGAAGTCTACTTTGACTGGGTCTTCCTAAGAATATTTTGGTAAATGTAGACATGCGAATCAATTGTAACCTAGGGTTTCCTATCCTCTATAAATAGGAACTCTAAATCATTGTAAAGGCTATGCCTCCCTATACCTCTTTTTATGAATAAAATTTAGAATTCTTTTGGAGAGCATCGATACCTCTTTTCATATCATCTATTCAGATCTGACAACCCTGTGTAAATGTTTGGAGAGAGCCATCTGTAAAGTAAGTAGATTTATTTAATTGCCCTAGTTTAGATTTCAATTCTTGCCCTAGGTAATTTTTATTCTCTGCCCTAGATAAATGTTTTAAAATTCCCTAATGAGTGAGTAGTCTCCTCGCTTGTTAGGGTTAGATCTGGGGAAGGTTTGAGAGACGAAGATCTCTCATCCCCTTTCTTGCCCTTCATATATTTTCATAGGACTCTATGCATACATGCACATACCGCTCCCTACGGCACCCTATCCCTCGAGATAGCGGTGATACCGTAGTATAAAGGCCCGGTTGTGATGGTTTTTCATGGAGGTTAGGGTAAAGATTTCTAAAGGAAGGACAAGAACCTAGAGGAAGAAACATTTTTCCAAATTGTTCTAATCCCTTTTATTAATAATTACCATAACACCTAATTAGATCTTCATATGGGTATAGAAAGCGGTGAGATTTATTGACTTTCCAAACTTAACCTAGACCTAGCCCTAGCAAGATTTAGATATAGATTAATTTAGTTTTTAGATTTAATAATCAATCCGAACATCCTTCGGAATTAACTCGTTATCGCGACTAGGAAATTCACAACATCCCTATGGACCGACCCGTACTCACCGGCTAGCTACCAAGCGACGCCATTCTTGATTGAGGTTACTAGATAGATTTTGAGATCAATCAAATGGCTCCGTTGCCGGGGATGGCGTATTATTTTCTTTTTGCAATTTCGGGTTAATCAAAATTAAAAAAAATCATAAAAATCTGAAAAATCACAAAAAGATATAAAAATATATCATCTGTTATTTTTGGAAAGGGTACTTTGTTGTTTGAATCTTGCAGGATATACAATCGAGATGGATCTGGAAATTTCCAGAAAGCGAAACAAGAAGAACCGCGAAGATCTGAAGAGCAAAAAAAAAAAAACGGTGCCGAAGTGACCAACCGGCGGCGGTTCCGCGGTCTTAGGGTGCTTTGTGCGGCGGTTCCGCAGTGGGGTTGAGGGATCGGTTCCCCAAAAAGTCTGAAGCGCGGTTAAAAAAAATTCCTTTGTTTCTTCTATGTAAATCTTGATATATCTTCTGTAAATTTTCCTGCAGGATTTCTTTGCGCTTAAAAATCTTTTCCCTTCCAAATAATAAATCTTGTGCAGGATTCTTTGCGCCTCATAAAATAAAAATCTTTGATTGAAAGTGATTTACTGTTTTGCATATCTTTAATCGGACTTTAAGGGGCTTTTGACCAATTCAAATTGGGTGGGGATTTCATCACCCTTCCTAGGACCCCAGAAATCACATAAGGTATTTGCATTGACCAATCTTTAATTAAAATATACTAGACTCAGCCCTAAGGACTTCGAGCTCAATAGGACAGAGGACTAGTTATAGGTATCGACCGTTTATCCTAACCTGACTTTGCGGTGTCTAGGCAAGTGTGTCAAAGGCTAGTGGTTATTAATTTGGCCCACTACTGTGGTTCCTTCCCATTTACCTGGCACTTACCTGGCCGCAATTGGCGGTGAAGAGGCAGTTTGAGGTCCTATTTCTACCTTTTGGAACAGTTAGGAGCTGTCTAGCTTACCTAGGTGACCCTAGATCTAGGCCTGATTGTGCATTTTTGGTTGATCGAAAGTGTGTCTTAGCCCTTTATCGAAAATCTTTTTTGCAAAATAGTTCCAAATAAAAAAAAAGGGAAAAAGAAAAGGAAAAATCTTTTATAAACAACTTGCAAATCTTTGCCGCAAATAAATCCTTGCACCACCCAACCTTCTTTCTTTTCCCCTTTCTTCTATCATGGGTACCCCACATCACAAATCTCATGCCGAACTTTGGTATCCCGAACCTAACATTGCGTCGTACGTCAATTGCTTCGGTCGATTTAAGGAAGATCCCTCCGTGCTAAAAATTTCCTTGAAAGATCAAATAAAAGCGTCTAGGAGAAACAGTTTGACTTTGCAACCTACTTTGTGTCAACCTTATCAACCTTCACCACCTTCATACGTTGATACCACTTTTTCAAGTCCTGCTGAAACTCCTAAACCAATGTCCATTGCTGAGCATATTGCTCAATATCGTAGCCGATATTTCACCCCTCTCCACACGTCTAGGGATCAACAAGTCCATTCACCTTTTTATCCATATGTTGATCATAATCCTGTCCAACCATCCACTTCCTACCAGTCATACCCGACTTTCCCACCTTCACTAGACCCTGTTTCTACACAGCATTTTGGGAGTTTCACATATCCAAACAATTTCGAATCTTTTACCGAAACCCCTTCACCATCCAAGTCTAGTTTGGAAGAGTCGTTGGAAGCTTATATTGCAGCAACAAACAAAATGGTTAGGAATGTGGAAGCGTCCGTGGCCGCCCTTATGCAACCTAGTGAACCGGTAGCTAGTTTCCCGCTAGCTTTAAATTTTTCAATGTATAAGGAGGCGGTTGGATAGAGCGAGAATGTGAGAGGATTTCCAAATCAAACCTACCCATACCCAATTGAATCCAACAACTCCAATTTTCAAACATGTGTCCAAAATGATGAGTTGTGCGACTTTGTAGTGCTTGATTTGCCAGATTGTGAAGAACCCCTTTCGAGTGAAACCATACTTAATCCTTTCGATCTTTACACCTCCACTCTAGAACCTAAATCGATAAATATCCATGCTTTTGATGAGGTGTCAGAAAATATTGATTTTCACTTGATTGAGGATATAGACGCCGGGAAAATTTTGGATGATGAACCCGTTGATTTGATTGAAATTTTATGTCCAACTCATCATCCCGAGTCATTAATTGTTTCTCCCGAACTTCATATGCGTCTTTATTATGATGATAATAGCATGGATGGGATAAATATTGAGGAGAATTATGAGGATAGTATTAAGGAGAGTATTGAGGATAATATTGAGGTTGAACCATTTTTGTTTGATGTGTCGGATTTTCCAATTCATCCTCTTGAACCTTTACCTAAATCACCCTCCCTCTTTTCCAACGTTCCGACCACGCCTAATATCACGCTTGAAGACTGTGAGCTTGAAAATTTTTCCTTTGAATCTGACACAGTTCTCACGGCCGATAACACGTATGAGTGTTTCACTTTTCCGGACGATGTTGATGACTCACCGCCCGAGTTTGAGTCCTTTACATTTTCAGATGAGTTAGTTGAACCATCAGACTTGGTTACTTACAGTCGTTTTGAACCATTGTTGGAATCTTTCCAGTTCGAGACAGTTTACTACGGTGAGAATGAGACTATCCCTAATTCACTCCCTTTCGTCCTTCCTATCGTTCTGACCGTACAAGAAACCGTTACGCTTTCATCTTCAATACCAAGTTCGGCGTACCCATACCTTCTTGCGAATCTTGAGGGATTTGACCCCATTTCACGACGAGTTGATAGATTAGCACAATCACTTTTAACAGTTCGGTCATCACAAATTGCGCTAATTTACTCACTCGAGTTACACCCTCAAGATCGTACTCCACTTCTTTCTCTTTTCCGCCATTCTTCTCCTCCGCCGATACCATATTCCACTCTTCTTCCCATTCGGTCTCGTGTGCTTCTCATTTCTTTTCTTTCCACCCCATTCTTTCACCAACCCTACCATTACCACGATAAGATTTTTGAATGGTTGGTGCTCACCTTTGGCTTATGTAAGGCCTTGCTTAGTTTGGGGAGGACCTTATTGTATATATGTATATATATTTTTTGTTTTCTTTTTCTATAAAAAATAAAAATAAAAAAATTTCAAAACAATAAAAAATTCAAATTTTTTTTATAAATAAATAAACAGGGGAGTGCCGACATTTTGACCCTCTTGGTGCAGCATGATAGTGAGGACACTGTCAAATTTAAGTTTGGGGGTATACTCGGTACGTCGTCTTCCTTCGCATTCATATGTACATATTTTTGCATTTGCATATTTATTTGAAAACCCATAAAAATTGAAAATTTTAAAAAATTATAAAAATTAATGTATTCAATTTTGGCCTAATTAACTTGAGTTTGACAAAAAGTTAACTAGTTAGGAACAACTAGATCTTAAACTTAGTAAATTAAAAACCCTAAAAATAACCTTCCTTAAAGTTTAACGGTAGAAAGTATATGTCCTTGTAGTTTATTTAGAAATAGGCAAATTTTGAGTTCAGTTCTTGGGCTAAGTCGAAACAAAGGAAAAGTATTGATATTTTTATTAGAGTATGAGTTTGAAAAATAATTCCTAGCTTAAGTCTAGATTCTGAAAATGTATATCCTACAATTTGCACAATCACGCACCTTAAAACTTGGAATAGAAGAAGAGACCTTGAAATGCTCTTGTCTAAAGTCCTTAGTACGATAAAAAAAAAGTGAATAAAGAAAAAAATGAACACTGGATTTTGTGATTACTTAAGGCTGTAAAAATAGAAAAATATTTAGCGAGGGTGCTTCATCACCTAGTGTCTTAGACGAACTGGTTTGGGAGTCACTACTAAAAGCCTTGGGTGTTACAAGACTAGGAATTATGCTTTAAAATACAAACATATCTTGTAATCGGTTGTTGGTATCTCAAGAAGTATTAACGGTCGCATGAAGGATGTGTAAGCAAAATTCAATTAAAAATTCACCTACTAATAAGTACTTTGGACAACGGACAAGAGTATGATTGCTTGATTTGAATTTCTAAGTGTAGGGGTGATTTATACACATAGGTAAGGATATGTGATTGGAGTTTAGATGAGAGAAAGGAGTGAAGAATAGAACTTGTATCTTTAATAGAGTTGATAAAAATTTCTAAGTGGAGATGGAACCCTAGAAGGAAAACTTAAGAGATGCCGAAAGCTAAGTAAGTCTATAGAACATATATAATCTTAAGTTAAATGATGTGAAGGTGTGAAGAATATGGGTGGATAATTTACGGGTCGAAAATAATTGAATTCCTTGTTAGAAAACCTAATTGGAGAATAAAAGTTGATAATCCAAATTGATAGGATTTTGTGGGTAGTATCACTGAAAACCCTCAGATGACAACATTCCTCCTACTAGGGACACCTAGAGGTTTAACGGCTTGTTGCACGTGCTCAGTACAATCCTGATTCCCAGCGAAAGTGCGGTTAGGTTTTTTGTAGAGAATAAAAAATAAGTTTGCTCGAGGACGAGCAAAAGATAAGTTTGGGGGTATTTGTTCACACCATAATATTGTATTATTATATTCCCCATTCTTATTCTTTTTATAAATAAACAGGTGCTTTTGATGCATGTCTGCTATATATTACAGGTTACGGGTTTTTGGAGCGAAAACAGTGAAAAAGACAAAAGATGACACAAAAAATGGACTTTGACAAACAAATAGAAGGATCTTAATCAAGCCTACACAAAAAATCAGTACAAGGCAACGCAAGGTCCAAGATTACAAAGCAAACGGTTAAAAGTCCACTGCAATTGTTCACTGGAGATCTGGAAGAAATAGAGAAGCCAAATTGAATAAAGATCCAAAGAAATAAAAAGCCCAAGAAGCCCAGAATCAGTTCCAAAATTTCCAGACATAAAATTTTACCAAAGCTTCGAAGTCTACTTTGACTAGGTCTTCCTAAGGATATTTTGGTAAATGTAGACATGAGAATCAATTGTAAGCTAGGGTTTCCTATCCTCTATAAATAGGAACTCTAAATCATTGTAAAGGTTATGCCTCCCTATGCCTCTTTTTATGAATAAAATTTAGAATTCTTTTGGAGAGCATCGATGCCTCCTTTCATATCATCTATTCAGATCTGACAACCCTGTGTAAATGTTTGGAGAGAGCCATCTGTAAAGTAAGTAGATTTATTTAATTGCCCTAGTTTAGATTTCAATTCTTGCCCTAGGTAATTTTTATTCTCTGCCCTAGATAAATGTTTTAAAATTCCCTAATGAGTGAGTAGTCTCCTCGCTTGTTAGGGTTGGATCTGGGGAAGTTTTGAGAGACGAAGATCTCTCATCCCCTTTCTTGCCCTTCATATATTTTCATAGGACTCTATGCATACATGCACATACCGCTCCCTACGGCACCCTATCCCTCGAGATAGCGGTGATACCGTAGTATAAAGGCCCGGTTGTGATGGTTTTCCATGAAGGTTAGGGTAAGGATTTTTAAAGGAAGGACAAGAACCTAAGGAAGAAACATCTTTCCAAATGGTTCTAATCCCTTTTATTAATAATTACCATAACACCTAATTAGATCTTCATATGGGTATAGAAAGCGGTGAGATTTATTGACTTTCCAAACTTAACCTAGACCTAACCCTAGCAAGATTTAGATATAGATTAATTTAGTTTTTAGATTTAATAATCAATCCGAACATCCTTCGGAATTAACTCGTTATCGCGACTAGGAAATTCACAACATCCCTATGGACCGACCCGTACTCACCGGCTAGCTACCAAGCGACGCCGTTCTTGATTGCGGTTACTAGATAGTTTTTGAGATCAATCAGACAGCAAAGCAGTCCAAAATCCTAGAGAATACAACAACCAACATAGGAGAATCAATGGGAATTAATGCACCGACATGCTCCTCTATCTTTTGAATCACATCCTCACAGTCAGTGTCGTTATAACCAGGTTATTGCGCAAGAACGCTTTCGTAGTGCACAATATCTCTAATGGGAACCATCCAAAGAAAGGAAGAATTAGCAAAGCTATTTGCCATGATTGTGAATGAAAAATGAAAAGGAAATACCCACTCTATTTATAGAGAGATGAAGAACTTTAAAAGGAGCTCAAGAGGTACCAAAAGACTTTAATGAGTCATCATGCCCTATGGAGTCTTAAACAAAATGTCACTTCCCAAAAGACACAGCGATTCCCAAGAGATGTAACCTTTCATACATGAGACGGCCGAACCCCACTACATGACCCATTCATCTTGCCAGGCGGCGAATGGCCTTCGTGGCGAGAACCCCATGCGCCAACAATAACTTGCCCGAACACCAGGAACCCTATTTCCCAACACCAAGTGAACCCAAATGACGGGGACCCCATATGCTAATGTCAATTTTCAATGTTTTGTTCTGTGAACAAGGGAAAATCATATCTGCAATAATATAAAAACCAAATTAACAAGAAGATCATATTCGGCAGAAAACTTTTATTAATTTCACGCACTCGGATGATTTGCATGCCTTCATTGATGGGGGAAATTTGTTTGATGTGAAAAACTTATCGAATAAAGATAAAACATGCATTTTTCATCAGGATGACAAAATATTCAAACATTCATTTCAGGCCACACAAAGAGATCACCGAACTCGGGATATGAGCTCCAAGGGTGAACAAAGCAAATTTCACAGTTTTGAAGCTCCCTTTCGGCCTTCTCCACCATGTTGTAGCGACGACTCCCACGAAGAGTTTTTCCCCACCTATCATCGCTCCACCCACGAGCAAAAGAGAATATGATGGCTCGTCGAGCGTACATTTGGCTCAAAAGATGGACTGAGCGGTCTCTCATCAGCATCATAATCAGGCACACCTCATGAAAGGCGTCTATCCAATCCTCCGCAGTGTCAAGTATCGCCAGAGTCATCTCAGCTGGGTGAGGAGGAATGTTATATAGAATGGTAAGGAACACTATTCAAAGCCAAATGGAACCCATGGCAAGAGGAGACCCCATAAGGGTCTTAAGCTCATGCATCACCATGTCACATTGAGCATCCGTAAAGTCAGGATTCATTAAGCGTGCAGCGAAACGGGGAATGATTGTTTCCCCCCAATAACAGAGCAAAGCTATGTTCAAAATTTGAAAGAGGCAGCGCCTCACGTGCCTTGCACGAGGGCACCAGTGCCACGAATTAAAAAAACTCTGAGACAGCGCCTCACGTGCCCTGCACAAGGGCGCCAGCGCCCCACGTGCCCTGCACGAGGGCGCCAGCGCCAAGAGTTAAAAACTCTGAGGCAGCGCCTCACGCGTCTTGCATGAGGGCGCCAGCATCAATAGTTGCCTTGCACGAGGACGCCAGTGCCAAGAGTTAAAAAACTCTGAGGCAACGCCTCACGTGCCCCGCACGAGGGCGCCGACGCCAGAACTAAAAGTTCTCTGCCGTTGGATCAAAGATCCCGTTGGATCAAAGATCCAACGGTGATGATAAATCATCGAAACACAGAATTAAATTCTGTTTGAGGAAACACTCCTCAGATCTTTCTAAATAAGAAAGATTATGCTCTGTAAAACAGAGCACCGTTGGATCAAGAATCCAATGGTGATTAAAAATCACCAAATTACATAATAAGCTCTGTATGGAAAATATTTTCCCAATCTTTCTAAACAAGAAAGATTATGCTCTGTAAAACAGAGCACCGTTGGATAAAAAATCCAACGGTGATTAAAAATCACCAAATTATAGAATAAGCTCTGTATGGAAAATATTTTCCCTATCTTTCTAAACAAGAAAGATTATACTCTGTAAAACAGAGCACCGTTGGATTAAAGATCCAATGGTGATTAAAAATCACCAAATTACAGAATCAGCTCTATATGGAAAATATTTTCCCAATCTTCTGTAAGAACAGAAGTCCTAGGATCAAAGATCCAACGGTGGATAAAACCCCCAAATCAATTAAGGATCTCTCAATGAGAGATTTCTTTAACTGAATCAACAAATCTGCCTCCACTGTATAAAGGCCCCAAGACTTCAAGTCTTAAAGAGATGACCCCCCCTAAACTTCAAGTTCAAAAAGAAGAGCAAGCAGAGCTTTAAGAGAGAAGAAAGAAGAAGAACTTTCTTCAAGGTAAATAGATATCATAGCATCTTATCTGCATACCCAAGAGTTTAACCCTTATAAAAGAACATAGTTCTTTCCATGGATCTGAGATCTATGAGACAAGTCTCCCACAAATGAGAATTTAATTCTCGTAGGGTTGAATTTGTTCTTGGAGATTGAAGATCCAAGGGAGAACAAAGAATTGAACTCTTCAGAAAAATGCACAAAAAAGGAAACAACACCGAGCACCTTACGTGCCCCTCACATGGGCGCTGCTTAATAAAGAGTGCTTAGCATTCAGTGGTTGGCGCCTAGCGCCCCATGTGCCTTTCATGTGTGCGCTGTTTAATAAGGAGTGCCTAGCACTCATCTGTTGGCGCCGAGCGCCCCACGTGCCTCTCACGGGGGCGATGTTTAACATAAAGCGCTCTGTAAATAGAGCCCAACACCATAAAGAGTATTTAATACTCAATAAAAGACAAAAAGGGGGGGTGAGCATCAGAGTCCATATCAATGCTCAGCATTGTTGCATAGAAAAGGGATCGAGCCCAAACAAGTGTTTAACACTTTATTCAAAGATTGAGTGGGTTGGGCCCAAGTTGACCCAAAAGTTCCTAATTCAGATCAACTAAGCCCTTGTGCTCACAATTTTTCTAAATTGGTCATAGTCCCGAATCCAACTACAGATCTCCCAACTGACATTGGTTCATGGGTACATCTCCCAACACCTCTGATATATGTCATTGTGATTCTTTAACGTCTTCAGAGAGGTGGCGGGTCCCGACAACCAACAATTCCTTGGACCGCAACGTCCTTAAACTAGCTATGGACTGCAACGTCCTTAAACTAAACCCTCACCCCACAAAAATGGTGATCTACGGACCGAAGCGTCCTTAAACTAAAGCAATAGAGCCCAAATGCTCTTTTGTTGGGTCTGAATGATCCCAAAATCCTATTGAGTAGATATCAGTTTAAAATTAGACTAACGTATCCTCAACAAACATTTAAGTTGATCTTAATCTCAAATAATATTAATGATCCTTAAATCAACCCAAACCCAAATCTAAGAATATACGGATTTAGACTAATCTACGCCCTACAGGCAGCAACATAAATTAGTCTCCGTATACAATCCACGGGCAACCAAAAAAACTTAAAACAAATACACACGATGCGAAGTGACCTTCTGGAGCAGGAGAAAGTGGTTACCGCGATACGGTAACGTAATTAACTGCAGGGGCTTGCGTCTGCAGGGAAGAGCGTCTTCACAATCAAAAAACCCGTCACAACGAGAGGGAATCTGATGAAGTCTGCTACAACGGTCGCATCCATCCAAACCTACGATACACGATGCAATAAATCAATTTAGCATCTTCGAAGAGGTGGACGGATAAATCCAAATAGTATCTGCCCCCAAAATTCAGGCCAGACGTCCTAACGTCCCGGTCGCGTCTTTCGGCAGTAAACAGATTCTGGCACGCCCGATGTGACCTTTTCCTCTTTCCACTCCACACTTCGTGTGTCATGTTTCGCGAACAAAACGCGGTCTGCTATGGTTTCCTGTGGATTCAAGGTACTAAGATTTGGTGTCTTGCTCCCGTCCAGAGAAAAGAAGATCAATGGCATCTAGCTGCACCAAATGCAACAACAACTCCCGCTCCGCCCCGTCTGGAGGTGTAACTTACGAGCCCTATGCGGCCTCGATCTTTGCAATGCCGGTGGAACAGGTGACACAGTCCACCACTGGATTGTTCTTCAGGACCATACTCCCGCCAATGAGCTTCAACGCTCCAGTGCCATCACAGGAAGCTCCAAAGAAGCCGGTCTTCGATCGTCTTGCAACTACCGCGGCCCCTCTCAACGGGTCGTCCAAGTCTACTGCCTCAGTCTTCGACAGGCTGAGCCTAAGCTCAAATGGGCCTGCGAAGAGGCTCGCAATACCGGAGAAGGCTATCCCAACTCCTGCTGCAGGTGAAGTCGTCCAAACTACTTCCCCTACTCGAAAGTTGGCCTTCGACAGGTTGACCATTCCTTCCCAACGGATGTCAGTCTTTGACAGGCTGGCGCCAATAACAGCCTCTCCTCAAAGCAGGGGGCATGACGAAGCTACTCCAACGATAGAGGTGATCCCGGTTACACGACATGCTCGATGTCGTCACTAGCGCCGAGTGAGAAAAGCTGGGGGCAGTTCCTCTTCTGGACTTACCCCACAAGCTCCGATGGTGGAAGTTGATACTGCTGTTCCAACTGGGAACAACTTTGAGACGCTCAGGAGGGTGCATAAGAATTCTCCAACTGCCGTGTTAAAAAGGTCTCCTCCACCTGCGAAGAACATCACAAAGGCAAAGCCGAAACAACCCCCTCAGTGGCTATTCTCCAAAATCCACAGGGTCTGGTGGAGAGTCCAAGACTCTGTAATCAACAAAGACTACTCCCGCCGACAGAAGAAAATCCGGCAAGAGAAGGACCATCCTGTTATACCACAGAAGGTATCGTTTGCATGGGTGCCTATTGCAACAGCCCCCTCAACTTCGACCGCCCACAAAAGGAGAAGGCCGGAGAAGATTCTCATGCCTGCGGCGAATTTCAAGGGCACTGAATAAGCTCTGTATGGAAAATATTTTCCCAATCATTCTAAACAAGAAAGATTATGCTCTGTAAAATAGAGCACCGTTGGATCAAAGATCCAATGGTGATTAGAAATCACCAAATTACAGAATAAGCTCTGCATGGAAAATATTTTCCCAATCTTTCTAAACAAGAAAGATTATGCTCCGTAAAACAGAGCACTGTTGGATTAAAGATCCAATGGTGATTAAAAATCACCAAATTACAGAATAAGCTCTGTATGGAAAATATTTTCCCAATCTTCTGTAAAAACAGAAGTTCAATGGTGATTAAAAATCACCAAATTACAGAATAAGCTCTGTATGGAAAATATTTTCCCAATCTTCTGTAAAAACAGAAGTTCAATGGTGATTAAAAATCACCAAATTACAGAATAAGCTCTGTATGGAAAATATTTTCCCAATCTTCTGTAAAAACAGAAGTCCTAGGATCAAAGATCCAACGGTGGATAAAATTCCCAAATCAATTAAGAATCTCTCAATGAGAGATTTCTTTAACTAAATCAACAAATCTGCTTCCACTATATAAAGGCCCCAAGACATCAAGTTTTAAAAAGAGGAAACCACCCCCTAAACTTCAAGTTCAAAAAGAAGAGCAAGTAGAGCTTTAAGAGAGAAGAAAGAAGAAGAATTTTCTTCAAGATAAATAGAGATCATAGCATCTCATCTGCATACCCGAGGGTTTAACCCTTATAAAAGAACATAGTTCTTTTCCTAGATCTGTGATCTATGAGACAAGTCTTCCATAAATGAGAATTTAATTCTCGTAGGGATGAATTTGTTCTTGGGGATTGAAGATCCAGGGGAGAACAAAGAATTGAACTCTTCAGAAAAATGCACAAAAAAGGAAACAGCGCCGAGCGCCTCACATACCCCTCATGTGGGCGCTGCTTAATAAAGAGTGCTTTGCACTTAGTGGTTGGCTCCCAGCGCCCTACGTGCCCTTGACGTGGGTGTTGTTTAATAAGGAGTGCCTAGCACTCATCTGTTGGCGCCCAGCGCTGAGCGCCCCACGTGCCCCTCATGTGGGCGCTGTTTAACATAAATCGCTCTGTAAATAGAGCCCAGCACCATAAAGAGTGTTTAATACTCAATAAAAGAAAAAAAGAGGGTGAGTATCATAGTCCATATCAATGCTCAGCATTGTTGCATAAAAAAGGGGCCGAGCCCAAACAAGTGTTTAACACTTTATTCAAAGACTGAGTGGGCTGAGCCTAAGTTGACCCAAAAGTTCCTAATTCATATCAACCGAGCCCATGTGCTCACAATTTTTCTAAATTGGTCTTACTCCCGAATCCAACTACAGATCTCCCAACTGACATTGGTTCATGGGTACATCTCCCCACACCTCTGATATATGTCGTTATGATCCTTCAACGTCTTCATAGAGGTGGCGGGTCCCGACAACCAACAATTTCTTGGACCGCAACGTTCTTAAACTAGCTATGGACCGTAATGTCGTTAAACTAGCTATGGACCGTAACGTCCTTAAATTAAACCCTCACCCCAAAAAAATGGTGATCTACGGACTGAAGTGTCCTTAAACTAAAGCAAAAGAGTCCAAATGCTTTTTTGTTGGGTTTGAATGATCCTAAAATCCTGTTGAGTAGATCTTAGTCTAAAATTAGACTAATGTATTCTCAACAAACATTTAAGTTGATCTTAATCTCAAACGAGATTAACGATCCTTAAATCAACCCAAACCCAAATCTAAGAATATACGGATTTGGACTAATCCCTGCCCTACGGGCGGCAACATAAATTAGTCTCCGTATACAATCCACGGGCAGCCAAAAAAAATAAAACAAACACACACGACACGAAGTGATCTTCTGGAGCAGGAGAAAGTGGTTACCGCGATACGGTAACGTAATTAACTGCAGGGGCTTGTGCCTGCAGGGAAGAGCGTCCCCACGATCAAAAAAACCCTCACAACGAGGGGGAATCTGACGAAGTCTGCTATAATGGTCGCATCCGTCCAAACCTCCGATACACGGTGCCATAAATCAATTTGGCATCTTCGGAGAGGTGGAGGAATAAATCCAAATAGCATCTGCCTCTAAAATTCAGGCCAGACGTCCTAACGTCCCGGTCGCGACTTTCGGCAGTAAACAATGATGTCTCTAACGAGCACTTCCCATGACTGTCGAGGAGTGTGTGGGTGATTACAGGCCATCATTCTCTCTTTACAAATAAGGAACAGAATGTGCACCCCACAAATTTATAAAGAAAATCACTAAAACCCTAGCACACTAAATGCTGCATGGTATTAAAGATGGAGTGCTTCTTAAGCGCCGACCAAGAAAATGCCAGAAAAAGAGAGGAGACGGTCCAGAAAATCATGAAAGAGTCAAAAGGGGGTCCCTGCCGCACACTAGAAGGCACCACCATTGTGCTAAGAGGCTCCCATCGTGCTCCCAAGGGGTCCCTGACACAGGGTCTCTACCGCTGTGCTCTAAATGGGTCCCCACCATGCTCCCAACGGGTCTCGGACACAATCTCTCTGCTACACATTCAAAGTAGAGCCCCCGTCGCTCCTTAAAAAGGGTCCCCGATAGCGGGAGCACCCATGAAATGCAAAGGGGAGCGGCGAGCTACACACCCCACGTTCTCAATTGTGGTCCATGTTCATGGCTAGGATTTTAAAATGCCCCAGAGGCTATAAAAGCTCTCTATAAGCCTTAGAGAAGAAGCTAACCACTCCGAACCATCTGAAAATCATTAAGTACCACTGTTGCATCACCAAAGAGCATCGGAGGAATTTGAAAAGGCAAGTTTGCTAATGGAAGAGGAAAAGTAGAGTTTAAACGTAAGTATGGAGTCGTAAAGATCCTTTTCTCTGCAAATTCCCCCTATCTCAATGATATGCTCCTCAATTGCTATGAAATGTGTGATCTATAGGGTGCTCGATAAAGAGTTATCTCCGAAATGCAAAGTTAATGGCTTCGTTCTAAACTTTTACAATGAACTTGAAATTCTGTAATAAGCCTCATGACAGCTCTAAAACTAAATTGTGGGATGCTTATAAAAGTTATCCTTTTCCAGATACTCTTCGGAGTTATCCCCATGTATACGGATGCTCGTTTGAGTTATCCCTCACGTGATTGTCCTCGTAATAGACTCCGTGAACGTATGCATAGATAAAAAAAAATGAGCAAACACACATACATACATACATACATACTGGACATGAAGCACAGAATAAAGACTTAAACATTCTTGATGACAAAACAACCAGTTGCGGGAATATACCCACGAAGATCAAACAAAGTCGGAGACCCCTATATGCCTCCACGCCCTTCAAGCTTACGTGGCGGCATCCTCAGTGGGTACTACGTCAACAGAACAATGGCGAAGACCCCTATAGGCTTCCGCACCCTTCAAGCTTACGTGGCAGCAACCCCAATGGGTCCCACGTCTATAAAACAATAGCGGAGACACCTATAGGCCTTCTCACCCTTCAAGCTTACATGGAGGCACCCCCTGGTGGGTCCCACTTCTACAAAATAATGTCGGAGACCCCTATAGGCTTCCGCAAACCCATGGTGGCACCCCCTAGCGGGCCCCATGTCCATCAAACCTATGGCGGCACCCCTTAGCAAGCCCCATGACAATCTAAGCCTATGGTAGAAGCCTCTAGCGGGCCCCATTCCCACCAAAACTCATGGCGGAGGATCACCCAGGGGTCTCCGCACTTGTTCCCAAAGCCGATTCCTTGGCACTGTTAATTGTAAATCTCAAAACAAAGCAAACTTGCCCTATGGAAAATTATAAATACTTTTCCATATACAATCTACGGGCTACTGTCGTGACATTGAAGTCGAACACCCATGCAAACGTTCCATATGGCAAATTACAAATATTTTTCCATATACAATTCGAGTGCTACCATCGTGGCACAAAAGCTAACCTTACATGACACAGAAATCGGTCAGCATACTTACCCCATCCCAAAACTGTCCTACGGTACAAATGCACAAAGCGTGTCGTATACAATCCATGGGCTACCATCGTGGCATAGAACCCAACTGCTGCCCTATAGCAAATAGAATAATTTGCCACGGGCTACAAACCCCCAAACCTATTCCAATACATCCGAAATGATGCTAAACTAATACTATGGTCTGAGATGACCTTAAACTAATATCATGGTCCGAGACAACCTTAAACTAATACCTCCTACCAAAGTCCACCAGTATGGTCCAAGATGAACCTAAACTAATATTATGGTCCGAAACGATCCTAAACTACTGCTCATGTCTGGAATGAATTTAAACTTAAACATATATGGAAAATATGCATCTATGGATCACTACGTCCATAAACTGGAATTCTGCCGTATGGCGGGCTACCCCATATTAGCCTTTCATATACAATTCATAGGTAACCATGGTGGCATAGAAGCCAACCCCATCATGGCATAGAAGTCAACTCCATCATGACACAGAAGTCAACAAACCTGTAAACCTAAAACCATAAACAGCATGGACCACTATGGTCCGAAATGATCCTAAACTACTGCCTGTGTCTGAAACGACTTTAAACTAATGTTTAAGTTCGAAACGAATCTAAACTATTACCTATGTCCGCAACGACTTTAAACTAATACCGAACGCAACTAAACCTGCTCTATGGGGGATTGCATCATAGCAGTTTACCATATACGATCTACGGGCTACCATCTTGGCATAGAAGCTAACTGTCCTTTTCATCATACTAAGTGTGCACATTGCGACATACTCCATTCTCACCAAGCCCTACCGGACGTGCCGGTTAGCCATCACCGTCTTTTAATCATCCGTGACACCGAAGTCAAATGTCCCACCTGGCATGACCATATCTACTCTATAAACTATATAAACATGCTCTATGACCAGTTGTTCTATTTTAGCAAGTCATACACAATCCACGGGTATAAACAATGGATCAAATACGTATTTCCTCGACGACCGCGATGCGTATGGTGGAAAATATATCACATCTGTTATGTGATAAAATCTACATAACAAGAAATGTATGATGCGGCTAAACATATGTAAATTGAGATGTATAACATTGTATATCACAATTATGAAATGCATGCCTCAATTGCTGTCTTTATATGCTCTTGTTATTGAATACATACCATTTCCATCTCTTTTGCTCTTGTATTTAAATGCACTTAGGAATAAACCACTCGTAGAAAGTTCTCTCAGTTACCAAGAATTTCTGGAAACCACCGGTGATTATAGACATTAACTCGTCTCGAACAATGGCTTCTATTTCTGCCTTTGTCTTCGTCACTGGTGGAAGGCGTAGTGCAGTTTCTTCTTCCTCATCCTCATGATGACCTAGATATGCTGTCAGGTCTTCCACGTTGAAGATGGGACTTCCAGGAGGGATAATAAAATACAGGGGCTTGCGTCTGTATGAAATCTATTCCCCAAAATTAAAAAAAACCTTTTTCGAAGGATAAATATGAGAAGTCACGCTACATCGGTCATATCCATTTGAACCCTTAGCCATATGCCGCGTCGCAACAATGTGTCGTGCTGAGGAGCCAGACGGATCTGCATCGATCTGTCCCTTTAAGACCCCCACGATGGACAAGAGATCCTTAGAGGGCCCTTTCGGCGGTGAACAACTCTCACACACAAAATCAAGGGTTTCATTTGATTATCCTTACTCTTTGAATATTAGTTTGATATTGAGAGAAACTCCTTTGAGTGTGACTTCTTTGAGAGTGTATATTGCCTCAAATTTTTCTCTTTTTTCTTTGTGTGAGAAATCTTGAGTGCAAGAGTGTCTTTGTAAGGAAGTTGAGTGAGTTACTTCTTCATTTCGTTGTGTGCTCTCGATTGTAAGGGTGTCATTGTATGAGATAAGGGCTTGTATTGAGGGAGAAGTGTTGCTCGTGTGTCTAGCAACGTGTTGTCTTTGGAAAAGACATGAGAAGTTAAAAGGAGTGGACTCGAGGGCCTAAAGAAAGAGGACTACGAACCGAGACGTTATCGGGGCGCCGGACTTTTATAAATCTTTGTGTTTGCGTTTGCAATTTCTATATCTGTTGCTTTACATTCATAGCTTAGAAATTGCATGCTTATTTTTCATGCCCAATATGCTTATTGTTCATGCTTGCTATTGCTATATGTTTATGTTTCACAATTGTATGTGTGCTTAACTCTTATCTCTATTGGCTCATCATTGTCTAGGTTTACAATTGTGATATTTCGATTAGCAAGTGTGTAGAATTTTTAATTTGGACATATTGGTATCATAGTCCTATTCACCTCTGTCTAGGGCTATTTCCGTCTTTCTCCTAGGCTTTTTTTCAGAATCTATGCAAGTGGCTAATTAAATATTTGAATATTTGTAATTTATGTGTCTACTTTTAAAATTTCTAACTTCTAATTAAGCATTCTAATATGGTTATATTAATGTTAATTGATATTCCATCTTGAGTAGGAACAATGGAGTATTTATATTGCCACACTGTAGCATGTATTGCTTGTCTAAGCTACATTCATTTTTGGATTATGGGAGTAGATTCTAGAAGGAAAAAAAAGTGTTTTAACGTTTTTAATCTTTTTTATTTGTTATTTTCTAGACAAAAGAGCTGGGTTCAGAATGAGCCCACTTATTACAAATTTATATTGAATTACTTTACCTCTAAAAAAGCAGAGTTAAAACTACATTAGATATCCATGGTTTATATGTGGGATGAGGTGCAATTCTAATTCTAAAATCATGATAACAGTCGAATGATATTCTTATATTCTATCATGTCCTGCATGCCGAATGCTTTTTTTCTTTTTTCCATGGGTCTAAATCTAGGCTTTTGCATTGTAGTTTCATCTCTTTCTTAATTATTGGAAATTTCCAGCAAACATATATAAACTTTCAAAACACATACATGATAGCCATATGAAAATTGTTCCCATGAAGAAATTATTCAACTGGAATTTGAAGTTTGTTCCGTAGGTCCAAATGAAGTGGAGACAGTGATGTGTTGCCATCATCTGGCAACAGCATTTGATGCTGAGAAATAATGGAGCAAACGCACACTATTCATTTCTTGGTCCTTGTTAGCTCCACTTCCATATAAGATCCAACCTTTCTATGTAATTGGTCGGCCACTGTTGTACCACTTAATAGAGCAGATGAGGTTTGGAGCTAGGCTAAATCAACAATTAATAATGACAGCAAAAGATAAAAATTAAAGGGTTATTTGTACCAATTATTTCCAGGTTCGGAGGAAAGCCGCCAAAAACTATGACACTTCAAAAAGATACCATAACTAATGGATAACGTCGGTCAATCGTACACTACTACAAATAAGGGTTGTCCCTACGGATTTATCAGTAGAGGCAAACCACTACCCCTACGGATATCTCCGTAGGGACGAAAAAATAACCTGTAGGTGCAAACGCCGTAGGTGCAAGTTGAAGCCCTGAACTTGTCCCTACGGGTTAAATTTTGTCCCTACGGAGTTTTGTGCACAATAATATATATATATCAATAAAATATAAAATTAATCATCACACAACATATATCGCAGTATTCATAATCACATCTCACGCATATAATATACAAAAGAAACCCAAAAACTGAATATGATATAAATATAAACCAATATCAATATCAATATCATTTCAAAATGTAGTATAATATGTATGATATAAATAAATACATGTTTCAAAAAATAAGAATCAAAAAGCTACCCTAGCTCGGTCCAGCTCCACCTCTGATAAACGATAGAATCAAGCGCGCCTGCTCCTCGGTCAATAAACCATGCAATTCAGCGCGTGCGGGAGTTTGAGCGGCCTGTGGAGCTGACGATGTGGTCTGCGCAGCCGCCGTCGAGGTAGTCGCTTGCGGAGCCGCGGCTGCGGGAGTCTGAGCGGGCGGTGGAGCTATAGGAGCTGTCTGCGGAACCGCAGCCGATGTAGTGGCTTGCGGAGACGCAGCCGAAGGAGATGCATGTGGAGGCTCGGCCGATGTACCCTGTCGCGTCTGGACCTAACGTGTTTAAGAAGCGTGTAAGAATAGTGTATTATTCGAATTCGTATCATTATCAAGTTATTTCGAAACCCCATTTGGATATCTAGTTTGGAAAACCGTTGTTTATCTTAATTACATATGTATGTATGATTAATCAAAGCTAAGTCTAAAACCAAATAAGCTCAAGCTTCGTACTAATTATGGATATGTTGATATCTATAATATGACATGATATTTTACTATAAAGTAGTATACATACCAGCATCTCCTTCAACTCCTGAACGGTGGCCCTCAAGCTCTCCAATTCCTGCTGGACACGTCGCTCACTGGAGACGGAGGAAGTAACCACCGGGGTGGAGTCCAACCTTATATGGGCCCTGCTAAGGCCCAGTCCCCGGCCTCTCTCCCAACCTCCGTGTGCGGCATCCAGAACCGAGGTCAGCAGCCTCGGATCGCTCTGTCCGGTAAAATCGATCTCCGAGGCCTCAGCCTGATCAACCACCCGCTCCTACACCCACATTAAGCAGTAAAGTATAAGTATAAAATTTAAACTTGAACCTTCCAAAACTAAAATTTCAAATATGGGTAGAATAAATATTAACACTTACGCAATACTCCTGGGTAGCGACGTCGGGATATCGAAGCTCACCCGTGGCGGGATCTGTCGAGGTGCCGTGGACGACAAGATATGCGGACAGCACGCTCGGTGTACCACCTTGCGCCACAGTCCGAGCTGTCTGCAATATTAGAAAATAACTCTTAATATTAGAAATATTAGAAAATAACTCTTAATATTGCAGAATATCACAAAGGTCGGTCTATTGTAATTTATCGATAACTCCATGACTCGAGTAATATTCCTCGAGCCACCTGTGTAAGTAGGACGACCTCTCTTCGCCGACTTCCTGTTCTCTGTATTCTGAGCGGCCTGTTTCTGCACAACGCATTAACATTTAGTTTTCTAATTAAGGAACAAAAAAAATAAATTATATCCTAAACAATGAATTACATTAAAAATACATACATGTTTGCGTTGGGAGTCGAAATATTCGCACAATAGAGGCCATGTCTCTACGTCGACTCTCACAAACGCCGGAGTAGATAGAAGGGCCGCTCTCTCTGCCTCGGGGGTCGCCATTCACAGGGAGTAGCAGTCGGCCTTCAGCTCATTCCTGTTGTATCGGACCTTGGTCTGCATGTTCTTCATCAGGCCATTGTACAGAGCATGAAAGTCGAGCACCCTCTCAGGGTGATCAGGGTCGGGTATATGCTGAAAATCGTAATCCGACTGAAAATACAAAAAAACCATTGTTATTAGATTGCAAGTGTTAATAATAAATATATTGGATAAATAAAATGAAAATATATATTAATACGTACCCGAGCCTGATCAAAGAAGAGTGCGAATGAGCGCTGGTGCTGCTCGCCCCACTCAACGTGAAGTGGATAGTTCTTCATGAGCCGGCTCTCGTCCCCCATATACCGGCCGAACCTCTCGGCATGAGGACCGGTATAGCGATAGTCAAGGGTAAAAAAGAGGGGGAATGCTGCCTCCCCCTAGCTCTGTCAGGCCTCGGCCTATGGGACTGATTCGAGCCTCGAGTTCCCCGCTGGGGATGGGGAGGCCCTGCGTCTGCACGAAATATCAAGACAATCAATATTAAGACAAAGTTGTATTAAGAAATCAAACTTAAATGAAAATTGAAGTGTGATATATACCTCCGGTGACTATCGCACGAGCCTGGGCCCGGGCAGCAGCACGAGCGGGACGATAGTTCCTCCAGTGAGGAACAACCGGGGTCCCGGATGCGGACACATCCCCTCTAACTAGAAAATAAACATTGACGCTAAATTTCCATAAAGTTCATATTTATTCTATAGAGCATATGTAAAATGAATAAATATTTTATATTTATTCATACTAACCTGCAGACGATGCGGAGGGTATGGAAGCGGTAGGAGTGGCCCCTGCGGAAGATGTGGACGCACCACCTATAATTAGACAATTAAAAATAGATTATATAAGTAATTGCAAAAAGAATGTGTAGATCAATAATATAACGTTCTAAATCAATATGCATGCACTATAGGATATATAAATATACCCGCAGGTGCGATGGTGTCACCACCTACAGCTAGAAAATAATAAAAATTGCTCAGTAAGAGCAAAAAGAATGTGTGTGTATTTATGATATAGCATTCTAAATCAATATACATGCACTATATGATATATAAACATACCTGGAGGAGCAGGAGTGGCTTTTGTGCCAGATGTGGATGCATCACCAACAACTAGACAATCATTACAACGGGCCATGTGCTGTGACTTCCAGCCATATAGTTGAATGGGCAGAAGCCATCAGTAGCCAGTCCGAGTCGGACATTGTGAGGATCGCTACTGAATATTGCGTGCCTCCTATCGAAATTCTTCCATGCCGGTGAATCTCTTGGATGGCTCATTTTTCCATCTTCACTTGGAGGAGCACGGTGATGCCAAATCATTGCCTCGGCTGTTTTCTTGCACCTGAATAGCCTTTGTAGCCTCTGTGTTATGGGAAATTATCGTGCTATCTTGACAGGTATATCAGGCTTCTTATCAGAATCTTTCGGCTTATACCTGGCCTCTCCGCATGTTGGACACTCTTTCAAATCTGAATTCTCTTTCCGGTACAACACGAAATTTTTTGGACATACTTGAATCTTCTCGCACTTTAGACCCAAATCAGAAATCATCTTCTGGGCTCCGTACCAGCTGTCGGGCACGTTATTTCCCTAGGGCATAGAATCTTTCAAGAACGAAAGAAGCATTGTGAATGACTTGTTGCTCCATCCATTTAGGCACTTAATCTGGAAAAGTTGGACGAACCATGAGAGCGTGGAATACTTCGCATTCTCATAAATTGGTTTTCTAGCATCATTCATGAAATTTTCATATTTATCCGCACGCGGTCCTTGACCGGAAGGAATGTCATCTTCGGTACGAATAGATTCACCTAGGGCAGCCTCTACCATATCCTTCATTTCTTCTGATGGAAATAAATTACCGTCTTCTCCTTCTGCCGCATTACCGAATTCTTCTTTTTCTCCTGTCGCATTATCGTGTTCTCCTTCTTCTTCTGCCGTAGTACCGCATTCTTCTCCTTCCCCGTGATATTTCCAAGTTGTATAAAGTCTAGTAAACCCATGTTTTACAATATGAAGCTCTGCCAATTCTACCTTCTGCCAGTACTTATTTCCACATCTATCGCACGGACAGAGAATCTTCTCTATTATGATCTTATTATGCGTGCGTGCAAATTCAATGAAAGCAGCAACTCCTGCGACAAACTTAGGTTGCACACGTTGTTGCTAATCCACATACATCCAGTCCTTAACTCTGACGTACTAATGGACCATGTTAGACTGTATAACATATAAATTGTAGGTTATGGTGACTATATTGAGAAATATAAGAACGGGAAAGTTACTGACAAAGGAGAAAATCCGTGTATATGCTTTGTGTGTGTGTGATTGTCGTTGAAAAGAATAAATTATCGAACGTATGTTAACCGATAGACGGGGACTAAGTGGTGCTTTTAGTTTCATATATGAGTATCGATGAGAATATGAAGGTTACATATTATCATATATTGGTTTTAACTTGAACATCTCGAATCACTCTCTAATTATGCGTTTGTTGTGTATTCTTATTGTATGTGTGTGTTCCGGCTGTCGGGGGTAGGCTTCTATCCCATTAAGAATGTATAAAGCGAACACCCATCACTTGTGCTTTCAACCGTTTCAAGTAAATTTCGGCAGCACCTCCCCGCTGTTCTCCGAGTACACTGTAATAGAATAGATAATCATTTTAAAGCTGTGAAACAACGTTGAAATGAACATCTAATCTATCTTTGTACACGGAGAACCAGCACAAAGGTACCGACGAAATATCTCGAAATGGATGAAAACATAAGTGAATGAAGGCGTTTGCTTTATACATTCTTAACTTGTCCACACGGGACAAATCTATGGGTTACCATACGATTGAATTTTCTCGTCGCGTAGACTATACGACGGTTGTTAGTATCGAGCTATACTGTCTGATATTTAACAACCTTCGTATAGTTCTATATCACGACGAATATTGGACGTATGTTAACCGATAGACGGGGACTAAGTGGCGCTTTTAGTTTCATATATGAGTATCGATGAGAATATGAAGGTTTCATATTATCATCGAGTATCATATATTGGTTTTAACTTGAACATCTCGAATCACTCTCTAATTATGCGTTTGCTATGTATTCTTGTTGTATGTGTGTGTTCCGGCTGTCGGGGGTAGGCTTCTATCCCATTAAGAATGTATAGAGCGAATACCCATTGCTTGTGCTTTCAACCGTTTCGACTAAATTTCGGCAGCACCTCCCCGCTGTTCTTCGAGTACACTGTAATAGAATAGATAATCATTTCAAAGATGTGAAACAACGTTGAAATGAACATCTAATCTATCTTTGTACATGGAGAACCAGCGGAAAGGTACCGACGAAATATCTCGAAACGGATGAAAACACAAGTGAATGAAGGCGTTTTCTTTATACATTCTTAACTTTTCCACACGGGACAAATCTATGGGTTACCATACGATTGAATTTTCTCGTCGCGTAGACTATACGACAGTTGTTAGTATCGAGCTATACTGTCCGATATTTAACAACCTTCGTATAGTTCTATATCACGACGAACATCGCACGTATGTTAACCGATAGACGGGGACTAAGTGGCGCTTTTAGTTTCATATATGAGTATCGATGAGAATATGAAGGTTTCATATTATCATCGAGTATCATATATCGGTTTTAACTTGAACATCTCGAATCACTCTCTCATTATGCGTTTGCTGTGTATTCTTGTTGTATGTGTGTGTTCCGGCTGTCGGGGGTAGGCTTCTATCCCATTAAGAATGTATAGAGCGAACACCCATCACTTGTGCTTTCAACCGTTTCGAGTAAATTTCGGCAGCACCTCTCCGCTGTTCTCCGAGTACACTGTAATAAAATAGATAATCATTTCAAAGCTGTGAAACAACGTTGAAATGAACATCTAATCTATCTTTGTACACGGAGAACCAGCAGAAAGGTACCGACGCAATATCTCAAAACGGATGAAAACACAAGTGAATGAAGGCGTTTGCTTTATACATTCTTAACTTGTCCATACGGGACAAATCTATGAGTTACCATACGATTGAATTTTCTCGTCGCGTAGACTATACGACGGTTGTTAGTATCGAGCTATACTGTCCGATATTTAACAACCTTCGTATAGTTCTATGTCACGACGAACATCGCACGTATGTTAACCGATAGACGGGGACTACGTGTCACTTTTAGTTTCATATATGAGTATCGATGAGAATATGAAGGTTTCATATTATCATCGAGTATCATATATTAGTTTTAACTTGAATATCTTGAATCACTCTCTAATTATGCGTTTGTTGTGCATTCGTGTTGTATGTGTAACATGATTTTAAACCATTGAGATCAAGATTTGAGAAATTTTATAAGTGGACGTTAACATGATAACAATCATCTCTTCTTATCAGTCCATATCTGAATTCTAAAAGGCAGTATATTTGCTATTAAAAGATCATGTTCAATTCTAAAGTAAGGGAAAAACAGAGGAATATAGATCTATTAAAGTCAAGCCATAAAGCTAATCACATATTTACAAAATTGCAGATACATTAACGCAAAACATAGTTATGATGCTTCAAAAGAATCAATTATCAAGGATCTGGGAGTGGAGATGAACATACAGCTTCCCGTCAATAAGATCAACAGGACAGAGACAGATAAAATATAAGATTAGAATGATGAACAAGATAATATGCTTGAAAGATGCTATATTTGCTGATTGAATATAAATGAATCCACCAATAAGAATATATACATGATAATATATGTAGAGGAATTCAGGCCATGAACACAAACCACAAACTATTTCATATGCTGGCTGAAAGAAACGGGCGAAAAGATTCATAGTTTTCCACAAACTACAAGTAAATTCTGCCATTACTAAGTACAAAACAAAATGGATTATAATTTAAAGGAGAAAGAAGAGCTTGAAGCAAAATCAGATCAAATTATATTGTCCCACATGGGTTGCTCGTCCAGACATTCGATAGCATATATGTCATAAGAAAAATAACAGAAAAACAATTTCTTAAGCTTAAATACCCTCTAAATATGCCAAACAACTTGCTTACAGTTCTACTGATACATTATTAAACATAAAGTCCCTGCAGACGCCAAATCTGGAACAACTATCACCAATAAATGCACCAGTACAAACTCGACCTCGAATTAGCCTAAAGCTTTGCCGGGATGGAACTAAATTAACAAACAAAGCATATTTACACTACAAGCTTACACCTACTACAAGGGATAAATAGGGCACTCTACAGTTCACATCTCATAGCCCAACCGAACCCTAGCCCCAGCCCCAGCCCAGCCCCAGCCCAACCGAGCCCTAGCCCCAGCCCCAGCTAGCCCAGCCCCAGCCCCAACCCCAACCAAACCCGAGCCCCAGCCCCAGCCCAGCCCCAGCCCCAGCCCCAGCCCAACCGAGCCCTAGCCCCAGCCCCAGCTAGCCCAGCCCTAACCCCAACCCCAACCAAACCCGAGCCCCAGCCCCAGCCCAGCCCAGCCCCAGCCCCAACCCCAACCCCAACCGAACCCCACAACCTAACCCTAACCCTAACCCTAACCAAACCTGATGCCGACGCCGATGCCCTCACCCCTACCCGAACCTGGCCTGAACCCTAAACTACAACGTCAAAATTAAAAATTATTTGAGATTTACTTACAAAGGGTTGTTGCGCGGTGGAGGAGACGGTAGAAATTGGTGGTCGACGGCGATCGGCGTAGGTGGCGACGAGGCGCGGGAAGTCGACGAACGTGTGGGGAAGAACGACGAAGCTGGCGACGAGGCGCGAGCGCGGTGGCGACGAAGCGCGGGAACAGGCGACGAGAGGCGCGGGAGTGAGAGAGAGAAATTTTGGGAACGATGAATATTATTTTTCTGTGCTTTTTTTTATTAATAACCTATTTAGATGCCCCTACGGACATAACCGTAGGTCCACGGCTTGTGGCTCCGTAAGGCCAAACAAAAAATTAGAACGTAAGGCACCGTAGGGACAACGATTTGGCCCTACGGATAAATCCGTAGGGGCAAGAAATATTTGCCCCTACGGATTTCTGAGTCCGTAGGGGCAACCCTATATTGTAGTAGTAGTAACGGTGTTAACTATAATCAATGGCCAAAAAGGCACTGTATTAGATAGTGGCTAGTGCTCAGGACAAGGCGGAATATATAACAAAAAAATTTACAAGCAAACACTAGCCACTACGATCCTAGGAATCAAACCATATACTAAAATAACAAACAAATATAAAGCTACACTAAAAGTTTAGGGACTATAACTTTTATAGCGTGTCCTTCATCTTGTCGAAGTCCCCTTCTTAAGCTTCTCGTTCGCCAGGATCATGCTTGCAAATCGATCGTCCTTCGTCAAAGATGATCCACCCGAATGAGACGGTTCAAGTTTTAGCTTCACAAAAAAGTCTAGCGAAGCAACTAAAGATCATAAGTTGCTAGTTTGTGATGCTTAGAGATGTAGAGAGTATCAAAGAATTTATTCTATCCTAATTCCTTCTATTTTCTCAACACATGAGAGGAGAAAGATGAAGGAGGAGAATGAGGAGAGAGAACCAAGAGATGAGAATGAAAGCATGAGAGAGAAATAGCCATGACAATTTTGGTTTTGTTAAAAATATTTTCCAAATAGAAAATTATAGCCATACCTCAATGTGAAACCAAATGGAATAAATAATTCCATAGACATTCCTCTCACCATTCCTAAATGCCACCACACCTCTCCACCACATTTCCATTTCTAATAAATGGAAAAAAAAACAAATATGAGGTGTTCTTTTTCTGGAAGTATTTTTGTATGGATACAAAAATACAACTCTGTATATACATACATGTATTCGTATCAACATACGAATGCCAAAGAGATAGAAAAAGACAATGAACATAATACTAGAATATATATATATATAGTAGAATATATATATATATATATATATATATATATATATATATATATAAATCAATACTTAATTTAATAATCCGGCTTAATTCTAAGCCGGCTGGTACTACCAACCGTCTGATTAAAGTCCGTGTAGCTAGTACACATATTTAATCGGGCCCCTGCACGTGTCAACAGACGGTCTCTGTATCATTTCGTCTGAACCGGGAAAACTCTCTGTGCGGGACTCTAAAGACTCGACAATATGGTGGCAATAAGTTACTAGATAAATCCATGATCATAAACACGTCGGCGGCACTAGCTGTTCGTAACGGCTACCCAGATATGTGTTGAAAGGAAGGTCGACAAGTAAGCTCATCTGTATCTCGACTGAGCCTATAAGTAACAGTCACCGTACAGTTCGGTCTCTTTGTCTGAGAGTATCGCATATCATGTCTAAGAGGATGGAAAACGTCAGACTCCGAATAACCTGATAAGTCGTGTCGATGTGGTTCAAGACCATCTTGAGAAACTACTGATCTCACTATCAGTAAATCTTATTTGTCTTGGCCAAGGTCTTATGTTGTTGGCCAACCGTATACAACGCGACACCGACTCCCTATACTGGGAGAGACAAATCCTTTCCGATCGCTTACTACCTCCATGTGGTTTGCGACTGTACCAAACTAAAACTGTTTGCACGACTCTTTAAATCCATGGTAAGATAGTAATCTAAGTACAATGGGAACTCACACGAGACAAATGGCGATCTCAGATTTAAAGACTACCATGTACTAATGTCACCAGATAGCTTCTATCTGACACTAGGTATAATACAATCTAAGAGTTCTTAGTGAGTCAGTCCAGTATAACTCATCCTCCAATGAGTATATGTATATAATCTTTGGTGTCATACACCAATGGCTGTGGGACCAACCATAGCCCCTCGTCGGGATCAAAAAACGTATACACTAGTCTACTCTGGAATATCGATGCTCAGTCTCGATACTCTTACGACTAGGGACATTTAAAGATGTGCTTATGTACTAGCCAGCCCCTACAAATATGATCGCTTTCATAACGCTGGTAGTCAAACAGGGATCCTACGGGATTTATCAACATGTATTAGCGATACGTAATAACCAGTAAAATATATACACATGTTAAGATAAAAAAAAAAAAAACAAATAGCATACTATAATATAGAGCAAGACTGTTCTGTATATATATACCCCCGGCTTCCAATACAATAATGGCCTCTAGGGAATACATATCCAACAATATCCCACTTGCACTAAGGCCGGTTATTGGCGTATCGTATACCCGATATCTGCTCTAAGGCCAGTTATTGGCATATTGCATACCCAACATCTCGAATAACCGCTCAAACTGCGTACGAGGAATGTTCTTGGTAAATAGATCCATGTATTGTCTTTTGTGTCCACTTTCCGAATCTCGATCTCCCGGCAATCAATGATCTCTCTGATCAGGTGATACTGCCTCAAGATGTGTCTGGATCGCTGATGGGACTGTAGTTCCTTCGCTACTGCCATTGCCCCATTGTTTTCGCAATACAAAGGTATTGGATCAACAATGGACGGAACCACCTCAAGTTCAGAAATGAAGTTACTCATCTAGACCGCTTCTTTTGCAGTATCGTTGGCAGTAATGTACTCAGCCTCTATCATCGAGTCTGCAACGATATCCTGTTTGGAACTCTTCCAACAGACCGTCCCTCCGTTGAGGGTAAACACATAACCTGAGAGGGATTTGCTGTCATCTTTGTCATTTTGCAAGCTCGAATCAGTAAAGGCCTCTATCTGGAGGTCTCAATTACCGAACACCAAGAACATCTCGTTAGTCTTTCTTAGGTACTTAAGAATTTTCTTCACAGTTGTCCAATGCTTCTTCCCTGGGTTTAGTTGATACATGCTTACCACGCTAAGTGTGTAAGCTGCATCTGGTCTGGTACATAAAATTATATACATTATAGACCCAATCGTCGAAGCATAAAGTATAATACTCATGCGAGCCCTCTCCACTTCAGTCTTCGGAGATATCTCTTTGGAGATGGTGATTCCGTGACAAGCGGGCAAATTATTGCTCTTAGAATTTTCCATACTAGATCTCTTTAGTATGGTGTCTATGTACTTGAACTGTGACAGTCCTAATAACTTCTTAGATCTATCCCTATAGATTTTAATCCTCAGAATTTAGGAGGCATCACCCAGGTCTTTCATGGAGAACTTCCGGTGAAAATCATTGAAGAAAAATGTTTAGGTCAAAAGTTATTAGAATTGTGACAGTCCTAATAACCTCTTAGATCTATCTCTTTAGTATGGTGTCTTTAATATTGTTTTAATTGATGAAAAACATTTAGAGGACTAAAAGAGTAAGTAAAGAATCCTTAAAAGGGAAGGGTGTTTTGAGGATCAATCGAAATTGAAGGGGCAAACTGTTGGTTTTACAAGATGAGAGGCATTGTTCGCTATTAGGTCAAAAGTTAGGGATATTTCCTATCATTTAGCCATCCTTCTTCTTACTCACTCATCTTTCTTCAAATGACATCACCCTTCCCTTTCAAGGAATCCTCAGAAAGTTCTATTATCGGTAAATCGTTAATTTTGAATCCACTAAATCAACGGTGAAAAAGTTGTAGAATCACATGAAATTTGGTGTACTCACATCTTAGATGAAAACGATGAAGAATGTGGGTGCCGATCGTCGGAAAAAATGAGGTAGGTTGTATTTTTTCGACGCCATAGGAGGAAATTTCCTTCTATGGCATATTTCCTCTATTAACACAACTCTCTCTCTCTCTCTCTCTCTCTCTCTCTGTATATATATATATATATATATATATATATATATTAAAACGAAAGCAAAAGCCTACGCACTCGATTCATTAAAAGGAGTTTAACGAAACTGGCATAGATCAAAGAAAACTTAAAAGAAGAAGAAAACAACCGAAGCACATCTAAGTCCATGTTGTGAAAAAGAATGCTAGCCGATCAGCACGAAGATGGAAAGTCGGCCACGATTACTCATCCTGTATCCAATGTGTGTCCTCCTCCTCTTCCTCGCCGTGGAAACACTCCAGATTGTTCTCTTTATTTCCTTGTCCGGCTGACCACCAAATAAGGCTAGCTCTGGTCTTTAAAATTCCATCAACATTAATTGCGTCCCTTTTGGCTACTTTTCCTCTCCATATCACACTCGACCCTTTGTTTATTCTCTGTTACCTGGGAGACCTCTATAACATACTCAATGTTTCTAGCCTGGCCCATGATTTCCTCTGTCAAATAAGAATCAAATTACAAATTACAAATTACAAATCGGGCTGGTTAGCTAGAACTTCAACTTACGTTTTAATTAGTCCATGCACCAACTTCTCAAATCCAAAGGATCGAGCAATTTCTTGATTTTAAAACAATAGAGTTTTGGTTAATAGATGTCTACTGTGCGAGGGCGGAGTGAGGGGAGGCCTAGGACTTACCAAGAAAGAGGTCACACATAATATATAAATCAATATTATATTTAAAACATCTAAGATGACTTAGCTCGTGCAATAAAAAATTTCTTTTTGGAACGAGAGAAAGAGTCGATCGCATCCAAAAAAACAGAAAATGAAAATTATAATTAAAGCACCATAAAAGCATGGTTTATTGGCCCCACCAAAAACCACATAAGTCTTTTGTTATCCGGCACTTTCACTCTTATGCTGTTTCCCAAGCCATCTAAAGTAATTGTTATGTCCACCACAATTTTTTAATATCGTATCATTTTTTAGTAACCTAAATAGTTATTGTCATAATTGAAGGTTCTTTTTGTGTTTCTTTCTCATTCTTATTATTCCCGCATTATATAAGTTAGGAAGATTTTTTGTTTGTGATTGGGTTAAACTTAAATAATTTCCATACTAATTAAGTGAAATTATGATTTATAATCTTTGAACTCTTTAATTATCAAATTTAAACTTTAATCATGACTTAAAATAGTTTTTTTTTAAAAACATAATAGTCCAGTATGGCTTGTAATTTTTAGAAAATCACGGGCTCTAATTGAAACAATGCTTCATTTTTCCACTAAAAAGAAAGGGATAGAGTAAAGTACCATTGCATCTTATTTAAATAAATTTTCTGGACCAACAATTTTCCTATTTATTTAGTTAATCTCGCTCTTCCTCAGCTATCAATACCCCTAAGCTATGATAAATTATTCCCTATGCGGGATGGGCGGAGAAGAGAGAGAATTTTGGATAGTCTTGAACAACTTATAAGATCCACACTTCCATTTATTCTATTTCTTGCACAGATGTATACCACCGGAATAGGAAATAATTTTTCCTAAATGGTATATCCACATAGATATGGGTCTCGTGCGCCCCTCTCCATGCCTGTCTTGAGACCCAACCAATGCCTGCCATGTGTGATGAACCTGCATGAGATCCCTCAAGTACTCTTAGGCTAAAAAATTGTAGGCGTTTCCAGGTCGGAAGCATCAGTTATATATATAATAAATTATCAAAAAAATAATAAAAATATCAGTCATTATAAAATCCAACTCATTTGTGAAGGATCGATCTTAATCCTCTCCAGCTTATTAGAAAGAGATGCATTGGCCCAAAAGAGAATGACACCATGCATGCATGACCTCTCTCTCTCTATCTCTCTATCCCTCACCATTTAATTAATTTATGAGCACTTGCATGCCTTGTCGGTGACCCTGACACTAGTAGGAAGGGGGCTTGTCCCTACGGTTCAGAAAAACCGTAGAGGCAATTTTAGCTTGCCCCTACGGTTGTGGCCGTGAGGGCAATGTTTGCTCCTACAGTTGCGACTGTATGGAGATTTATACAAAAAAAAATTGCAAACATAGGTTGTCCCTACGGTCCCGACAGAGAAATCAATTGCACGGACGACATCGGAATTTCAAAAAAATGGTTCATTTTCCATCCAAAAATACCTAGCCTCTCCGCCGCCGCCGCTCTCTTCCGCATCTTGCCTCCGCCGCATCCTCCTCTCTCTTCCGCAGTAGCCTCTCTCAGCAAACCGCCTCCCTCTCTCTTTGTTGTGGCCTTGAGCTCGAGCTCCCGCCGCCTCTTCATCTCCTCCGTCGACATTGAGTTCGCCACCTTGACTTCGCCTTCCTCAAGCTTGCCGCCGCCATCTCCTCTCTCCTCCACGTCTCGCGCTGCCACCTCTCTCGACCACATATGGCCGTCTCCCTCTAGATCTCTCCATTGCCGCCTCGAACTTGAGCTCAACGCAGAAGTACTCGTCGAGGGACATCGCCTCTCACACCATGCTCAAGCCCAAGTTCGATTCTCTCAAAACCCTAACCCTAAACTAATTTTTGGTCTAATATTCAAGGAATTAGCTGTTAAATTTGTCGAATTTGATCTCGAATCGATGTATTTGGGAGATGGGATGTGAAACCTAACCTTAGCGCTAACCCTAATTGTATATACAATACAGTTGTTTTGTTCATTAAAATTAGAACTTGAGATCCTAATTATACTTTTTTCTTCAATAGTAGAACTTATGGTTTAAGTTTATCAAAATTTGAGCTTATATTTGTGTATTGGGGATTGATTGGAAGGTGGAATGAGGGATGAAAAATTATAATCCTAAAATTAGATTTGATTCAGGATCTGATTCAGGATCGTAAGGGTTTCAATTCGCATTTTAATCTGAATGGAATGGGGGGATTTTTTTGGTTGGTGGAAAGAGGGCATCAAAGCCCTATGCTTAGATATTGTTCCCGCCGAAAAATTTCGTCCAGAGCTTATTGTTTCCTTATAAAATTAAAGAGAAACCTCTACGTGTTAAACACGCACGCACCCACATGCAAAGCATGTGAGTGTTGCTTCAGATAGGATCAAATTCTATATTGGTTCTCACGTGTTAAACATGTGAGTGTCTCACGTGATATTCACGTGAGCACGCATGCAGTCTCTTGACGGTGCCTCACGTGATATCCACGTGAGCGCATATGCCAGTCTTGAAACTATGTCTTAGCACCTCTACTAGGTTTCAATGAGTATCAAGTATGCAATTTTAAAAATTTAGAGGTCTAAGTATAATAAACAAGAATCGAACTAGAGAATTAGAGTTTCAAAGTTAGTAAAATATGTTCTAAACTAAGTAAAGAGAGTCTACAAGTTTTGTAGTCTAGTCCTTCATTTTTAAAACTCCAAGTAGTAGTCCTTAGAATTCTTCTTTGACTCCATTTGATGAATAGAATGAGCTTGCTTATAATCTTCTTCGTCGAAAATGATCCACCTTGAGGAAACTCTCACTTAAGCTCACACTTCACTCATCAAAGTATTAGTGATGATAATAACCTATACTAATAGGCTAGAGTAGTGTAGATTGACGAAGTAGGAATTTTGCTCACAAAATTATTTCTTTTCTTTTCTTTTTCTCAACCCTAGAAAAAATCTAGTGAGGAGATGAAGAAGGAAGATGAACTTGAACTTGGATGAGTGTGAACCATTTGGATCAAGAGATAAGATGAGATGAGAATTGGAATGATAAATATTTTAGAATAAAACAAGAATTGAAGATGAGCCATGGCTGCTCCAAGCATCCAAAGTCATGGCTCATTCTTCTTTTCTGTTTCTTATTCTTTAAATACAAATCATTATCTTCTCATATTCAACTCTTGTGTGATTCTCATACATCCATATTTCTTGTATCACCAACCATGATACAATATATATATATATATATATATATATATATATATATATATAAAGAGAAGAAAATCTTAAGTGAGCTTAATATTAGTTAATATATGTATATATCAAATATATAATTATATATCGAATTATTAAACCAACACTTGATTCAATAATCCGGTTCCTTGGCCAAACCCACAGCTCCATTGTTATCACAATACAAAGGTATTAGATTCTCAATGGATGGAACCACACCAAGTTCAATAATGAACTTCTTCATCCAGACAGCCTCTTTGGCAGTATCGTTGGCAGCGATGTATTCAGCCTTCATCGTTGAATCTGCAGCGGTATCTTACGTAGAACTCTTCCAACATATCGTCCTTCCATTGAGGGTGAAGACAAAGCCCGAGACAGACTTGATGTCGTCCTTATCACTCTGGAAGCTCGAATCGGTAAAGGACTCCACTTGGAGTTATCCGTTACCATACACCAAGAACATCTTTTTAGTTCTTCTCAAGTACTTAAGAATGTTCTTCACAGCTATCCAATGCTTCTCCTCTGGGTCTGATTGATACCTACTTACTACACTAAATGCGTAAGTTACATCCGGTCTGGTGCATAATATCGCATACATGATAGACCCAACTGCAGAAGTATAGGGTATCACGTTCATACGAGCCCTCTCCAAATCATTATTGGGAGACATCTCTTTGGAAAGAGTGATTCCTGAACAAGCGGGTAAATTACTATGCTTAGAATCTTCCATACTAAACCTTTTTAGTATGGTGTCTATATACCTGGATTGGGACAATCCCAACATCATTTTAGATTTATCTCTATAGATCTTTATCCCCAGGATGTAGGAGGTATCACCCAGATCTTTCATGGAGAACTTTTGTGATAGGAAGAGTTTGACCGAGTGCAGCATAAGAATATCATTTCCTATAAAGTGTATGTCATTCACGTACAATACGAGAAATACGACCTTACACTCTACAAACTTTTTATATATACATGGTTCATCTACGTTTTTGATGAAGTCAAACTCTTTGACTGCTACATCAAAACATATATTCCAGCTCAGCGACGCCTGCTTTAATCCGTAGATTGATTTAAGCAGCTTGCACACCTTTCCGCTGCTCCCACTGTCTGTAAAGCCCTATGGCCGTGTCATATACACGCTCTCTTCTAAATCACCATTTAGAAAAGCGGTCTTAATATCCGTCTGCCAAATTTCATAGTCATGGTATGAAGCAATGGAAAGTAGGATTCTAATGGACTTAAGCATAGCTACTGGAGAAAAGGTCTCAACATAGTCGACACCTGATCGTTGATGAAAACCTTTTGCTATAAGTCTAGCTTTGAAGCTCTTAACCTTTCTATCTACACCAATTTTCTTCTTGAAAATCCACTTGTTCTCAATGGGGTTTACCCTTTTAGGAGCAACTTCTAAAGTCCATATTTTTTTGTTGTATATGGATTCCATCTCAGATCGCATGGTATCCATCCATTTCACAAAGTCCTACATGATGCAATCTTCACTCTCACCATCTATGAGAAAACCGTAGTATCTCTCAGCTGGGTGAGAAACCCTACTAGATCTGCGGAGTGGCTGAGGTTCTTCGGGGATTATTGAATCTTTCGGTTCTACCAAATTTTTAGTTGTAGTTTGTGTATCTGGAACTTCTTCCAGCTCTATCTCATTATCACTAATTTCTTTTACAAGAAATTCATTTTCTAAAAAGGTGGCATGTTGAGCAACAAACACCTTTTGTTCTTCAGTATGGTAGAATAGATTTCCATGTGAATTCTTTGAATATCTGTCACGCCCCGCTTCCCAAAATACGGAAAACGAGGGATGACTAGGCCAGCCATGCTCCTACGGTCAGGGAATAATCCCGCCGTAGTCACACTTCGGCTTCTAGCATTACATGGTAATCAGTAAACAAGGCACAGAAGTAAAGGAAATACATCACTAAAATATTACATCAAAGTTCATTGTTCACAATTTACAAATAAATAAGAAAGAACTACTAACCGAGTTCGAATACAAGATCTCTTTAGGGAAAGCAGAAAAGAAGAAAAAGGTACTCCAGACTAAATCTCCGCTAGCTCGAAGGGTAAGTCTGACTCCTGCGCTGGTTCTTCCTTGAGGTATGAGAATGCATACTCAGGTCGTCGGAGTGACGTAATAGCAATAATATAATAATGACATGAAACATGCAAATAAGGTAATAACAGTGAAAGTAAAATGCGGATAATCACTATGTCACTAAATGATGCAAAGTATGATCTGTGTCCCTATCAGTATCTAAGTCATGTTTGAAATCGAATCGTGGAAAAGAGGATCATGTTTAACGAGGGTCTCGTACATACCCGAGACAAAGGCCCACATGCCCGGGACATAACCCTGTCAGCCGGATCGTTAGATCCTACCTAATAGTATATAAGAGTCGCTGTTCGAATGATCATCCTCTAAATCACGGTCCTCGCTAAATACGATGCTCTTTCCACTTCGATTTCCCCCTTTTCCCCAGGTTTACACTATTGACGAGTATGGTCTAGTCGTGTACAAGTATGCACCAATAACACAGTTTTATCACTGTTCACTTAAATTGCAGTTTAAATAGTAAACGACGATAAAAATGGGTGAAATCACTTGCGTTATTTAGCTAACAGTTTCATCTTCAATAAAGTGTAGGGTTCCGCAATATACAAGTTCAGGAAGCAAAGTAGTAAGCATTACGAGGTAGAAATCAATAGCCAGAGCCGCTCTGGACTGCAGTCCAGAGCCGCTCTCCGAACCAGTTCTCGTCATTTTTTCAGTACAGAAACAATTAAAAACTTGCATAGGTTTCCAGGTCGTCGAGTCGGCTTCGATTTGAGCCCTCGAACGCATCATTTCAATGTGTACACAATTAATTATTTTTAACAAGTTTCAGACGTGGGAAATATTCAGTTTTAACGGGCGTAATTAGGGGTGAGCGTTCAAGCCAGTAACGATCAAATTTTCCAATCAAATTTCACCACAATGTTCATTGCCACACGGGCCATTAATTGTAATCAAGTTCCGTCAGTTTAATGGAAGGGTTTCATTCGGGTTTTGCATCAAGCACTTGTGTCATATAGGTTTTCACGAATCGTAAACATGGAATTAATAGTATTTTGAATTGTAACGGAAATAATCTAGCATGTAGCAAGCGGGTACTTGCCTGGAGACGCTTTGGCGACGCACGGCAGAAGCAATGGCACAAACGCGCGATGAACGACACGGTTTGGATTCACGGCCTCGGCTCGCGTTCGGGTTCGTCGTCGGAGTTGCCCGGGGATGTCTCACGATCACTGAAAGCATAGTGGGGTGCTGTGAAGTTCCTGGGGACATGCTGGGGTCGGTGGAGGTCGGCGATGGTCGCTCCGGCGATGGTCACAGCGAGGAGTTTTGTGTGGGTTTGGAGCTTGGTGGTTTGTAGAGAGAGAGGGAGCAGTGGGGGCTCGGGTTTGGAAGAGGTGGTTGCAGTGGTAGTGGTGTTGGTAGGAGAGAAACGAGGGAGGAAAGACGAGGTGATTGTCGTGGTCGTCCTCGTCGTCGTCGGTGCAGGGATGAAAGGAAACGAAGGAGAGAGGAGGTAAGTTGGGGAGAGATCGAGAGTGAGCAGGGAGGTAGTTGGAGAGACGAGGAGGGGTTTGAGGAGCTCGAGGGATCGTGGTCATGGTCGCGAGGAGCGGGAACATGGATGACGTGGGCGCACGACGTGGGGAGTGCAGGAATGAAGAAGAGCGGGAAAGGAATTCTAATGGGGAAGAAGATGCAACGGGTCGGGTCGGGTTTGCTGGGTATGGGTATTTGGGCTCGGAAGCTTGGGCTGGGCTGGGGGAAAATTAATTCATTTATTTCTCGTTTGGGCTTTGGGGGATTTTATATTAATCTGATTTTTATTTTTATTTTGGTTTGGGCCGGGGATTTATATATAGTTTTGGTTTTAGGCTTTGATTCTAAAAAGGGTTAGAAAAAATAAATACTAAGTCTTAAGCAACCAATTACCTACAAATATACGAGGAAAAATGGGACATTCGGGACTTGGGAAAAATAGAAAAATTCTATAGATGGGAACGGGGATTTACAATATCCTACAAACTTACATAGAACTGATCGTGCTTCGAGTTTGTCCGGAATATATTTTTTAACATAGACAGTACAACCCCATATCTTAATTCTTTTAAGATATGGTCTCTTTCCACTCCATATCTCATATGGTATTTTAGGCACAGATTTTGATGGAATTTGATTCAATAGGTATGCAACTGTCTCAAGTGCATAACTTCAAAAGAAAATAGGTAACTTAGCAACACTCATCATAGAGCGCACCGTATCTAATAGGGTGCTATTTCTCCACTCCGATACACCATTGTGCTGTGGTGTATATAGAGGAGTAAGCTGAGAGAGAATCCTAATTCTCTTTTAGATAATCTCGAAATTCCGTGCTTAAGTATTCACCTTCTTAATCAGATCGAAGGATTTTACTACTTTTACCCGTCTAGTTCTCTACTTCGCTCTTATATTCCTTGAATTTCTCAAAAACTTCAGATTTGTGTTTCAATAGGAACACATGTTCGAATCTTGAGAGATCATCGGTGAATGTAATGAAATACGAGGAACCATTCCTGGCATGTGTAGATATAGAACCGCATACATCACTATATATCAGTCCAAGAGTTCAGTAGCTTTTTCTTTGTGTCCTGTAAACGGAGTTTTGGTCATTTTACCTTTAAGAAAAGACTGACAAGTTTCATAAGATATAAATTCGAATGGATTCAAATATCCATCTTTATGTAATTTAGCTAGTCTGGTCGCATTGATATGACCAAGTCTACAATGCCATAAGAAGATTTCGTTCATTTCTGAACTTTTTCTCTTGTGTGTATTCTGTATATTTAGAACTGTATTTTGTTTTAGAACGGATAAACCATTATATAACGTACCAAACCCAATCAACACTTGATTTAGGAAAATGTTCAAAACATTTTTTTCTAATGCAAAATTATATCCTTCTTTATCTAATATAGAAATGGATATGATATTGCACATCATAGATGGTACGAAATAACAGTCGTTCAAAATCAATGTATTACCATTTAGCAAAACTAGGTGATATTCGACGATAGCTTCGAAAGAAACAATTGCTCCATTCTCTACTTTGAGAGACATATCACCCTTTCCTAGTGTATGGTGTTTTTTGTCACCCTGTTGAGATAGGAATACGCGTCGCTTGTCATGCGTACTACAGATTCCTCCTGTTTAGGGTAGGCTGGGGTTTATGATTGTGGGGATCCGAATCTCCGGCAGCCGCAGACTAAGCTGCCGTTAATTACCCCTTGCCTTTGGAGCAAAGGAACCTCCGATTGACGGGTCAAACTGGTCATGCAAACTCAATATGCAGTGTGCGTGTGTTGTGTTTTAAGGGGCCTTGGGTATATCGGGGACAATGTTGTGGAATATATATATATATATATATATATATATATATATATATATATATATATATATATATATAAAAGGGGGAAATAGCGTCCAAAGGACATGTGGGCGCCAGCGCCTCATGTGCCCGGCGTGCGGGCACGGGGCACCCACAGGAAAAGGGGCTTAGCCCCTATACCGGGAGTTGTACTCCTAATTGACTTTTGGAGTTAAACTCCTATAAAAAGGGACAAAGGGGCTTAGCCTCTGCATTAGGAGTTGTACTCCCAATTGACTTTTGGAGTTAAACACCTAAAAAGAAAGACTTTTTTTTTGTTCGGAGGTAAACACCCAAGATATTTTCAGAGATGATAAAAGGGGACTCTTTTCTTCTCCCTTGAGCCATGGATCTTCTCTTGAGCCTTGGATCTTCCCAAAGTGGGGTTTTTGGAGATAGATCTCCTTCTTCCTCCTCTCTATTGGCTGGATCTTGGAGCAAAAGGGGGCGAGATTTAAAAATCACCCATTTTGGGGATTTGATGGGAGATCTGAGCTCCCTTTCAAGAGTTTTATAGTGAAAACTATTTCTTTTTGGAAAAAGAAGAGTTAAACTCTTGATTTAATTCAAATAAAAAAAGAAAAAATGTTTAGAATCTTGAGGAAGGAGAAGGAGGCACAAAAACCCTAATTTTTTTTAGAGAGAAAAAGTTGTTTTTGATTTTTTCATCATGTTGTCTTTATAGGCTACACATTTTACATATAACCCATAGGGCTTTGCCAAATGGCACTTGTGCCATTTCATACCTTATGTGTTTATTTCTTTTTGCACATAAGCCATGGGGTGTACAAAATTTTGGCTTTCTATCCATTTTACATACATTTATTTCTAAAAATTACATTTAGATTAATTTATTGCATCCTTTTTGGTATGGAGCCAGATTCTTCCATGCTTGGTCTTGACTTGTGTTTGGGCCCAATTAGCTTGGGCTCGGACCCACTTGACTTGGGGTTGACCTTGATTTTGATTTGGTCGATCGGGGTGAAACTTTTGACCCCAACAAAGTGCCCCGCATAAATACATGCACACCACACATATGGGTTGTGTGCATGAAATTGATGGATCTTCTTTTGCGTGGAGGTTGACTTGATTTGGCTCCCGTTTTGACAACTTGGAGGTCGGTGCTGCCCTTTTTGCGACTTGGACGGTCGGTGCTGCCTTTTTTGCGACTTGGACGGTCGGTGCTGCCTTTTTTGCGACTTGGACGGTCGGTGCTGCCTTTTTTGCGACTTGGACGGTCGGTGCTGCCCTTTTTACGACTTGGACGGTCGGTGCTGCCTTTAGCGACTTGGACGGTCGGTGCTACCCTTTTTATGACTTGGACAGTCGGTGCTGCCCTTTTAGCGACTTGGACGGTTGGTGTTGTCCTTTTAGCGACTTGGACGGTCGGTGCTGCCCTTTTTACGACTTGGGCAGTCGGTGCTGCCCTTTTACGACTTGGACGATCGGTGCTTGATTTGACTTGCTCCATTTCTTGCGGTGTCAGGATTGATTTGTTTTCGAGGTGGAGCTTGATTCCACCGATGAGGTGATTGGTTGACTTGTTTGATCTGATTTGTTTTGGGAGTTCCCTACCCGTCCAGCGAGACTTTTGAGCTTAGAAGTGCTGTCGGGTGGGATGTTGATTTGATATGTTTGATTTCTGCCTTATTTAGCTGGACTTTTGAATGTTAGAGGAATTTGGAATTTGTTTAGCATTAGTATTTCTGCACTGGAATAATGCCAGGAGCAACTCATCATTTTCCGTTGCCCGTTGGGGAACGATGGTTCAGAAGACAGGTTTAGATCCCTATCACCTAGGACTTTTCAATTTTATGAGCCGTGAGGGTCTCATTAAAGCATTTTCTCCCTACGAGTCGAGAGGATCCCATAGCTGCATTTTCTCCTCAGGAGTCGTGAGGACCCCCAAGTGTATTTTTCCCTTGTGAGTCGTAAGGATCCCACAAAGGTATTTTCTTACGAGTCGAGATGATCTCGTAAGCTCTGTTCTCCCTATGTATCATGAGGACACATGAGTGGGTTTTCCTAAGTGGAACATAATTCCGATGGCGGAGACTGGCAGCGGGGTTGGTGATTGCCATGGGACATGGGTGCGATTTAGTTTGTTCATGCCCGTAGATTGTATACAATAGTCCAGTTGAGGACTGGCTGTAGGGCTGAGAGAATTTAGGGGATTTGGATTTTGGTTGGCGTCTGCATCGCTGCACCGGGATATGGTACCAGGAGCGACTCATAATTCGCCGTTTGGAAATCTTGGGGTTTTAGTTTTGGTTGGTATCTGCATCGCTGCTCTGAAATATGGTACCTGGAGCGACTCATCATTTGCCGTTGAGAATTTGGGGTTTGAGTTTTGGGTCAGCATCATCACCGCTAACACTGAAGCAATGACAGGAGCGACTCATCATCTGCCTTAGGAAGACTTGGGATTTGGGTTTTTGGTCGACATCAACATCGCTAACATTGAAGCAATACCAGGAGCGACTCATCATTTTCCCTAGGAAGACTTGGGATTTAGGTTTTTGGTCGGCATCAGCACCGCTAACACTGAAGCAATGCCAGGAGAGACTCATCATTTGCTGTTGCCCGTTAGGGAGCGATGGCTCAGGAGACAGGTTTAGATCCATATCACCTAAGGCTTTTCAATTTTATAAGCCGTAAGGGTCTCATAAAAGTATTTTCTCCTTACGAGTCGAGAGGATCTCATATGTGTATTTTCTCCTTAGGAATCGTGGGGATTCCTAAGTGTGTTGCTCTTTTGTGAGTCGTAAGGATCTCACGAAGGGATTTTCTCCTCACAAGGTCGAAAGGACTTTACGAGTGTATTTTACCTCTTTTCACGAGTTTGCGCCCTTTCGAGTTATCACAAACTCGCCGGCAGTCCTGTTGTTTTTACTCATGGAGCCCTTTCGTGTTTTCATCCGTGCCCATTTTGCTTTTGGACATACCCTTTTTTCATCACCGGTGGGACTTTAAATGTAGTCCCACCAGTAGGATTTTGGGAGAGATAGGGGTCGTTTACGCCAGTGGATTATATACGGTTTTACATCCAGACCGTAGGGCAGGTGTGCTCAATTCGTCTGCGACTTGGAGTATTCACACATAGTATTTCTTGAGATATCGGCCATTGAGGGTGGCATGGGCCTTTCTCCCTCGGCGCTTATTAGTTGGTAGGATCCTCCGTCGAACACTTTCTCGATGACGTATGGACCTTCCCAATTTGGTTTGAGTTTTCTCTTGGCATGTCGATTGGGGATGATCGGCTTTTTAAGGACCAACACCAGTTTGTCTTTCTTGAAAGCGCGGAGACGGGTCATCTTGTCATAGGCCCGTGACATTTGGGCTCGGTACAGCTCAAGATTTTGCTGTACTGCGAGTCTCTTTTCTTCGAGGTCGTTAAGTTCTTCGAGCCGAAGGAGGACGTTTTCTTCCTCCATCAAACCGTGCTGTACAACCATTCTTAAGCTTGGAACTTCGATTTCGAGAGGGAGGATTGCCTCCACTCTGAAAAGTAATGAGTATGGAGTGGACTGAATTGGAGTATGGTGTGTGGTACGATATGCTCACAACGCCTCATAAAGTTTGAAATTCCAGTCTTTCTTATTGGATGAAACATTTTTTTCTCAGGAGCTTGCATAAAGTTTTATTGAAAGCTTCGGCTAGCCCATTGGCTCTTGGATTATAAATGGAGGAATATCTTGTAGGGTTAGCTTAGCACCTTGTGAAGGTTTTGGCAAGTATCAATCATGCTACTTTAAAATTTTTGGGGTGCTAAACAAACCCTAACCAAGATCTTAACTAGAGACTTAGGGTTAAACAAGATATGTAAACACTTTATATCTAAGTGAACAAGGAATACAACCTTTGTATACCTGTCCTTCACTTCAATAGCTCCGTGTAGTAGTCCCTTCGCTGCGATCACGTACTTCCGGACTCTAGAGAGGCTCCCATGAAGAAACGAACAACCTTGCTTCGAAGTCTTCGAGGCCGAAGATGATCTACGTCGAGGAGACACTAGCTCATGCTATCTCTTCACTAATTGTGTAGATTAGTGAAGCAAACACACTCTACTAAATGGCAAGTAGTAGAGGATGATGAAGTAGGAAGTTTGCTCACTTTAGAAATCATTTTCTCACATTTTATCTCATACCTCCATTGAAGCTAGAAAGCTTTTCATGGAGCTTGATGAAGAAGAAGAAGAACTCATGAATAATTCATCCAAATGAATTATTGCACCCATGATTGAGTTAAAGCTATCATGCTTAACTCATGTAGAGAATTAACTCATGGCTATGGTTAAGGGTTGGGTCAAGTAAAATATCCTAAGGAATGACAAAAGAGTGGACTTTGTCAAAGTTCTCCAAGCTTCTCCAAGGTTAAAACTTTGACCGAGTCTTTTGCTCTTTTGTAATAACTTAAGAAATAATCAAAACCCTAATTTAACCCTAGCATGGTATAAGTCTCATCACCCATCTTGTATGTATCATCAAACATGACACAATACATGTACACAAATATACATATCACATATATATACAATGTGCACATCAAGTGAGAAAAGAAATAATTAGTGAGCTAAATATTAGTTAATGTAATATAATATATCAAATATATAATTATACATTAAATTATTAAATCAACTCTTGATTTAATAATCCGGCTATAATACATGTAACCGACCGATATCACAAATCGCGAGATTAGAATGCGGTATCACATACTCGCATTAATCTCGGTCCCGCACATATCACATATGCGCTCCTACTCCATTTCGCATGAACCAGGAAAGCTCTATGTAGGACTCTAAAGACTCGTCAATACGCCGACAGTAGGTGATGATCATATCAAACACCCACAAGTCGCAAGCGGTCTGCTAAACATAACGGCCACCCGGGTATTGAGCGATCAGAAGATCAACAAGCAAGCCTACTATAACTCCTGCGAATCCAATCAGTAACACTACCGTACAGTCCGGTCTCTTCATCTGATATGTCGCAGCCTAGGGGGTGGTTTAACGTCAGACCCCAATAGCTCGATAAGTCATGTCGATGCAAGGTCCATAACGGTTCAAGAAACTACTGGTAACACTTACCAATAAATCTCAGCAAACCTGGCCAGGAATTTCCTGTTATGTCCAATCGAGTACAGCGCAACATCAATCCCCAACACTGGGAGAGACGAAACCCCTCTTATCGCTCATTGCCTCCATGTGATTCAGGACTGTACCCAAAAGCTACCGTTTTGCATGATATCTTGACCGTGGTATGGTGGAAATCAAAGCACAGTGGGAATCACACAAGACTCTATGACGATCTCGGGTCTACAGGCTAACCTGTACCAGTGTCACCAGAGAACTGCTATCCGACGATAAGTATAATACCATCTAGGAGTTCTCAGCAAGTCCGTCCAGTGTACCCAGTCTCTACTGAGAACCCGTATGCCTTCTCTGATGTCAAACACCAATGGATATGGGATCATCCATCGCCCATCATATGGGTCAAGAAGCGCATACGCTAGTCTACTCTGGAGTACCGATGCCCTGTCTCGATACTCCCACGACTAGGAACATTTGAAGGATGTACTTATCGACTACCCTGTCCCCACTAGTATGATCTGCATCATAATCCTGGTAGTCAAGTAATCATCCTAAGGGCTTTATCAATATGCGATTACAAAACAGTATTTGTTTATATGTTAAGATAAAGTGCAACCAGATTGTATACTATCATGTCGAGCAAGAAAGTCCTTCCTATATATGTCCAAGCATCCACTACAATATACATCGCATGTACAGTAATGGCCTCTAGGGCATACATATAACTAACAATCTTCCACTTGCACTAAGGCCATTTGTTGTAGTATCCAATACCCAAAAATATAGCGGAGGTTGTAATATCCCATACTCAACCATTGTAGAGAAGTCTCTCTAGGGGTAAGGCCTTTGTGAGTGGATCTGCTGTGTCAACCTTCTGGTCTACTCTCCTAATCTCGATCCCTTGGAGATCAACCATCTCCTTGATCAGGTGATACTTGCCTCAGAATATGTCTGGAACGTTGATGGGACCTGTGTTCCTAGGCATAAGCCACAACTATTGTTGTCACAATAACATTTATTGGACGCTCAATGGTAGGAACCGTGTTCATCTTATGAACAAGAAATGTCCAGACAACCACTTTGGTAGTATCGTTGGTAGCAATGTATTCAGCCTTTATCGTCTAGTATGTCACGGTATCTAGCTTGGAACTCTTCCAATATACCGTCCCTCGACTGAGGGTAAAGACAATGCCTGTGACTGACTCTCAGTCAACTTATCACTCTGGAAGCTGAAACCAAGAACTTTCTTTTAGTGCTTTTCAAGTACTTAAGAATGTCCTCCACAGCTGTCCAGTGATTCTCTTCAAGATCCGATTGATTCCTGATCACTACACCTAGTGAGTCATCTACATCTAGTCTGGTACATAACATCGTACACTCTGATAGAGCCTACTGCCAAAGCATACGATATCCTTTGCACGCGAACTCTTTCCAAATCAGTATTGGAGAGAGTGATCCATGAGTAAGTGGGCGAACCACCACGCTTAGAATCATCCATACTAAACACCTTTAGTATAGTGTTTATGTACCTGGATTTGGGACACTCCCAACATCCTCATAGATCTATCACCATAGATCATAATCCACAAGATGTAGTAGGTATCATCCAGATCTTATATTGAGAATCTTCATGATAAGAGGAGCTTGGCCAAGTGTAGCATAGGAAACCATTTCCTATCAGGAGTATGTCATCTACGTATAATACGTGGAAGACAACCTTACTCTCTACAACCTTCTTGTATATACAAGGTTCATCTATCATTTTGATGAAGTCAAACTCTTTGACTATCACATCAAAACAGACGTTCCAGCTTCCAGAACCCGGTTGGGCCATCATCTCATGATGCAATCCTCGCTCCCACTGTCACCGAGAAGATCGTAGTATCTCTCGAGTGGATGAGGAAACCTACCAGATTTGCGGAGAGGCTGAGGTTCGTCGGAAACTATTGAATTCTTTGGTTTTACCAAATCATCAGCTGTTAGTTTGTCTAGCTGGAACTTCTTCCAGTTCTACCTCATGACCACTTAATTTCTTCACAAGAAATTCTTTTTCTAAAAAGGTGGCATGCTGAGAAACAAAACACCTTTTGCTCCTTAGTTAGGTAGAAGATATTCCTTTACTAATGTTTGGGATATCCCGACAAACTCTTACAACTGACCTTGCCATGAGCTTGTCCGGATTTTGCTTTTTAACATAGGCCGGACAACCCCATATCTTAACTCGTTTAAGACATGGTCTCTTCCCATACCATATCTCATATATAGTGGTAGGCCCTGATTTGGATGGAACCCTATTCAATAGGTATGCATCTTCTCAAGTGCATAACACCCAAAAGAAAACAGGTAACTCAGCAGTACTCATCATAGAGCGCACCATATCTCATAGGGTTTGATACCTCCGCCCCGATACACCATTGTGCTGTGGTGTATACGAAAGAGTAAGCTGAGAGAGAATCACATTCTCCTTTTAGAAACTCCATGAACTCCATGCGTAAGTATTCGCCTCCTCGACCACATCGTAGTACTTTAATACTTTTACCCGTTTGGTTCTCAAAAGAACCAACCTTGGCATTTGTAGACATGGGACCATATACATCATTATGTATCTGTACTAAGAGTTCAATAACTCTTTCACTGTTTCCAGTAAACGGAGTATTTGTCATTTTATCTTTGAGACAAGACTAGCAAGTAGTATAAGATGAAAATTCGAATAGATTCTCATATTCATGCTTATGTAACTTAGCTGGTCGTGTAGCATTGATATGACCTAGTCTACAATGCCTCAAGAAGGATTCGCTCATTCCTGAACTGCTCTTCTTGTCTGTGTTTTATATACTTTGAACCGTAGTTTGATTTAGAACATATATGCTATTATATAACGTGCCTGATCGAATCAACTTTTGATTCAAAAAAAAATGTTCACAACATTATCCTCCAATACAGAATTATATCCTTCTTTAACTCAGTAAAGAACATGATGTAATGTTGTATATCAGGTTCGGTATGTAATAACATTTGTTCAGAATCAATGTATTAATACAAGGTGATATCTGCCAACTGATTTAGCTGCAACAATTGCACCATTCTCTAACACTTAGAGACATATCACCCATTCTCAGTTCTCTACCTTTCTGTAGCCCATGTAACATATTACATATGTGGGATCCTGATCTGGTATCACATACCCAGGACGTAGAGGATACAAAAAAAAACAGTTCTCGGTAATAAGGACACCCGTAGAATATGTATTAACATGCACTTTCTTTGAATTAGGTGGTATGGGAATCCGGATATTCCCCTATTTACTGTTCAGTCTTATAATAATTATTAGAAAGAACGGAACTAACGTTCCCTAGCCCGGTATAATAATTAGGTTCGGTCAATGCATCCATATTATTATTTTGATTAAGGCGTGACATTTTTGCAACCTGGAGAGAGAGAGAAGAAAACACTCTGCGTGTGCTTTTGCAAGATTAGATTTGGTTATCATTTTATCTAATCAGGATGGCTCCCACTGTTTTAGTCAAATCTTCCTTCAAACCCTAAAAGGTAAGACTAGCCGGGATTAATTACACCGTACAAGTTCGCCAATCTTTCGGCCAGGCCAGTGTTGGTACTTTGAGGGAGGTTCCCCGTGCTTTCGCACGGACCTAATTAAAATAAACCTCGTTTTCCCAGGGGCGTAACCCCGTTAACACCTTTCTAGACACCTACTTTGATCGGCTAATTGTAATGTGTAAAACTCTCCCAGGAGTAACTCTTACTCGCAGTGGATATCGAGATCCAACTATCTCATAGAAGGTATGCAATCTCATTGCAAATTTCAACACTTGAAATTTCCGATAATACTTTTTACCCCTAGTACCTATGACCTTGGCTATGGTCAACATATCATAAGCACTAGTCAAGTTCTATTCGTCATTTCGTGGTTAATTAGACCCACCCACATGACCCTCGGGTATGGTCGACATAATCATGTGGCTGTCCTAACTAATCACATCATATGCTGTATAGGAAAAACATCACTTAGTTACCGTACACTACGCCTCGGCTATGGTCGACATACGCAGCACGAATACTAAGTACTCTATTTTCTAAAATGACGGAGGGCTACGCAGGATTTTAAGAAAACCATGAGCGTAATGAACTTGATATCATTGTAGAATCAAGTGAATTTTAAAAGGAGTGTTTTTGAGGCTTTTCTAGTTTCGCTAAAGAAGTCACTCCCGGTGAAGGGATCTCGGCTCTTTCCTTATCGAATAAGGTGCAGGATATTTCACAAATACCACTATGCAAAGCAAAAAATATAGAAGAAATCAAAAGACAAACCATGTTTGTAGTATCTGCTAGTTTCGCTAAAGATGTCACTCCCGGTGAAGGGATCTCGGCTCTTTCCTTATCGAATAAGATACTGGATATTCTACAAGGAATACCGCTATGCAAAGCAAGAACTAGAGCTACCAGTTTTTAAACAAGTTTCTATAACATCTTTAGGTTTCTTTTTCTTTCATTAATCTCATTAATGAAGTCCCATTTATTTATGCTTTCTAAGCATCATAGAAGAAACGAAAGAAACAATATTAATTATATCTCATATGTATAATATATAGGCATTCGTCTCAGGCAATAATATGATCTTATCACAGAACATTGTAGCAGAAGAATCATATATGAAAATTGGATATACTAGGAATTCCGTGTTTTAAGTTAAGCTAGTATAAAACACGGATTCCACGGTCGCGATGAATAGCCAAACCCACAGCCCCAGACCCCTACGAGAGCGGCAAGCAACCCTACCAATTCTAGAATTAGGAGACCCGGTCTCGAATTCTCGAGATGGTCTCCCACTGTACCCTAGAACCCGGTTACTTGTGCTCCCCGCCTTGGGTTTATCCTATAGCGGAAAAATAAATAATATACAATGGTGACATCATCCTCAACACGGAAGTGCCCCAATAAAAGAATATTACATACAAAGAATTTACATGAATGAAAATGAAAAACTCCCATCTCACATAAAACCCCGGCTATTGAAAACACGACGATCCAATATAACATATCACAGCAACACATAACATCACATATCATCAACGTAAGTAAATATGCGTATCCCAGTTATCGTTGACATATAGCACCGAAACCAGCGATACACCACATATTACACTTACGGTCGCAGAAAAGAAAGTGAAAAACTACAACATTTGGAATCCACAATCACTTTAGACATCTTAAATCCGAAATATCACATACTTCGTATTTCATGCCTAACTATATGAATTCCACATATTGTATCACATTCCAGATAAATAGACAATGTTAAATTTTCCGATCGAATAAACAAACACCCAAGATTTCCCAAATAGCTCAACACTTGAGCGGAGTTCAAAAAGTTCCAGAACATGTCACAGCCGCTATGAACCAGCCGTAGAAGGGTCAAACCAACGCCTCACATGTGGCAACGCTAAACCACCACAAACCATATGGTTCAGTGGCGGTTTTGAGGGTCACATAATCGAGTTAAGGTTACGTTCTTCTAGAGGGTCCACATATTCGCTTGCATGATTTTCTGAAAGTTTTAAACTCAGGAAAAAAATCCAACACTTGAAAGTTTTCCGACAGGGGAAGAAGTGAGTTATGGATATCCGTTCGAACCTTTTAACACGTTCTAAATTATCCTGAAAAACTTAAACGAAGTTAAACTTTCCGATCGAATCAACGAGTTCCCAATATTTCCCAGAAAGCTCAACACTTGAGTAGAATTAAAAAATTCCCAGAAGCATAAAAAAGTACCCAAGAATAAAGCCCTGAAGTATTAGCCCCTAACTCCTAAAGTTGGCCGCGGAACCGCTGCCATGGTTTGGCCGCGGTTCCGTGGTCCCTTGAGCGAGTTATGGCTTCGTACTTCACAGTAATCCTTAGAATTCCCTGCATGATTTTCTGAGTATTTTTAATATGAAAAATTTCAACTTTTGAATTTTTTTCCAGAAAGTGGGATTTTTCGGGGTTTCGGAGTTCGATCGGACTTTAAACTTCGTCTACACAACGCCTAATACTCTAGCCTGGCTCTGATACCACTGTAAGGTTAGCTTATCACCCTGTGAAAGTTTTGGCAAGTATCAATCATGCTACTTTAAAATTTTTGGGGTGCTAAAAAAACCCTAACCAAGATCTTAACTAGAGACTTAGGGTTAAACAAGACATGTAAACAGTTTACATCTAAGTGAACAAGGGATACAACCTTTGTAGACCGGTCTTTTACTTCAATAGCTCCGTGTAGTAGTCCCTTCGCTGCGATCACGAACTTCCGGACTCTTGAGAGGCTTCCATAAAGAAACGAACAACCTTGCTTCGAAGTCTTCGAGGCCGAAGATGATCTACGTCGAGGAGACACTAGCTCATGCTATCTCTTCACTAATTGTGTAGATTAGTGAAGCAAACACACTCTACTAAATGGCAAGTATTAGAGGATGATGAAGTAGGAAGTTTGCTCACTTTAGAAATCATTTTCTCACATTTTATCTCATACCTCTATTGAAGCTAGAAAGTTTTTCATGGAGCTTGATGAAGAAGAAGAAGAACTCATGAACAATTAGTCCAAATGAATTATTGCACCCATGGTTGAGTTAAAGCTATCATGCTTAACTCATGTAGAGAATTAACTCATGGCTATGATTATGGGTTGGGTCAAGTAAAATATCCTAAGGAATGACAAAAGAGTGGATTTTGTCAAAGTTCTACAAGCTTCTCCAAGCTTAAAACTTTGACCAAGTCTTTTGCTCTTTTGTAATAACTTAAGAAATAATCAAAACCCTAATTTAACCCTAGCATGGTATAAGTCTCATACACTCATCTTGTATATATCATCAAACATGACACAATACATATACACAAATATACATATCACATATATATACAATGTGCACATCAAGTGAGAAAAGAAATCATTAGTGAGCTAAATATTAGTTAATGTAATATAATATATCAAATATATAATTATATATTAAATTATTAAATCAACTTTTGATTTAATAATCCGGCTATAATACATATAACCGACCGATATCACAAATCGTGAGATTAGAATGCGGTATCACATACTTGCATTAATCTCGGTCCCGGACATATCACATATGCGCTCCTACTCCGTTTCACATGAACCAGGAAACTCTATGTAGGACTCTAAAGACTCGTCAATACGCCGGCAGTAGGTGATGATCATATCAAACACCCATAAGCCGCAAGCGGTCTGCTAAACGTAACGGCCACCCAGGTATTGAGCGATCAGAAGATCAACAAGCAAGCCTGCTATAACTCCTGCGAATCCAATCAGTAACACTACCGTACAGTCCGGTCTCTTCGTCTGATATGTCGCATATCACAGCCTGGGGGACGGTTTAACATCAGACCCCAATAGCCCGATAAGTCATGCCGATGCAAGGTCCATAACGGTTCAAGAAGCTACTGGTAACACTTACCAATAAATCTCAATAACCCTGGCCAGGGATTTCCTGTTATGGCCAATCGAGCACAGCGCAACATCAACCCCAATACCAGGAGAGACGAAACCCCTCCTATCGCTCATTGCCTCCATGTTATTCGGGACTATACCCAAAAACCACCGTTTTTCACGATCTCTTGACCGTGGTATGGTGGAAATCAAAGCACAATGGGAATCACACAAGACTCTATGACGATCTCGGGTCTACAGGCTAACCTGTACCAGTGTCACCAGAGAACTGCTATCCGACGATAAGTATAATACCATCTAGGAGTTCTCAGCAAGTCCGTCCAGTGTACCCAGTCTCTACTGAGAACCCGTATGCCTTCTCTGATGTCAAACACCAATGGATATGGGATCATCCATCGCCCATCATATGGGTCAAGAAGTGCATACGCTAGTCTACTCTGGAGTACCGATGCCCTGTCTCGATACTCCCACGACTAGGAACATTTGAAGGATGTACTTATCGACTACCCTATCCCCACTAGTATGATCTGCATCATAATCCTGGTAGTCAAGTATGTAAGTGATATGTATGCCCTAGAGGCCATTACTGTACATGCGATGTATATTGTAGTGGATGCTTGGACATATATATGGAGAACTTTCCTTCTCGACATGATAGTATGCTATCTGGTTGCACTTTATCTTAACATGTACTCTGATAGTCTTTATGTTACATGTTGATAAAGCCCTTAGGATGAGTACTTGACTACAAGGACTATGATGCAGATCATACTAGTGGGGACAGTGTAGTCGCTAAGTACATCCTACAAATATTCCTAATCGCAGGTGTATCGAGACAAGGCATCGATATACCAGAGTAGACTAGCGTATGCTTCTTGACCCATGTAGATGGGCGGTGGATGATCCCATATCCATTGATGTTTGACATCAGAGATAGTATACGGGTGCTCAGTGGAGACTGGGTACACTGGACGGACTCGCCGAGAACTCCCAGATGGTATTATAACTCACGTCAGATGGCAGTTCTCTGGTGACACTGGTACATGTTAGTCTGTAGACCCGAGATCGTCATAGAGTCTTGTATGATTCCCATTGTGCTTTGATTTCCATCATACCACGTCCAAGAGGGCGTGCAAAACAGTGGCTTTTGGGTACAGTCCCGAATCACATGGAGGCAATGAGAGATAGGAGGTGTTTCGTCTCTCCCGGTATAGGGAGTTGATGTTGCGCTGTGTTCGATTGGCTATAACTGGAAATGCCTGGCCAGGGTTGCTGAGATTTACTGGTAAATGTTATCAGTAGTTTCTCGAACTGTTATGGACCTCATATCGACACGACTTATCGGTTACTGGGGCCTGACGTTTACCACCCCTAGACTGGATATGCGACATATCAGACGAAGAGACCGGACTGTACGGGAGTGTTACTGATTGGATTCGCAGGAGAATATACAGGCTTGCTTGTTGATCTTCTGATTGCTCAAAACCTGGGTGGCTGTTACGTTTAGCTGACCGCTTGCAGCTTGTGGGTGTTTGATATGATCATCACCTACTGCCGGCGTATTGATGATTCTTTAGAGTCCTACATAGAGGTTTCCTTGCTCAGGCAAAACGGAGTAGGAGCACAAATGTGATGTGTGAGGGACCGAGAATAATACGATATGAGATACCGTATTCTATTCTCGCGATATATGATATCGGCCGGGTATATGTGATATAGTCGGGTCATCGGATCAAGTGTTGATTTGATGAAATGGTACATGTTATATTAGTCGGTTATATGCAATATAGCCGGATTGTCGGATCAAGTGTTGATTCGATAATTTAATGTATAATTATATATGTGATATATTACATTACGTTAACTAATATAAGCTCGCTTTATTAATTCATTTTCTCACCGGATAATACATTGATATATATGCGATATATGTTAATTGTATTATTTTCTTTTGTTGCAAAATATATTATATATGTGATATATAATATTGTAACAAGTTATGATTACAAATACAACATGATTTGTGGAGATTAAACATGTTAGGGTTTGATTTGGGTTAGCTTTTTCTTGAAGCTTCTAGAAGCTTTATTTTGTTTTAAGCTTGGATATTTTGTTATGATATTTTGTGTAGATATTTCTTAACACAACCCAAACCCTTTACCCTAGTTAAATCTTTACAAGGGTTAAGCCTTCATTCTTAACCCATGGTTTTTTAACCATCACAATGATTTTCATTATTCATCACAAAAGCTTTCTTCTTCTTCTTCCTCCTTGAAAAGCTTTCTAGCTTTTTGACTTGTGATGTTTTAAAGTGAGAAAATGAAAACAAAAGAGAGCAAAATTCCTACTTCATCATCCTCATCTATTCTAGCCACTTAGATTAGGGTGTTCACTTCACTAATACTTGATTGGAGAAGTAAAAGTTTGATCTTGAGATTCTTCAAGGTAGATCATTTTCGAAAAGGAAGATTTCAAGCAAGAATGGATCATTTGACTTGTGGATTCTCTCTTGAGTCCGGAAGATCATGGATCGCGGCAAAGGGACTACTACTCGGAGCTTATGAAGCGAAGGAACGGACTACAAAAGTTGTAATCCCTCTCTCTTAGATGTAAAGTTGTTTACATGAATGTTAAACCTAATTCTCTAGTTAAGATCTTGGTTAGGGTTTGTTTAGCACCCCAAAAATTTCAATATGGCATGAGTGATGCCTTCCTAAACCTTGCTAAGGTGCTATACTAACCCTACAGTGGTATCAGAGCCAGGCTAGAGCTTTAGGCGTTGTCTAGACGAAGTTAGAAGTCCGATCGAACCCTGAAATCCCGAAACAACCCCTTCTCTGGAAATTTTTCAAAAAGTTGAAATTTTTCATATTAAAAATACTCAGAAAATCATGCAGGGAATTCTAAGAATTACTGTGAAGTACGAAACCATAACTCCTTCAAGGGACCGCGGAACCACGGCCAAACCATGCGTTTGGCGGCGGTTCCGCGGCCAAATTTCGGAGTTAGGGGCTAATACTCCAGGGGTTTATTCTTGGGTACTTTTTCATGCTTCTGGGAATTTTTAATTCTATTCAAGTGTTGAGCTTTCTGGAAAATATTGGGAATTTGTTGATTCGATCGGAAAGTTTAATATCGTTTAGTTTTTCGGATAATTTAGAACGCGTTAAAAGGTTCGAACGGATACCAATAACTCATTTTTTCAACTGGCGGAAAACTTTCAAGTGTTGGATTTTTCCTGAGTTTAAAGCTTTCGCGAAATCATGCAAGTGTATCTGTGGACCCTCTAGAAGAACGTAACCTTAACTCGATTATGTGACCGTCAAAACCGCCACTAAACCTTAGGGTTTGTGGTAGTTTAGCGTTGCCACATGTAAGGCGTTGGTTTGACCCTTCTACGGCTGGTTCATTAGGGCTGTGACATGTTCTGGGATTTTTGAACTCCGCTCAAGTGTTGAGCTATTTGGGAAATCTTGGGTGTTTGATTATTCGATCGGAAAGTTTAACATTGTCTATTTATCTGGAATGTGATACAATATGTGGAATTTATATAGTTAGGCATGAAATGCGAAATATGTGATATTTCGGATTTAAGATGTCTAAAGTGATTGTGGATTCCAAATGTTGTAGTTTTACACTTTCTTTTCTGTAACCGTAAGCGTAGTATGTAGGGTATTGCCGGCTTCGTTGCTATACATCAAAGACAATCGGGATACGCATACTTGCTTACGTTGATGATATGAGATATTATGTGTTGCTGTGATATGTTATATTGGATCGTCGTGTTTTGAATAGCCGGGTTTTTTTTTTATGTGAGATGAGAGTTTTTCTTTTCATTCATGTAAAATTCATTGTATGTAATATTCTTTTATTGGGGCACTTCCGGGTTGAGGATGATGTCACCATTGTATATTATTTACTTTTCCGCATTAGGATAGACCCAAGGCGGGGAGCATAAGTAACCGGGATCTAGGGTCCAGTGGGAGACCATCTCGAGGAGTCGAGACCGGGTCTCCTAACTCTAGAACTGGCAGGGTTACTTGCCGCTCTCATAGGGGTCTAGCGATGTGGGTTTGGCTATTCATCACGACCGTGGAATCCGTGTTTTATACAGGCTCGAAATAAAACACGGACGTCTTAGTATATCCAATATTTCATATGTTATCTTCTGCTGCAATGTTCTGTGATGAGATCATATTACTGCCTGAGACGAATGTTTATATTATATATATGAGATATATGTTATATTACAGATTTCGTTTCAAATGTGATGCTTGTGAAGCATAATAAAATGGGACTTCATTAATGAGATTAATGAAATAAAAGAAACCTAAAGATGTTGTATAAACTTGTTTAAAAACTGGTAGCTCTAGTTCTTGCTTTGCATAGCGGTATTCCTTATAGAATATCCAGCACCTTATTCGATAAGGAAAGAGCCGATATCCCTTCACCGGGAGTGACCTCTTTAGTGAAAACTAGCAGATGCTACAAACACGGTTTGTCTTTTGATTTCTTTTATAGTTTTTGCTTTGCATAGTGGTATTTGTGAAATATCCTACACCTTATTCGATAAGGAAAGAGCCGACGATCCCTTCACCGGGAGTGACCTATTCAGCAAAACTAGTTAAGGCCTAAAAAACACTCCATTTAAAATCACATTCTACGACGATATCAAGTTCGTTACGCGAAAGGTTTTCTTAAAAACTCATCGTAGCCCTCCGTCATTTCAGATAAGTAATAGTTAGTATTCGTGCTGCGTTTGTTGGCCTTTGTTAAGGCGTAGTGTGCGGTAGCTGATTACTGCTTATCTGTATAAGCATATGATGCGATTGAGTTAGGGTAGTCATGCGACCTTGTTGGCCTTTGTCAAGGATCGTGCGGGTGGGTTTAATTCAATCAGGAAATGACGGGTTGAACTTGACTAGCATCCTATGGTTTGTTGGCCTTTGTCAAGGTCATAGGAGGTTAGGGGTAAAATATTATCGGGAATTTCAAGTGTTGAAATTTGCAATTAGATTGCATACCTTCTATGAGATAGTTGGATCCCGATACCTACTGCGAGTAAGAGTTACTCTTGGGAGAGTTTTACACATTATAATTAGCCGATCAAGTAGGTGTCTAGAAATGTGTCAACGGGGTTAACCCTCTGGGAAAATGAGGTTTACTTTAATTAGGTCCGTGCGAAAGCACGGGGAACCTCCCTCAAAGTACCGACACTGGCCTAGCTGAAAGATTGGCGAACTTGTAGCGTGTAATTAATCCCGGCTAGTCTTTCGTTTTAGGGTTTGAAGGAAGATTTGACTAAAACAGTGGGAGCCATCTTGATTAGATATATTAATAACCAATTTAATCTTGCAAGAGCATACGCTGAGTTTCTTCTTCTCTCTCTTTCTTCTGGTTACGACTATGTCACGCCTTAATCAAGATAATAATACGGATGTATTGACCGAACCCGCTTGTTATACTGCGCTGGGGAACGTTGGTCCCGCTCCAACTTATAATTGTTATAAGACAGAGCAGGAAATAGGGGATTACCAGAATTCCCGTGCCGCCCAAATGAAGAAAGTGCATGCTGATGCATCTTCTTCGGGTGTGTTCATTACCGAGAACTATTTCTCAGTATCCTTTACATCCTGGGTATGAGATACCGGATCAGGATCCCGCAAATATAATCTGTTACATGGGCTACAAATAGGTAGAGAACTGAGAACGGGTGATAAGTTTCAAGAGTTGGAAATGGTGCAATTGTTGCAAGCCAAGCAGTTGGCAGTTATCACCCTGTATTACCAAAATACATTGATTCTGAACGAATGTCATTAGATACCGAACCTGATATACAACATCATATCAATATCTTTATTTAATAAAGAAGGATATAATTTTGTATTGTTGGATAATTTTTTGAACATTTCCTATATCAAGAGTTGATCAGTTCAGGCACGTTATCTAAAAGTATAGACGTTCTAAATCAAACTACAGTTCTTAACGTACAAAACACACACAAGAGGAAGAGTTCAGAAATGAACGAATCCTTCTTGAGGTTCTGTAGACTAGGTCATATCAATGTGACCCGACTAGCTAAGTTACATTTAGATGCATATTTAAATTAGTTTGAATTTACATCTTGTGAAACTTGCCAGTCATGTCACAAAGATAAGATGACCATAGCTCTGTTTATTGGAAACAGAGAAAGAGTTAGTGAACTCTTGGGATTGATACATGATGATGTATGAGGTCCCCTGTCTACACATGCCAGGACTGGTTCTTTGTACTTCAGAAGTAGAGAACCAAAACGGGTATAAGTATTATGTCCTTTGATGTGATCAGGGAGTAGAATACTTGAGCATGGGATTCCTGGACTATTCTAAAGGAGAATGAGATTCTCTCTCAGCATTACTCCTCCGAATACACCACAATACGTTGGTATATCGGGGTGGAGCAATCGCACCCTATGTGATAAGGTGTGCTCTATGATGAGTACTACTGAGTTACCTATTTCCTTTTGGGGTTATGCACTCGAGAAGATGCATACCTATTGAATAGGGTTCCAATCAAATCAGATGCCTACCACTCCATATGTGATATGGTATGGGAAGAGCCCATCTTTTAAGGATGTTAAGATTTGGGGCTGTCCACAGCAAAATCCGGACAAACTTGAGGTAAGGTCAGTTCTGTGGAAGTTTGTTGGATATCCTAAGCATTTGCAAGGGAATATCTTCTACCAAACTGGGGAGCAAAAGGTGTTTTGTTTCTCAGCATGCCACCTTTTGGAAAGGGAATTTCTTATGAAGAAATTAGTGGTCATGAGGTAGAACTGGAAAATGTTCCAGCTATACAAACTGCAGCTGATGATTTGGTAAATCCGAAGGATTCAATAGTTTCTAACGAACCTCAGCCTCTCCGCCGATCTAGTAGGGTTCCTCATCCATCTGAGAGATACTTCGGTTTCTCTATGACAGTGGGAGCGACGATTACATCATGAGATGATGACCCAACTTGTTTCGAGCAGGCCATCAAGAGTGGGGACTCTGTAAGAATGGTTGGATGCTTAGTGATCTGAGATGGAATCCATATACACCAACAAAGTATGGACTTTGATTGCTTTATCTGAAGGGTTAAATCCCCATCAGAAGCAAGTATATCTTGAGAAGATTACTTGGTGTACATAGAAAAGTTAAGACTTTCAAAGCTATGCTTAAGTCCATCCAGATCCTACTTGCCATTGCTACATACCATAACTACGATATCCGGCGGTAGGGTGTCATGACTGCTTTTCTAAATAGTGATTTAGAAGAGAGCATCTATAAGTACACAGCCAGAGGGCTTTGCAGACAGTGGGAGCAGCGGAAACGTGAGCAAGCTGTTTTATGGGATAAAATAGGCATCGCGGAGTTGGAACGCCTGTTTTGATGTGGTAGTCAAAGAGTTTGACTTCATCAAAATGGTAGATGAACCTTGTATATACAAAAAGGTAGTAAAGAGTATGGTGGTGATCCTCGTATTGTACGTGGATGACATACTCTTGATAGGAAAGGAGTTTCCTATGCTACACTCGGTCAATCTCCTCTTATCATAAGGATTCTCTATATAGGATCAAGGTGATACATCATATATCCTGGTTTTGGATCTATGAGATAGATCTAATTGGATGTTAGGATTCTCACTAGATGTAGTGAGATGGTATCAATCGATCCAGGGGAGAATCACTGGAAAGCTTCCAGGGTGGTAAGGTCGACTGAATGTCAGTCATAGGCATTGTCTTTACCCTCAGTGGAGGGATGGTATATTGGAAGAGTTCCACGCTAGATACCGTGACATACTAGACGATAAAGGCAGGATAAATCACTACCAAAGAAATAATCTGGATGTACACTAGTTGATGAGATGAACTTCTTTCCTACCATTGTGTGGCAATGGAGTTTTAGCTTTTGCCAAGGAACCCCCGTCCCATCTGAGATCCAGACATATTCTTAGGCAGTATCACCTGATCATGGAGATGTTGATCTCCAGGGAGATCGAGATTAGGAGAGTAGACACAGAGGACAACAACGCGGATTCACTCACAAAGGCCTATTTCCTAGTAGAGACTTTTATGGGATGGTTGAGTATGAGATACTTCAACCACAGCTGATTGTTGGGTATGAGATACTACAACAGATGACTCTAATGCAAGTGGGAGATTGTAAGTGATATGTATGCCCTAGAGGCCATTACTGTACATGCGATGTATATTGTAGTGGATGCTTGGATATATATATGGAGGACTTTCTTGCTCGACATGATAGTATGCTATCTGGTTGCACTTTATCTTAACATGTACTCTGATAGTCTCTATGCTACATGTTGATAACGCCCTTAGGATGGGTACTTAACTACCAGGAGTATGAAGCAGATCATACTAGTGGGGACAGTGTAGTCGCTAAGTATATCCTACAAATGTTCCTAGTCACAGGTGTATCGAGACAGGGCATCGATATACCAGAGTAGACTAGCGTATGCTTCTTGACCCATGTAGATGGACGATGGATGATCCTATATCCATTGATTTTTGACATCAGAGATAGTATACGGGTGCTCAGTGGAGACTGGGTACACTGGACGGACTCGTCGAGAACTCCCAGATGGTATTATACCTCATGTCAGATGGCAGTTCTCTGGTGACACTGGTACAGATTAGTCTGTAGACCCGAGATCGTCATAGAGTCTTATATGATTCCCACTGTGCTTTGATTTCCATCATACCACGTCCAAGAGGGCGTGCAAAACGGTGGCTTTTGGGTACAATCCCGAATCACATGGAGGCAATGAGCGATAGAAGGGGTTTCGTCTCTCCCGGTATAGGAAGTTGATGCTGCGCTGTGTTCGATTGGCTATAACTGGAAATGCCTGGCCAGGGTTGCTGAGATTTACTGGTAAGTGTTATTAGTAGTTTCTCGAACTGTTATGGACCTCATATCGACACGACTTATTGGTTACTGGGGTCTGACGTTTACCACCCCTAGACTGGATATGCGACATATCAGACGAAGAGACTTGGACTGTACGGGAGTGTTACTGATTGAATTCGCAGAAGAATGTACAGGCTTGCTTGTTGATCTTCTGATTGCTCAATTCCTGTATGGCTATTACGTTTAGCTGACCGCTTGCAGCTTATGGGTGTTTGATATGATCATCACCTAATGCAGGCGTATTGACGATTCTTTAGAGTCCTACACAGAGGTTTCCTGGCTCAGGCAAAATGGAGTAAGAGCACATATGTGATGTGTGCGGGACCGAGAATAATACGATATGAGATACCGTATTCTATTCTCGTGATATATGATATCGGTGTTAGTTGTATGTATGCCCTAGAGGCCATTATTGTACATAAGATGTATGTTACAGTGGATCCTGGGGCATATATAGGGAGGACTTTCTTGCTCGACATGATAGTACGCTATCTGGTTGCTCTTCATCTTAACATGTGTTGTGTTGTGTTTCATATCTGTATATGCATGTTGATGAAGCCCTTAGGATTATGCTTGACTACTAGGATTATGATGAGATCATACTAGTGGGGCCAAGACAGTCTATAAGCATATCCTTTAATGGTTCCTAGTCGAGGGTATATCGAGACAGGGCATCGGTATTACCAGATTAAACTAGTGTGTACGTTTTTTGACCCTGGAGGCGATGGTTGATTCCACAACCATTGGTGTTTACATCAAAGATTATACACATGTGCTCATTGGAGAATGGGTACACCGAACAGGACTCGCCAAGAACTCCTAGATGGTATATATATACCTATTGTCAGATAGCAGTTCTCTGGTGACACTTGTATAGGTTACTCTGTAGACCCGAGATCGTTATGGAGTCTTGTGTGGTTCCTACTGTACTTTGATTTACACTCTACCACGGCTCTATTGAGTCGTGCAAACAAGTGGACTTTGGGTACAGTCCCGAATCACATGAAGACAGTGAGCGATAGGAGGGGTTTCGTCTCTCCCGGTATAAGGAGTTGATGTCGCGCTATGTTTGATCGGCTATAACACCTAAATCCCTGGCCAGGGTTCTCGAGCTTTACTGATAAGTGTTATCAGTAGTTCCTCGAACTGTTATGAGCCGTAAATCAGCATGACTTATAAAGTTACTGGGGTCTGTCATTTACCACCCCTAGACTTCATATACGACGTATCAGACGAAGAGACCAGACTGTACGGTAAGTGTTGCTTGCAGGCTCGTTGGGGTTGTGATGATCTCGCTCGTCGGCCACCTTTTCGTCATGTACCTGGGTAGCCGTTACGCACAGCTAGTGCCGCTGACGTGCTTGTGGTTAAACCCACTGCCAGCGTACTGTCGAGTCTTTAGAGTCCCACATAGAGGGTTCCCTCGTTCAGGCGAAAGATGTAGAGGCCGTAAGTTGTTACGGCAGCCGTAAGGTGTTGCGGCAGGGTTTCGATTATGTTCGTGTAATTGTTACATGAATAATAATCGGAACGATAATACTGGCAGGCTTTGGTTTAAGCCGGATACCGGTATTATATTATTGGATTATTGGTATTCGTATTTTTCGGAATTCGGATACGGGTATACGGTATACGGTATATGGAGGAGGGGTATTCTTGTAATTGTTACAAGAATACCTTCTAGAAGATGCCACCTCATAATACATTATTTATTTTATGAAAAATAAATAAATGAGGTGGAAATTAGAAAGTCCAAGCATGGTTGAAAGAATGGGTTGTTTTATTTTATATTGTTTTAGAGTTACTATTGAAGCATGGTGCTAATTTTATAATGCATGCTTCAACTATTTCTTTTGAGCCATATCCTTCATCATGCTTGATTTTTTCTTCTTATTATCATAAACACTTTCTCTCTCCTTCTTCTCTCCTCCTCCTTCATCCTAAGCTTTACCCTTCACATGTGATGTGAATCAAAAGCTTAGGGTAAAAGATAATTCAATACACTAATCTGTACATCATTCTAGTGATCTCTTCTAGCAAACTTGATCTCTAGGTTTAACTCTTGTGAAGAGTTTGTAGATTTCATGATAGCTCTCGCATGGATCATCTAGGTCTTGAGATGGCCGGAGATCGAGGACATCGGCAACATCCAAAGGAGCTAAGGAGTTCATCAAAAGAGAAGGAAAGGAGTAAAGGAGTTGCACCAAAGAGAAGACCCGAAGGACCGTATCATCAAGGTATAATCCCTAACATAGTAGATAAGATCTCTAGTTAGGGTTTTCTAGTTATGGTTTAGACAAGATCTTTGGAAAAGTGCGTGTTGTATGCAAAGAAAATTTTCGTTTACCGCTTCCGCCTCACAAGAGTTGTGAGAGCATGCAACATTCACTAACATGGTATCAGAGCCTAACTAAACCATAATTAGATTATTACCCGAAAGTTAGAACTTCGATCGACGAATTTTTCCCGGAAAAACACATTTTCTGTCCCCGTTTTCTTTCGATTTTTAAAGTGTTCAAAAAATCAATTCAGCGGCCTTAAAAATACAAGCAGGGTTTTCTAAGCACACTGTAGAAAAACGAGACTCTAACTCGCCAGGAACGCCGCGGATCCGCGGCCAAACTCAGTGTTTGGCCGCCGATCCGCGGCTGAGTCATGGCCGAGTTGACTCGTTTTTCAGCAGTTTGTTTAGAATAAGAAAATAGTGTTTCTGGGATATCTGGAATTTACACAAAGTTGTTTGTACTCTGGATTATGACAAGTGTTGGCATGGTTTAAAGTTATTGATCGAAATTCTAAAGTACTTGGCTAATTGGGTCTTCTTGGTTAATGATATGTGTGTTTGAAACGTCGACTAATTGCTACAAGTCGATTAGTCGGGGTTGCACACTTCTGTAATGATATCATGAGATGGTATGTGTATATGAATATGTTGGATCGTCGTGATGAATGGTCGGGGGATGTGAGAAGAGTGTTTTTCTTTTCTTTCATTCAATGTAATTTGTGAAAAGCAATGTAATATTATTTTGCGGGGCGCATCCGGGTTGAGGTTGTAGCCACCGTTGTATAATTTCTTTTACTGTTTATGCTCCGAGGATAGACCCAAGGTGGGGTGCACAAACTACCGGGTTTTCGAAGTGCCGAGTGTCCTAATCACTTTGTTGAGGGAGGTTGCTTCACTTCGGAAATTTGGCGGGTAGTTTGCCGCACCCGTAGGGGTCTAGGGTGGGGTTTTGGCTATTCATCACGACTATGGAACCCGTTTTTTTATTAAGGCTTGAATGAAATGCGGAATTCCTAGTATATCCAATGTATTCATCTGTGATCTGTAATGGTTATATTTATATATAAGATATATAATAAACGTTGCTTATGTTTTGCACCCGCGCTAGTCCAGTCCCCGCTCTGCCGTTAGTTAAGTAACCTAACGGTGCATGACGGGGCCCCGTGGCGAATGCGGATGGCATAAGCGTACGTTCTATTTTCGTTTCTTTTCTGTGATGTTTAGGAAACGTAAATGATGGGACAACATTAATGTGATTAAATGTTAAGAAAAAGAAACCTAAAGATATTGTAGAATCAAATTTTTTAAAAATGGGTAACTCTAGTTTTTTACTTTGCATGGTGGTATTCTTGAATATCCTGCACCTCATTCGATGAGGAAAGGGCCGAGATCCCTTCACCGGGAGTGAACTCTTTAGCGAAACTAGTAAATGTTACAAAGAACTCGATTGTTTTTATAATTGATCTAACTTTTGCTTTGCATCGTGGTATTCATGAATATCCTGCACCTCATTCGATGAGGAAAGAGCCGAGATCCCTTCACCGGGAGTGACCACTTTAGCAAAATTAGAAAGATAATACAAAACCATTCAATTTTTAAACTGGAGCTTAAACCACTCCTTTCCCTCGATTCTACAACAATATCAAGTTCAAAACGTCAAAGGTTTTCACAAGAAAAAAACCATCCGTTGCCCTTCGCCATTTTAGGAAGCAGAGTTCTTAGTATTCGTGCCACGTTTGTTGACCATAGTTAAGGCGTGGTGTACGGTAGCTAAGTGATGTCTTCCTACAAAGCATTTGATGCGATCGATTAGGACACTCGCATGACTTCGTTGACCATAGTTAAGGGTCATGCGGGTGGGTCTAAATCAATCACGAAATGACGGGTAGAACTTGACTAATGCTTATGATTTGTTGACCATAGTTAATGTCATAAGTCACTAGGGGTAAAAACCATTATCGGGAGTTTCAAGTGTTGAAATTTGCAATGAGATTGCATACCTTCTATGAGATAATTGGATCCTGATACACACTGGGAGTAATTGTTACTCCTGGGAAAGTTTTGCACTTTACAATTAGCCGATCAAGTAGGTGTCTAGAAAGGTATCAACGGGGTTACGCCCCTGGGAAAACGAGATTTATTTTAATAAGGTCCGTGCGAAACCATGGGGAACCTCCCTCAAAGTACCGGCAGTGGCCTGGCTGAAAGATTGGCGAACTTGTAGGGTGTAATTAATCCCGGCTAGTCTTTCCTTTTAAGGTTTGAAGGAAGATTTGATAAAAACAGTGGGAGCCATCCTGATTAGATAGAATACATAACCAATCTAATCTTACAAGAGCGCACGCAGAGTGTTTTCTTCTCTCTCTCTCCAAGTAGCGACTATGTTACGCCTTAATCAAGATAATAATATGGATGTATTGACCGAACCCGCTTGTTATACTGTGCTGGGGAACGTTAGTCCCGCTCCAACTTATAATTATTATAAGACCGAGCAGGAAATTGGGGATTTCCAGGATTCCCGTTCCGCCCAAACGAAGAAAGTGTATGTTGATACATCTTCTTCGGGTGTGTTCATTACTGAGAACTATTTTCAGTGTCCTCTACGTCCTAGGTATGTGATACCGGGTCAGAATCCCGTTATTGTAATCTGTTACATGGGCTATAGAAAGGAAGAAAACTGAGAACGGGTGATAAGTTTGAAAAGTTGGAAACGGTGCAATTGTTGCAAGCCAAGCAGCTGGCAGATATCACCCTGTATTACCAGAATACATTGATTCTGAACGAATGTTATTAGATACCGAACCTGATATACAACATCATATCAGTCTCTTTATTGAGATAAAGAAGGATATAATTTTGTATTGAATATTTCCTATATCAAAAGTTGATCGGTTCAGGCATGTTATCTAAAAGCATATACGTTCTAAATCAAATCACAGTTGTTAACGTATAGAACACACACAAGGGGAAGAGTTCAGAAATGAAAGAATCCTTTTTGAGGCATTGTAGACTAGGTCATATCGATGCGACCCGACTAGCTAAGTTACATAAAGATGCATATTTAAATCAGTTTGAATTTACATCTTGTGAAACTTGCCAGTCATGTCACAAAGATAAGATGACCATGGCTCCGTTTATTGGAAACAGAGAAAGAGTTACTGAACTCTTGGGATTGTTACATGCTGATGTATGAATGTCCCCTGTCTACACATATCAGGACTGGTTCTTTGTACTTCATTACATTTATTAATAGTCTCTCAAGATTCGTACATGTGTTCCTGTTGAAACACAAGTCTGAAGCTTTTGAGAATTTCAAAAAATATAAGTTGGAAGTAGAGAACCAAAACGGGTATAAGTATTATGTCCTTTGATGTGATCAAGGAGGAGAAGGCTTGAGCACGGAATTCCTGGACTATTCTAAAGGAGAATGAGATTCTCTCTCAGCATTACTCCTCCGTATTCACCACAGCACGTCGGTGTATCGGGGCGGAGCAATCACACCCTATTAGATATGGTGCGCTTTAGGATGAGTACTATTGAGTTTCATATTTTCTTTTGGGAGTTATGCACTTAAGAAGTTGCATTGGGTTCCAACCAAATCAGGTGCCTACCACTCCATATGTGATATGGTATGGGAAGAGCCCATCTCTTAGTAAGTTAAGATTCAGGGGTTGTCCGGCCTATGTCGAAAGCAAAATCCGGACAAGCTCGAGGCAAGGTCAGATCTGTGAAAGTTTGTTGGATATCCTAACTATTCGCAAGGGAATATCTTCTACCGCACCGAGGAACAAAAGATGTTTTCTCAACATGCCATTTTTTTAGAAAAAGGATTTTTCTTGTGAAGAAATTAATGGTCATGAGGTAGAAATGGAAGGAGTTCCAGCTATACAAACTACAACTGATGATTTGGTAGAACTGCATGATTCATTAGTTCCCGACGAACCTCAGCTTCTCCGCTAATCTGGTAGGGTTCCTCATCCGCCTGAGAGATATTTAGGTTCTCGATGACAGTGGGAGCGAGGATTGCATCATGGAGATGATGACCCAACTAGTATCAAGCAGACCATCAAGAGTAAGGACTCTGTAAGAATGGCTGAATACTTAGCGATCTGAGATGTAATCTATATACACCAACAAAGTATGGACTTTGATTGCTATATCTGAAGGGTTAAATCCCCATCAAGAGCAAGTATATCTTGAGAAGATTACTTGGTGTAGATGGAAAAGTTGAGACTTTCAATGCTAAATGATTGATCTTGTTTTTAAGTGTAGTAGTTAACCGCAATCAATAACGGTGTCGCGCGTAGCTAGACCGAGATGAGTACGGGTCGTCCTCTGGGAAACGTGGAACCTTTTACTCTTACTTTAGGCGTGTTGAGAAAGAAAGGATGAAGAATAAAGAATGGTGAAGAATGGTTGTAGGATCTTGATCTACGTTAATCACGGATGCAAAATATAGATCTAGATTTACTACGGATGTAAGATTATATAAGAAGAGGGCTTGTAGGGTTCATTAGGATTTAGTAGTTATGGATGATTAATTAAAGATTACTCTTTCTATCCTTTAATAGATTTAAAACTAGAACGACAGTGATGCATGTAGATTAGGGTTTTTGGAGAGAAAAGGAATCCCACTCTCAACCCCTATCTCGACACGGAACTCCGTTCATATCTAGCCTTTACCAAAACAATCATTAATCTAATCTCTAATCGCGGTCGAGACTAACAATGAATTGGTAGCGCGCCCGATTAGGATGTTAATGATTCTTTTGATAAAGTTTATAAACTTTATAGGACGTAAAAAGAGTTTAGGTATTTTCATCATCCATTAACTTACCCTAATCCTACGAACCCTAACAAGCGGAGAATTACTCGCGCATATTGGGAGAAAAAGAAATGGAGAGAGAATTCATAATGAAACTACAAAGAAATAGAATAAGAAAAATAACCACCTTTATTAATCAACAAAACTCATTACACTTTGTTTCCTTAGAAAATGATTACAAATACTAGTTTGCTTCTCGATCTCTTCTAAGGAGGTAGATGAACCGTTGATGATCAGCCTGGATGCGTGAGACGTCTTGGACTTCGTGATCTCGTCGACTTGATGATTTTTCCAAGAGGCTCTCGGTCCTTATTTATACTCTAAAAGCCAGAACCCTAGCTTCCAACTTTGGAAGCCAACAGTTAAGATTCAACAGAGAAAAACACAGCTTCAAATCCATCTGGCACGCGGCGGATCCGCGGCCAAGAGGGGGGTTTGGCCGCGGATCCGCGGCCAAGTGGTGCGATCCTTTGATTGGGTTTTCTGTGTTTTTCTCCTTATGACACGTGGCGATCTCTGGAACATCTGGAAATTGGAAATATTTTCTTTGTTTCTGCCAAAATTGATTTCTTAGTTTGCTTTCTTAATTAGGCTGGTTTGCTCTTAACAACTTTGATTCCCTTGATTTTTAGCCCTAAAAAATTTTGCACAATCTCAACAAATAATATTAGTGGAGTTTTGTTTTATTGAGATATTAATTTCACCATTAAGATTTGGTCAATGGTATCTTTGCATACATTTTCCTACCAAATGTTAATTATAATATATCAACACATGAAAAATAGTATTTTTACAGATAAACTCTCATATGTATCATATATTATAATAAACACCTTTTCTAGTATAGAAATAGTAGGAGAAATGTAATAACAAATGTGCAGTTTTATCAACTGAACACTAGACTTATTACAAAAGGTTCTCGTCATTGGCCAGGCGTGGATAATGATGAAACCTTTTCTCTAGAGGCTATGCTTAAGTCCATCCGGATCCTACCTGCCATTGCTACATACCATGACTACTATATCTGGTGGTTGGGTGTCATGATTCAGAAAAGAGCGTCTATAAGTACACAGCCAGAGGATTTCGTAGACAGTGGGAGCAGCGGAAACGTGTGCAAGTTGCTTTACAGGATAAAGCAGGCATCGCGGAGTTGGAACATCTGTTTTGATGTGATAGTCAAAGCGTTTGACTTCATCAAAATGGTAGATGAACCTCGTATATACAAAAAAGGTAGTAGTGAGTAAGGTGGCCTTCCTCGTATTATATGTGGATGCCATACTCTTGATAGGAAAGGAATTTCCTATGCTACGCTCGGTCAATCTCCTCTTATCACATTGATTCTCCATATAGGATCTAGGTGATACCTCATAAATCCTGGTTTCTGGATCTATGAGATAGATCTATGTGGATGTAGGGATTCTCACTAGGTGTAGTAAGAGGGTATCAATCGATCCTGGGGAGAATCACTGGTTAACTTCCAGGGTGGTAAGGACGACTGAATGTCAGTCACATGCATTGTCTTTACCCTCAGTGGAGGGACGGTATGTTCCAACCTAGATACCATGACAAACTAGACGATAAAGGCTGGATACATTGCTACTAATGATGCTACCAAAGAGGAAGTCTGGGTGTATATTTGTTCATGAGATGAACAAGGTTCCTACCATTGTGTGAAAATGGAGGTGTGACTTTTGGCCTAGGAACCCCGGTCCCATCAGTGACCCAGACATATTCTAAGGTACTATCACCTGATCATGGAGATGGTTGATCTCTAAGAGATCGAGGTTAGGAGAGCAGACTCAGAGGTTAACACGGCGGATCCACTCACTGAGGCCTTTCCTGCGAGAGACTTTTATAGGGTGTTGGGTATGCTATACTACAACAAATGGCCTTAGTGCAAGTGGGAGATTGTTAGTTGTATGTATGCCCTAGAGGCCATTATTGTACATAAGATGTATGTTACAATGGATCCTAGGGCATATATAGGGAGGACTTTCTTGCTCGACATGATAGTACGCTATCTGGTTGCTCTTCATCTTAACATGTGTTGTGTTGTGTTTCATATCTTTATATGCATGTTGATGAAGCCCTTAGGATTATGCTTGAATACCAGGATTATGATGAGATCATACTAGTGGGACCTAGACAGTCTATAAGTATATCCTTTAATGGTTCCTAGTCGAGGGTATATCGAGACAGGGCATCGGTATTACTAGATTAGACTAGTGTGTACGTTTCTTGACCCTGGGGGCGATGGTTGATTCCACAACCAATGGTGTTTGACATCAAAGATTGTACACATGTGCTCATTGGAGAATGGGTACACTGAACAGGATTCGCCGAGAACTCCTAGATGGTATATATATACCTTTTGTCAGATAGCAGTTCTCTGGTGACACTTGTACAGGTTAGTCTGTAGACCCGAGATCGTCATGGAGTCTTGTGTGGTTCCCACTGTACTTTGATTTCCACCCTACCATGGCTCTATTGAGACGTGCAAACAGGTGGATTTTGGGTACAGTCCCGAATCATATGGAGACAGTGAGCGATAGGAGGGGTTTCATCTCTCCCGGTATAGGGAGTTCATGTCACGCTATGTTTGATCGGCTATAACACCTAAATCCCTGGCCAGGGTTCTCGAGCTTTACTGATAAGTGTTATCAGTAGTTCCTCGAACTGTTATGAGCCGTAAATCAGCATGACTTATAAAGTTACTGGGGTCTGACATTCACCACCCCTAGACTTCATATGCGATGTATCAGACGAAAAGACCGGACTGTACGGTAAGTGTTGCTTGCAGGCTCATTGGTGTTGTGATGAGATCGCTCGTCGGCCACCTTTTAATCATGTACCTGGGTAGCCGTTACGCACAGCTAGTGCCGCTGACGTGCTTTTGGTTAAACCCACTGCCAGCGTACTGTCGAGTCTTTAGAGTCCCACACAGAGGGTTCCCTCGTTCAGGCGAAAGATGTAGAGGCCGTAAGTTGTTACAGCAGCCGTAAGGAGCTGCGGCAGGGTTTCGATTATGTTCGTGTAATTGTTACAGGAATAATAATCGGAATGATAATACTGGTAGGCTTTGGTTTAAGCCGGATACCGGTATTATATTATTGGATTATTGGTATTCGTATTTTTCGGAACACTACTACAAATAAGGGTTGCCCCTACGGATTTATCCGTAGGGGCAATCCACTGTCCCTACGGATATATCCGTAGGGGCGAAAAAATACCCCGTAGGTGCAAAGGCCGCAGGTGCAAGTTGAAGCCTTGAACTTGCCCCTACGGATTCTGTGTAGGTCCTGTTGCCCCTACGGAGTAGGCCGTAGGGTAAAAAAAGTTATATTATTTACGGTTTTTTTAATATATTACATATACCTACGGATATAGCCGTAGGGCCAAGTACTACCCCCTACGGATATCTACGTAGGTACCTATCCGTAGGGGCAAAATATCAGGAATCCTGATATGTTGCCCCGATGGATAAGTCCGTAGGGGCGAAGCAATGGCCCCTACGGATATGTCCGTAGGGGCACTCCCAACCCCCTGGTACTGAAATCAGGGGGGAAATATCAGTTACTGCTGATATTTTGCCCCTACGGTTTAATCCGTAAGGGCAACATGTGTACCTACGGATTAATCCGTAGGTACATATTATCTGTATTATTTTTTAAAAAATGGGCTGCTTGATTTTTTCCCGCCCTGTGCACAATAATATATACATCAATCAAATATAAAATTAATCATCACACAACATATATCGCAGTATTCATAATCACATCTCACGCATATATATAATATACAAAAGAAACCCAAAAACTGAATATGAAATAAATATAAACCAATATCAATATCGTTTCAAAATGTAGTACAATGTGTATGATATAAATAAATACATGTTTCAAAAAATAAGAACCAAAAAGCTACCCTAGTTCGGTCCAGCTCCACCTCTGAATAACGATAGAATAACGCGCGCCTACTCCTCGGTCAATAAACTCTGCAATTCAGCGCGAGCGGGAGTCTGAGCGGCCTATGGAGCTGGCGATGTGGTCTGCGCAGCCGCCGTCGAGGTAGTCACTTGTGGAGCCGCGGCTGTGGGAGTCTGAGTGGGCGGTGGAGCTATAGGAGCTGTCTGCGGAACCGCAGCCGATGTAGTGGCTTGCGGAGCCGCAGCCGAAGGAGATGCATGTGGAGGCTCGGCCGATGTACCCTGTCGCGTCTGGACCTAACGTGTGTAATAAGCGTGTAAGAACTGTGTATTATTCGAATTCGTATCATTATTAAGTTATTTCGAAACCCCGTTTGGATATCTAGTTTGTTGTTTATTTTAATTACATCTGTATGTATGATTAATCAAACTTAAGTCTAAAACCAAATAAGCTCAAGCTACGTACTAATTATGGATATGTTGATATCTATATAATATGACATGATATTTTACTATAAAGTAGTATACATATAAGCATCTCCTTCAACTCCTGAACGGTGGCCCTCAAGCTCTCCAGTTCCTGATGGACACGTCGGTCACTGGAGACGGAGGAAGTAACCGCCGGGGTGGAGTCCAACCTCATATGGGCCCTGCTAGGGCCCAGTCCCCGGCCTCTCTCCCAACCTCCGTGGTGCCCTCCGTGTGCGGCGTCCAGAACTGGGGTCAGCAGCCTCGGATCGCTCTGTCCGGTAAAATCGATCCCCGAGGCCTGGGCCTGCTCAACCACCCGCTCCTACACCCACATTAAGCAGTAAAGTATAAGTATAAAATTTAAACTTGAACCTTCCAAAACTAAAATTTCAAATTTGGGTAGAAAAAATATTAACACTTACGCAGTACTCCTGGGTAGCGACGTCGGGATATCGAAGCTCGCCCTTGGCGGGATCTGTCGAGGTGCCGTGGACGGCAAGATATGCGGACAGCACGCTCGGTGTACCACCTGACGCCACGGTCCGAGATGTCTGCAATATTAGAAAGTAACTCTTAATATTATAAATATTAGAAAATAAATCTTAATATTGCAGAATATCACAAAGGTCGGTCTATTGTAATTTACCGATAACTCTATGGCTCGAGTAATGTTCCTCGAGCCACCTGTGTAAGTGGGGCGATCCCTCTTCGCCGACTTCCTGTTCTCTGTATTTTGAGTGGCCTGTTTCTGCACAACGCATTAACATTTAGTTTTCTAATTAAGAAACACAAAGAAATAAATTATATCATGAATAATGAATTACATTTAAAATACATACCTGTTTGCGTTGGGAGTCGAAATAAGCGCACAATAGAGGCCATGTCTCTACGTCGACTCTCGCAAACGCCGGAGTAGATAGGAGGGCCGCTCTCTCTGCCTCCGGGGTCGCCATCCACAGGGAGTAGCAGTCGGCCTTCAGCTCATTCCTGTTGTATCGGACCTTGTCCTGCATGTTCTTCATCAGGCCACTGTACAGAGCATGAAGGTCGAGCACCCTCCCCGGGTGATCAGGGTCGGCTACAGGCTGAAAATCGTAATCCAACTGAAAATACAAAAAAAACATTGTTATTAGATTGCAAGTGTTAAAAAAAGGGGGAATGCTGCCTCCCCCCTAACTCTGTCAGGCCTCAGCCTATGGGACTGATTCGGGCCTCGAGTCCCCTTCTGGGGATGAGGAGGCCCTGCGTCTGCACGAAATATCAAGACAATCAATAATAAGACAAAGTTGTATTAAGAAATCAAGGTTAAACGAAAATTCAAGTGTGATATATACCTCCGGTGACTATCGCACGAGCCTGGGCCCGGGCAGCAGCACGAGCGGGACGATAGTTCCTCCGGTGAGGAACAACCGGGGTCCCGGATGCGGACGCATCCCCTCCAACTAGAAAATAAACATCGACGCTAAATTTCCGTGAAGTTCATATTTATTCTATAGAGCATATGTAAAATGAATAAATATTTTAAATTTATTCATACTAACCTGCAGACGATGCGGAGGGTATGGAAGCGGCAGGAGTGGCCCCTGCGGAAGATGTGGACGCACCACCTATAATTAGACAATTAAAAATAGATTATATAAGTAATTGCAAAAAGAATGTGTAGATCAATAATATAACGTTCTAAATCAATATGCATGCACTATAGGATATATAAACATACCCGCAGGTGCGGTGGTGTCACCACCTACAGCTAGACAATAATAAAAATTGCTAAGTAAGAGCAAAAGGAATGTGTGTATTTATGATATAGCATTCTAAATCAATATACATACACTATATGATATATAAACATACCTGGAGGAGCGGGGGTGGCCTCTGTCCCAGATGTGGACGCATCACCACCAACTACACAATCAAACATTGACAATATAAGTAATTTTGACATAAATAGGCATGAATATCTGTAATATTACATTCAAAATGGATATGCGTGCAGTATACCTGGAGATGTGGCAAAATCCACACGGAAGGAAGCATCCGAAGGGGTCTCCGATCTGGGTGCAAGACCGGCCCTCTGAAGCTCCCTACGGAGCTCTCCGGGCGGCAGAACCGCTCTGCCTCTGCCTCTGCCACGGCTGGAGCTCCTGCCGCCCTTCGCTGCTCCCGACATCGTCATCAAATCTAGATAAATGGTTCGTGGACGCATTAGATAATTATTAAAAGTATTGACTATATATGTATAGAGCGTAAAATATGAAGTAATAATATAACATTACTGATAACCTTTTTCGTTTCGTGGGCGCATTATACATATCTACTTGGATTTCATCGTCGATGTCATTTCTAACCCACGTAACTTCATGATCGGTCGAAGACAACCCGTCCTTCGCAACAGACGATCGGATCACTTTAAGCCTTCTCTCTTCTTCGTCCTCATCACTGTCCTCATATTCTGGGACATCGTAGACATCTCTGGGTTTCCATCGGCATACAACACTCCACCCCGGATGCTTCAAACACTGTGAGTAGTATACTTGGAACGCTTGGTTCGGAAAGATAAACGGATCGTCCTGACCGTAAAATCGAAGTGTGTTCACACTGGTCAATCCATATTCATCTTTCCAAGTCCCAAGATTGCTTCTCCACCTGTTCGTATCGGTTCGCGGATCGTACCAAGTACACTGGAATATATAAAAGGGTTCTGATCGTCCGGGATAGTGGATGCCGAGTATACAATTTAAGTACCCATAGTAAATCACACCGTCCGATCCTACCGTCGCAATCCCAATATTCTGAGTGGTTCTAGATGTTTCTATGTCCTTAACTTCGAATTTGTATCCAAGGACACCAAATCCTTTGTAATATGCAACCTCCATACTAGGAAATTGAGCTAAACATCTTGAATCACTCTCAAATGATGCAGACAAGTTCGGATCGTGGATCTAACAAAACAAATTTTACGACAAATACATAACGGTACAAGTTTAGATTAAAACTGATAGCAATAAAATGTTATTCGAATAACTTACATGATCTGTGACCCAATCACAAAAATTATCCTGATGGTATTTTTCCAAACGTTCTTCGTTCCAATCAGGATGCCCCTCACGTACCTCGTTAAAATGAATTCTGTTTTCGACAAATAATTGTGACATTAATATTATATCATTTCATACACACACAAACACAGATATAACAATTAATCCAAAAGAACTTACTCTCTAATTTGTTCAAGACATGCGAAATTAAGCAAGATAAACCGGTATATCTTGTTGATAAACATAGTGTCTACCCTCTTATACTCGGCTTTACCATATGGCCCGTCTTGAATTCTTCGTGGTCGGTTAAGCCTTGTCTCAATGTTCTCGTCCAGATAGCGGGAACAAAATGTGGTTGCTTCATCAAGAAGATAACCTTGCATGATAGAACCCTCTGGTCGATTTTTATTGCGTATATACTTCTTAAGAGTGTAGAGGTACCTAATGTGAATATGTTGAATAAATAAATACGGGCATACAGGACAACAATAAATTTATAAATTGCGCGAAACGAAAAATTACACGTACCTCTCGACGGGATACATCCATCGATATTGTACCGGTCCGGCTAATTTCGCCTCAGTTGCAAGATGAACCGTCAAGTGTATTATGATATCAAAGAATGATGGTGGGAAAATACGCTCAAACTTGCAAAGTATCAACGCAATAGAATTTTCTAGTTTATCCAGTGTCACAACCTCCAGTGTTTTAGCACACAACTCCCTGAAAAAACAACATAGGTCGTTGATTACTAGACGAACCGAGTCGGGGAGAGAAGTCCTGAGGGCTAAGGGAAGAAGGTGCTCCAAGATAACATGGTGATCATGACTTTTCAGCCCATCGATCTTGCCCTTCACAAATTTTATTTTCTTGCTGAATGATCCTGAGAAACCTGTGGGGACTTTCAAATCATGCAACACCTGCAGGAATCTTTTCTTCTCCGGTTGTGACATATGATAAGCGGCATTGGGAAGTACAAACTTGCCCGGTTTACCCACTACCGGTCTAGGGTGCAATTCACTTCTTATTCCCCACTCTTGTAGATCCATCCGAGCATTCATGTTGTCTTTAGATTTCCCGTCTTTACAAAGAAGCAAGTTAAGTATGTGCTCTGATACTCCCTTCTCTATATGCATGACGTCCAGACAATGACGCACTGAATTTGTAGACCAGTACGGAAGCTCGAAGAAAATGCTTAACTTGTTCCAATATGGTGGTTTGACCTGTTTCGTCGGATCCATCCCGAAGGTCACGTTATTGTAACCATCCCATTTAGCAGCCACGTCCTCTCCGGACAATGGGGATGGAGGTCCAAGAAGCTCCTGATGACCATCAAAGTGAACCGTGTCTAACCTATAGGGGTGGTCTGGAGGCAGGAAATATCGAAGGCCGCAATAACAAACCTTCCTGCTAAAATTCAAGAATTTCGATGTTGTGTGTTCATGGAAATGAGGACATGCTTTGTGACCATGTACGGAATAACCTGATAGAATTCCATACGCAGGAAAGTCATTAATTGTCCACATTAAAGCCGCACGCAGTATGAAGGTTGTCTTTGTGTTTGCATCATATGTCTCTACACCATCAACGAACAAAGATTTCAACTCCTCGATCAGAGGTCGGAGATAGACGTCGATATTGTTCCCCGGTGAGTTTGGTCCGTCGATAAGAAGAGGCATCATAAAGTATGATTGGTCCATAGCCAACCAAGGCGACAGATTATAAATTATCATTACAACGGGCCATGTGCTGTGACTTCCAGCCATATAGTTGAATGGGCAGAAGCCATTAGTAGCCAGTCCGAGCCGGACATTGCGAGGATCGCTACTGAATATTGCGTGCCTCCTATCGAAATCCTTCCATGCCGGTGAATCTCTTGGATGGATCATTTTTCCATCTTCACTTGGAGGAGCACGGTGATGCCAAATCATTGCCTCGGCTGTTTTCTTGCACCTGAATAGCCTCTGTAGCCTCTGTATTATGGGAAAGTATCGTGCTATCTTCACAGGTATATCAGGCTTCTTATCAGAATCTTTCGGCTTATACCTGGTCTCTCCGCATGTTGGACACTCTTTCAAATCTGAATTCTCTTTCCGGTACAACACGCAATTTTTAGGACATGCTTGAATCTTCTCGCACTTTAGACCCAAATCAGACATCATCTTCTGGGCTTCGTACCAGCTGTCGGGCACATTATTTCCCGGAGGCATAGAATCTTTCAAGAACGAAAGAAGCATTGTGAATGACTTGTTGCTCCATCCATTTATACACTTAATCTGGAAAAGTTGGACGAACCATTAGAGAGTGGAATACTTCGCATTCTCATAAATTGGTTTCCTAGCATCATTCATGAAATTTTCATATTTATCCGCACGAGGTCCTTGACCGGAAGGAATATCATCTTCGGTACGAATAGATTCACCTAGGGCAGCCTCTACCATATCCTCAATTTCTTCTGATGGAAATAAATTACCGCCTTCTCCTTCTGCCGCATTACCGAATTCTTCTTCTCCTGCCGCATTATCGTGTTCTACTTCTTCTGCCGCAGTACTGCATTCTTCTCCTTCCCCGTGATATTTCCAAGTTGTATAAAGTCTAGTAAACCCATGTTTTACAATATGAAGCTCTGCCAATTCTACCTTCTTCCAGTACTTATTGCCATATCTATCACACGGACAGAGAATCTTCTCTATTATGATCTTATTATGTGCGCGTGCAAATTCAAGGAAAGCAGCAACTCCTGCGACAAACTTAGGTTGCATACGTTGTTTCCAATCCACATACATCCAGTCCTTAGCTCTAACGTACTCATGGGCCATGTTAGACTGTATAACATATAAATTGTAGGTTATGCTTACTATATTGAGAAATATAAGAACGGGATAGTTACTGACAAAGGAGAAAATCCGTGTATATGCATTAGACTTAAGCTCCTACGGAGAACGTATCTCCTTTTAATATTATTAAATGTTCTCATGTAGTGCGCACGTGCATTGCACGTGGTGCGCGCATAGCGGGCATACGTGCGTTGCACGTAGCGCACATGGCGCTTGCGCATATGCGCATTATGGGGAGGAGCAGGCTCCTAACTTGGAGAACTAAGCTCCTTTTAATATTATTGAATATTCTCATGTGGTGCTCACGTGCATTGCACGTGGTGCGCGCATGGCGGGCACACATGCGTTGCACGTAGCGCACATGGCGCTTGCGCGTATGCGCATTATGGGGAGGAGCATGCTCCTATCTTGGAGAACTAAGCTCCTATGGAGAACTAAGCTCCTTTTAATATTATTAAATATTCTCATGTGGTGCGCACGTGCATTGCACGTGGTGCGCGCATGGCAGGCACACGTGTGTTGCACGTAGTGAACGCGGCGCTTGCGCATATGCGCATTATAGGGAGGAGCATGCTCCTATCTTGGAGAACTAAGCTCCTATGGAGAACTAAGCTCCTTTAAGAATTGAGCATTAAAGAACTAAGATGCATTAGACTTGAGATTGAGATACATACCTGCAACATAGAAAAGAAATCAATAAACAAGATGAATATAATATAAATTTAAGTTGAAAGAATATATATCCTCCATTCAAATGCAATTAAGTCTCGATGATGCTGAAGATGTTACTAGAAAAACATCTTCTGTCAACATTCATGTATAAAGGGGTGTGTGTGGGAAAATTGGGTACACGGTGTCAGAAAAAACATTTTCTGCTTTTTCCTAAATACACGACTCATCCTTTCTATTATTCGTTACTTGTTGTTCTTGGTATCAGACTGCAGGACAAATCGTTAGAAATGCATATCGTAGAGCATATCAAAGCCCTCCAATCTCATTAGACAACATTAGAAAATACTAACATTGCAACACAAACGACAAGAACCCAACAATTCAAACTTGATCAAATTATAAAGTAAATATTTGATCTTTAAAATTGCGTTCCAAGATCAACCAGATAGCTAATACCTAACCCTAAATTCACCCTTCACCTAAGAACCAGCAACAAAACAAAACAATTCAAAGAAAAAGCTTAGACCCTGAAATCCAAAACCCCAACCCCAACCCCAACCCCAACAGCAACCCCTTGCCAAACCCCAACCCCAACCGCAGCCCGAGCCCCAGCCCCAGCCCCAGCCCCACCCTAACGCTAACCGCAGCCCGAGCACAAGCCCCAACCCCAACCACAGCCCTAGCTGCAGCCTCAGCCCCAGCCCTAACCCTAGCCCGAGCCCCAGCCCGCAGCCCCAGCCCCAGCCCCAGCCCTAATCAAGAAGTGCTCAGGGACACACAACCCCAACCCCAAACCCAACCGCTACCCCCTGCCGAACCCCAACCCCAACCGTAATAGCAGCCCCCTAGCCCCACCCCTAATCCTAATGCTAACCCCAACCGATGCCTACCCAAACCATGAACCATAGACCTAAAACAATCAAAAATTTGTTTAATTAAGATTTCCTAACCTGTGCAGGCGGTGGCGACAACGAATCGGTGGCGACGACGAATCGGCCGTGGGTTGAAGAAGCAGGCGATAGCGACGACGAACGGAGATGAGGAAGAAGCAGGCGGTGGCGACGACGATTCGGCCGGCGCTGGCGACGACGATGCTGGCGACGACGAGAACAGCGATCGGCGGGAACGTCGAGGGTTTGGGGATTTGGGTTCGCGCGCAACTGTGATCGATAAAAGGAATAAGAAATAATCAGCGTAGGGATCGATCACTTAAATTTCTATTTAGATGCCCCTACGGATATACCCGTAGGTGCTTGGTTTACGGCTCCGTAGGGGCAAACAACACTTTAAGATTTAATAATTTTTAAATAAATATGGAAGGACCGTAGGGGCAACCGTTTGGCCCTACGGATTAATCCGTAGGGCCAAACTTTATCTTCCCCTATGGATGTTGTTATCCGTAGGGGCAACCCCTTATTTTACTAGTGGAATTCGGATACGGGTATACGGTATACGGGATGCGGTATACGGAGGAGGGGTATTCTTGTAATTGTTACAAGAATACCTTCTAGAAGATACCACTTCATAATACATTATTTATTTTATGAAAAATAAATAAATGAGGTGGAAATTAGAAAGTCCAAGCATGGTTGAAAGAATGGGTTGTTTTATTTTATATTGTTTTGGAGTTACTATTGAAGCATGGTGCTAATTTTATAATGCATGCTTCAATTATTTCTTTTGAGCCATATCCTTCATCATGCTTGATTTTTTCTTCTTATTATCAAAAACACTTTCTCTCTCCTTCTTCTCTCCTCCTCCTTCATCCTAAGCTTTATCCTTCACATGTGATGTGAATCAAAAGCTTAGGGTAAAAGATAATTCAATACACTAATCTTTATATCATCCCAGTGATCTCTTCTAGCAAACTTGATCTCTAGGTTTAACTCTTGTGACAAGTTTGTAGCTTGCATGATAGCTCTCGCGTGGATCATCTAGGTCTTGAGATGGCCGGAGATCGAGGACATCGACAACATCCAAAGGAGCTAAGGAGTTCATCAAAAGAGAAAGCAAGGAGCAAAGGAGTTGCACCAAAGAGAAGAGCCGAAGGACTGTATCATCAAGGTATAATCCCTAACATAGTAGATAAGATCTCTAGTTAGGGTTTTCTAGTTATGGTTTAGACAAGATCTTTGGAAAAGTGCGTGTTGTATGCAAAGAAAATTTTCGTTTACCGCTTCCGCCGCCTCACAAGAGTTGTGGGAGTATGCAACATTCACTAACAATCGGCCGGGTATATGTGATATAGCCGGGTCATCGGATCAAGTGTTGATTCGATGAAATGGTACATGTTATATTAGTCGGTTATATGCAATATTGCCGGATTGTCGGTCACTTGATTCGATAATTTAATGTATAATTATATATGTGATATATTACATTACGTTAACTAATATAAGCTCGCTTTATTGATTCATTTTCTCACCGGATAATACATTGATATATATGCGATATATGTTAATTGTATTATTTTCTTTTGTTGCAAAATATATTATATATGTGATATATAATATTGTAACAAGTTATGATTACAAATACAACATGATTTGTGGAGATTAAACATGTTAGGGTTTGATTTGGGTTAGCTTTTTCTTGAAGCTTCTAGAAGCTTTATTTTGTTTTAAGCTTAGATATTTTGTTATGATATTTTGTGTAGATATTTCTTAACCCAACCCAAACTCTTTACCCTAGTTAAATCTCTACAAGGGTTAAGCCTTCATTCTTAACCCATGGTTGATTTGTAACCATTACAATGATTTCCATTATTCATCACAAAAGTTTTCTTCTTCTTCTTCCTCCTTGAAAAGCTTTCTAGCTTTTTGACTTGTGATGTTTTAAAGTGTGAAAATGAAAACAAAAGAGAGAAAAATTCCTACTTCATCATCCTCATCTATTCTAGCCACTTAGATTAAGGTGTTCACTTCACTAATACTTGATTAGAGAAGTAAAAACTTGATCTTGAGATTCTTCAAGGTAGATCATCTTCGAAAAGGAAGACTTCAAGTAAGAATGGATCATTCGACTTGTGAAGCCTCTCTTGAGTCCGGGAGATCATGGATCGCGGCAAAGGGACTACTTCTCGGAGCTTATGAAGCGAAGGAACGGACTACAATGGTTGTAATCCCTCTCTCTTAGATGTAAAGTTGTTTACATGAATGTTAAACCTAATTCTCTAGTTAAGATCTTGGTTAGGGTTTGTTTAGCACCCCAAAAATTTCAATATGGCATGTGTGATGCCTTCCTAAACCTTGCTAAGGTGCTATACTAACCCTACAAAGTAATCATCCTAAGGGCTTTATCAACATGCGATTACAAAACAGTATTTGTTTACATGTTAAGATAAAGTGCAACCAGATAGCATATTATCATGTCGAGCAAGAATGTCCTTCCTATATATGTCCAAGCATCCGCTACAATATACATCGCATGTACAGTAATGGCCTCTTGGGCATACATAAAACTAACATATCTCCAGTTTATCTTGTGCTGAGTAGCGAACCTTGAGACTTTGAAGCTCTTGAAAGAATGCCCATTGTCAGATATGATTCTTCTTAGTGTACCGAAACGGTGTAGAATATTATGCCGGAAGAATGTTAGAATATCTTCCGTCTTGACTTCTTTTAGCGGGACAGTTTCAGCCCATCTGGAGAAGTAGTCAGTTGCGACCAATATGAACCGTTGACCTTTGGATGATGGAGGATCAATTGGGCCAACTATGTCAGTGCCCTAAACTTTGAAAGGCCACGACGCCACCGTAGGATGCAGCAGATTGGGATACTTGTGAATGAAATCACCGTGAATTTGGCAGAGATGACATTTCTTTGCACGCTCTTCGCAAATCCCTTATCATGGTGGGCCAATAATATCCTAGCCATTTAATATGAAGACGCATTTTGGGGCCGGACTGGTGAGCTCCGAAGACGCCCGAGTGAACTTCTTTCATGACTTTTTGGGCTTCGGTCGATGACAGACACCTGTGCCAGAGTTGGTCATATGATCTACGGTATAGCGTATTATTTACAAATACATATCGGAGAGCTCTCTTCTTCAGTTGAATTCTCACAGATTTTTTTCAGGGCAGCTTATTGTATCGGATGTACTCTATGAAGGGCTCTTTCCAATCGGGCTCGTCTTGAATGATCAGAGCTTCTTCGACAGGATTGCTCTTTTTTTTTCTGCGCTTCCCTCTTCTCGTAAAGAGACCGGAGGCAGAATTTTCCGGCTCCTGACTGTTATCAGAATCTCATCCATATCGAGATCAGCCAGCTCATTGGCTAAGCGAATGAGTACGTCATCTTTTCCATTCAATGCCCTAGGAACACTCATCAGTTCAATATGGGTGAACTGTTTCATGAGCTCTACCACCTGGCTTCTATACCGAGCTAACTCGGGTTTGTATATCTTATAGTCGCCGCTTACTTGGTTGACGACAAGCTGGGAATCACCGTAAACCCGTAGCCGAAGGATTTCCATTTCTATGGCGAGCTCCATACCAGCTATCAGAGCTTCGTACGCAGCCTCGTGGTTTGTACGAGGCTCGGTGAGAGCAAAAGAATGTCGTAGGGTTCCCATCAATGGCATGATGAACACCAATCCTATCCCTGCTTTTATCTACGGGATTCTTGATTTTCTGGGGGTCCTTATTGATGAGGCTCCATCGAAGTAAAGCTCCCAAGATGGCTTGTTCTTCTGGTAATTCGCAATTGAGCGGTGACCCTTCTGGTATGGGATGAGCAGAAAGGAAGTCGGCAAGGGCTTGCCTTTTTACTGCTTTCTAAGGAGTATAGACTATGTTGAACTCTAGCAGTATGATAGTCCATTTTTCCATTCTGCCGGCTAGGCTTGCCTTGGTCATTAAGTGTTTAAGCGGGTCGACCTTGGAGATCAGCATAACTCGATGAACGAGCAGATAGTGCCCCGCTTCTTCACAGCGAATATCAGAGCCAGGCATTGCTTTTCTATCGGGGAATAGTTGTGTTCCGCCCCGACTAAAGTTCGACCGAGGTAGTAGAGGGCATTTTCTTTTTCCTCCTCGTTGTTCTGCGAAAGGAGCGCACCGAACGACTCATCTAGCACGACAGTATAGAGAATCAACGGCTTATTTGGAATAGGAGCAGCAAGCACTGGAGGGTGCAACAGGTACCGTTTGATACTTTTGAATGCTTCTTGACATTCGATATCCTAGACAAAAGGAGCTCCCTTCTTCATGAGCTTTAAGAAAGGCCGACATATCTCTGATAGGTTCGAGATGAACCTTCGTATGTAAGCGAGTTTGCCTTGAAAGGATCTTAGCTGCATCAGATTCTTCGAAGGAGGCATCTACATGATGGCATTTATCCTTGATGGGTCAACCTCGATCCCCCGATATCGGACTATGAAGACCAAGAATTTTCCCGACGTCACGCCAAAAGCGCATTTCAGAGGATTCATCTTCATATCGTATTCCCTCGGTCGGGTGAAAATGGTCCTGAGATCTCGGATATGATCGGCCTTGGCTTTTTTCTTGACGACCAAATCATCAACATAAAATTCGACGACCTTATGGATTAAGTCATCAAAGATTTTGGTCATTGCCCTTTGATATGTGGCGCCTGCATTCTTCAGTTCGAACGGCATCACCTTGTAGCAGTATATTCCGATCGGGGTCGAAATGCTGTGTGTTTCTCATCCTCAGGCGACATCTTGATCCGATTATATCCAGAAGAGCCATCCATGAAGGTGAAAAGATCGTAATTTGAGGTGTCATCGACCATCAATTCCATGATCGGTAGCGGGAAGTCTTCTTTAGGGCATGCCTTGTTGAGGTCCCTGAAATCGAAGCAAACTCGGATCTACCCATTTTTCTTCTTCACTGGGACGATGCATGCGATCCAGTCCACATATTTCTCTTCTCTGATGAAGCCAGCATCGATAAGTTTCTTAGTTTCCTCGATGACCTTTTCTTCTAGATCCCTTCTCATTCTTTGAGGGGCTTGTTTGAATGGCTTGGCATCGGGAGATATAGCCATCTTATGCATGGCCACTTTAGGAGATAGGCCAAGCATTTCTTTGTAAGTCCACGTGAGCAGTCAGCGAACTTATGCAGCAGGGCGATTATTTGTTCTTTCATTTTCTCTGATAAGAGTGAGCTGATAGATGTCGGCCTTGGATTATCAGGTGTTCATAAATCGATCTCGGTTAGCTCATCGACTGTTGCTTGTTCGCCACCTTCAAGCTCTTAAGGGGCTTCTTCTGGCTCGGCTAGCTCGTCTTCAACATTTGACTCTTCGCTGGCTTCATCAATATGGATCATGTTGCATACTTTGACATCAGGTTAGATGAAAGCTATGCCCCGTCTATCTGGGATTCGTCCATCGATTAGTACTCGGACTTGAGACGGATTCCATAGCCCTTCGTAAAACTTTGCTTCGGAGTACGTTTGATATAGCCGACACCGGCACTTTTTAAAGTATCCCCGCATATCAGGAGCATAATAACCGGGATTGAGGGCGACCCTTATGCCTCTCTCATATAGAAGGCATGTCACAGAAAAATCGTCTGAGGGCGCGACAGGATTTGACCTATAAAACATGATGCCCTTCTGTCCATTTTTCGTTCCGGGAACATAGAAAGTTTTCAGCAGGTCCACGGTGGAGACTGACAATGCATAGAGCTCTTTGCATATCTGCTCCGGCACCCTTGTGACAGCTAGGGGCCCTTCTACAACTTCGAAGGTCTCTCGTAGCTTTGCTTTTTGCATGAGGGCCAAATCTGCATAGCTGTTGCAAGGAGGGTCCTCTTCCTCTGACTTTTCAGTGTGGCTGCCGAAATGAGGGCGAATTCTACTGTCGGATGGGGCTTCAACATCAGACTCATCCGTATCGCTACCAAAATGAGAGCGAGTTTTATGGTAGGATGGACTTCCAGCGTCGGATTTATCAGCATCACTGCCGAAAATCAGACGCACTTAGGGGTTTTTTCTTTTGAAAGCGACAGCCGGCTCAGATTTGATTTTGAGTTTCGGGGCCGCTCTGTCCTCGGTCAGTTGTGGCTTAGAATTTTGGGGGTTCAAAAAGTATCAGGAATCTTCATATCGGACTTTATGCACACCGAACGGCTGGATGTCTCCGTCAATGCGTCTTTCTTTGCCATTTTTAGTATATTTCATGCATTGATGGAAAGTTGACAGAACAATGCCATAATCATGGAGCCATGGCCTCCCCAAAAGAATTTTATAAGACGTGTTGGCGTCGATCACATATATTTTGGCTTCGGTTTGTAAGTCCCGGAAGCTGATTGGCAGAGTTATGGATCCTAGAACTTGCTGGAAATTTTGATTGAAGCCTTGAATGACAATCCTTTCCCTTGACAGGTGTCGGGCGTCCATTGACAAACTCTTCAGAGTCCGCAAGTTCATGATGTTCACTGAAGATCCCGGATCAATCAATATGCGATTAATCCGATCTTTGTCGCTGTACCCGATTACGTAAAGCGGTCGGTTATGCTCAGTCGTTCCTAGTAGTAGGTCTTCGTCCTTAAACGTGACTGCGGCGGCATGCAAAGCGTACTGGGCTTTTTTCGTATTAATTTCCGCAAATCGATCCTGGTACCGCTCGGGGTTTTGTAAAGCATGAATGAGAACATCTCTAAGCTCCTTAGATATGACCAAGGCATCATAGATGCTCAGGAGAGACGGAAACTTTTGGAGATGAGCCAAGACATTATAGTCCACCGAGGAAGGACTCGAATTTTCATGAGCCGGCTCTCCGCCATCTTCTTCATTAGCGACTTGTTTTTCCTTCCCTTTTGGGGCGTTGCCTTGATTTGGCGATAGAACCTTGCTGCTTATGAGCTGGATTTGGTTGGTCTTCATGGTGAGCTCCTCGTCCTCATCGAGAAAACAGAGTTCTTCCTCAGAGTCGCTACCAAGGTGGACGACGTAGCAGATCAATATAGGGATATCTTTATCGGAGTCTTTTTCTAGCTCCTCTAGAATCTCAGCCGCTTCTACGGAGAAGAACTCCTTCAATTGAATTAGAGTTTTTTTTTCCTTTTGTTCATAGTATTCGAGAGAATCGATATATTTTTGAATGTTCGATCTCCTTGCAGACACTTTTTCGCGTCAAGCCGCACTTTTCTTCTTCTTATGCTTTTTAGATTTTGAGCCTGTATGAGCCAAATTGGTAGCTGAAACGGTGGGCTCCTTCTGCCTTTCCCATTCCGTTCTAGGCTCTTTCTGGAGTAGCTTTAGCATCTTCTTCATATTTTTAGACATGTGCATGCTCCATGGAGGCTGCGGCGAGTCGGTTTCATTCTTCAGAATAGCTGGTTCAGCTGTCTGCTCTCAGAAGGCTTCAGCTTGTGTCTGTATGAAGTTGGTGGTTGCAGCTTGATTGTTCACCAACACACTCTTGGACAACTCGATCTCCCCAGTCTTATACTGCTTCTCGACCCAGTCTTTGAAAATATAGCAATTCTCGATCGTGTGGCTCACTACTCGGTGGTATGGGCAATATAGAGGATTGTCGGTCATTTTTACTTCGTGAGATCTTTTCGACTCTGGAAATTGTAGGCCGTTGTTCAAGACATCTTTGAATATCTTGCGGACCTTGTCCCTTCTGAAAGAGTAAACATTTTTTTCTCCTCTAGGGAAGGCCCTTCTCCTCCCAGCACTGGCTTTCGAGACCGGTTGGATTTGGATTCACCTGCCTTTCGCTTGTCTTCATTATCGGATGTATTGAAGACATTGGTATTGCTGGAATTCCCGCTTCTACGGTTGTCGTCCCTCTTTCTCTTCTAAGTCTTGTCTCTTTGAGAGTCTGGGGTAGACTCTTATTTCGAGCATTCTAGCATTTGGACTTTCTTGGTTAGCTCCTGAAACGTCTTGAGGCATGCTGTATACAAGAATGGGACCATCCAATTGCTGAGGTTCCCAATGAGGAGGCTGACGGACCGGTCCTGCTCTAGCAGCGGTTCGCACTTGACAGTGATGTTGCACCATCGGGCAATAAAGTCTGTGTTGCTTTCTTTTTTCCCCGGCTTGGTTCTTACGAGGTCGGCAATGGTTATCTTATCGCTGACACTCATAAACCTTTGCCAAAATAGAGATTCCATTTGGATGAAAGTTGTGACGGAGCCATTCGGTATGCTTGCGTACCAGTCGAAAGCAACATCGGTTAAGCTATTAACGAACTGGCGGAGGAGAAGCGCATCATTTCCCCCAGTATTCCCACACAACGCTTTAAAGTGGGCGACGTGCTGATTTGAGTTTCCCATACCGTCAAATCTTTCGATCTTAGGAATGACGTAGCTGCTCGGGAACTCGGTCAGATCGTATTGTGTGGGATATGGCCGCCCACTACTGCTAATTTCTTTCTGAGCTTCGGTTTCGGCCACCAATATTTTAACCTTGCTGGTGACCAAATCCATTATCCGATCTTGTGTTAGCGGGATGGTGCTACCTGGGGCCAAGGCGTCCCTAGAAGTGGAATGTGGTCGGATTTCGTGTGGCTCACCCAATCTTGGACCCAAGGAGACATGCATCGGTTGGTTCGGGTTATCATCACCCGGCTCATGAGTAAAGACTTATGCTTGATTGGGAGGCGCCCGAGCAATTAGAGCCATGAGCTGCATCACAATGTTCGTTAGGTCGTCAATTTTCGAATAGAGCTTGGCCATTGTTCAGACCATAATATTGCATTTTTCATTCCCCTATTCTTATCCTTTTTATAAATAAACAGGTACTCTTGTCGCACGTTTGTTGCATATTACAGGATACAAGTTTCTGGAGCAAATACAGTGAAAAAGGCACAAAACAACAGAAAAAGGGACTTTTGACCAACAAGTAGACGGATCCTAGTCAAGGCTAGTCGAAGAACAGTGCAAGGTCCAAAAAGTCAAGTGAACGGTTAAAAGATCGCTACAAGTGTTCACTGAAAGATCTGGAAAAGACCTCGAAGCCCAACAGAGAAAATACACATAGAAACAGAAAGCCAAGAAGCCCAGAAGAAAGCCCAAAAAAGATCAAAGCGCAACTCCCTTAATTGGCCGCGGAACCGCGGCCAAACCCAGCCTGGCGCCGCGGTTCCGCGGCCATCAAATACACGTGTCGGTGGATTTTTCTTCTGTTGCCGCGACGGTTCTGGTGTTGGGATTCTCAGGGGTCAAATCTGTAAATTCACGTGTGCGAGAGTCTGTAACCCTAGTTTTTATATTTTCCTATAAATTGTAGTCTCAGATCTGTAAAAACTATGCCTCTTTTCAATCAATAAAAATTCAGAATTTCTGGGAGTGATTATTCAGATCTGTTCTTTATCGCTTGGAGGGAGCCGTCAAATTAGTAAGTACTTTTTTATTCTTTTAATGTTTTATCATCCCCTAATGAGCGAGTAGTCTCCTCGCTTGTTAGGGTTAGCCTTAGGGAAAGGGTTGAGAGATGAAATCTCTCACCCCTTTCAATGCCATATTAAACTAAAGAATTAGCACTTCACGCATGCGCGCACAACCGCTCCCTGCGGCACCCTACCCCTAGAGGTAACGGTGAGCCGCAGTATAAAGGGCCGGTTGCGCGCGTTTTTCGTGGGGGTTAGGGTAATTGACGATAAAGGAAGGATACGAACCTAGAGGAAGAAATATCTTCCCAAAAGATTCGTATCCACTTTATCGATAATTACCTTAACACCTAATAGATCTAAAATAAGAAGGCATTGAAAGCGGTGAAGGAAATATTAATCTCCAAAACTTCCCCTAAGCCTAACCCTAGCAAGACTTTTAATTAGATTAATTAGATCTAGTATTTTAGATTTTTATAAACCAACTAAAACTACAAATAGAATCAACTCGTTAAAACACATAAAAGGAATTTACCCGTCTCTGTGGATCGACCCGTACTCACCGGCTAGCTGCGAAGCGACGCCGTTTCTGATTGCGGTAAATACAAGTTATTGGATTAATCAAATGGCGCCGTTGCCGGGGACGGCGTAATATTTCTTTTTGTGAATTTTCGGGTTGATATAAATTTTAAAAATTATAAAAATCTGAAAATATAAAAAAATTAAAAAAAATAATCAAATTTGATCTGTTTGAAGGGTGTATCTTTTGGATCTTGCAGGAACAGCGAAGAATCACGGATCTGGAATTTTACAGAGGTCAAATCAAAATTTGGTGCAGAAGAACAGAGGAGAAATTGGACATAGAAGCAGTACAATTTTTTTCAGAACCTGAAACCCTAATACAGCCGCTCTTCCGCCGCATATGTGTGCCCCAGGCCGCGGTTCCGCTCTTTAATTGACACGTCAGCACATGAAAATTTTTCTGGTTTGATTTCTCTCTCTCCTCTGCAATCTCCTATATATCTCTCTGTAAAAAGTTTTCTGCAGGATTTCTTTGCGTAAAGAGTCTTTCTCCCCCTTCTAAATAACAGATTTTCTGCAGGTTTCTTTGCGCCGCGCTAAAAAATTCTGATTGCAAGTGAAATTTTATCTGTTTTGCATAATTTAACCGGACTCTAAGGGGCTAATTGACCAAACTCAGATTGGGTGGGGATTTCATCACCCTTCCAAGGACCCCAGAAAACACCTAAGCATTTTGCATCGACCACAATTAATTAAAAAAAGATTAGACTCAGACCTAAGGACATCGAGCTCAATAGGAAAAGGACTAGTATAGGCATCGGCCGTTTATCCTAACCGACTTTGCGGTGTCTAGGCTAGTGGTTATTAATTAGGCCCACTGTAGTGGTAGTTCCTTCCTACTTACCTGGCCGTATTTGTCCGTGAAGAGGCGGTTTGAGGTCTATTTCTAGCCCTAGTAGAGGAGCTGTCTAGCAGACCTAGGCAACCCTAGATTTAGGCCTGATTGTGCATGTGTGGTTGATACATTCGTGTCACGAGTCCCATTTTCTAAAACCGTCTTGCAAAACTCTTCAATAAAAAATTAAAGAAAAATCTTTTAAAAAAACTTGCAAAAATTTTGTCGCTAAGAAATCCTTGCATTCTTCTATCATGGGTACCCCACATCATAAATCTCTTGCCGAATCTTGGTATCCCGAACCTAACTTTGCGTCATTCGTCAATGTGTTCGGTCAATTTAAAAACGATCCCTCCATGCCTAAAAAATCTCTGAAAGATCACATAGAGGAGTCTAGGAGAAACAGTTTGACTTTTCAACCCACTTTGTGTCAACCGAGTCAACCTTTACAATCTACATATGTTGATACCACTTCTTCAAGTCTTTCTGTCACTCCTAGGCCGATGTCCATTGCTGAGCATATTGCTCAATCTCGTAGTCGATCTTTCACCCCTCTCCACTCATCTAGTTTTAGGGATCCACACGATTATTCACCTTCTTATCCATATGTTGACCCTACTCCTGTCTTACCACCCACTTCCTACCAGTCATACCCGACTTTCCCACCTTCACTAGACACTGTTTCGACACAGCCATTAGGGAGTTTCACATACCCAACCAATTGTGAATCTTTTACTGAAACCCCCTCACCACCTAAGTCTAGTTTGGAAGAGTCGTTGGAAGCATATATTGCTGCAACAAATAAAATGATGAGGACGGTGGAAGCATCCATGGCCGCCCTTACGCAACCTAGTGAACCGGTAGCTAGTGTCCCACTAGCTTCGAATTTTTCAATGTATAAGGCGGCAGTGGGACAGAGTGAGAATGAGAGAGGATTTTCAAATCAAACCTACTCTTACCCAATTGAAACCCACAACTCCGGTTTTCCATCGATTGTTCCAAATGATTCACCAGTTGAAAATAAAAATGAGTTGTGCGATTTTGTAGTGTTCGATTTGCCAAATTGTGAGGAACCCCTTTCGAGTGAAACCGCACCTAATCTTTTCGATCTTTACACCTCCACTCTAGAACCTACATTGATAAATATCCATGCTGTGGATGAAGTGTCTAAAGAAATTGATTTTCACTTGATTGAGGATATAGACGCCGGGAATATTTCGGATGATGAACCTGTCGATTTAATAGAAATTTTATGTTCAAATAATCATCCTGAGTTATTAAATGTTTCCCCCGAATCTCATATGCGTCTAGATTTTAATGATAATGGCATGGATGAATTACATATTGAGGATAGTACTGAGGAGAGTTTTGAGGATAATATCGAGGTTGAACCATTTTTATTTGATGTGTCGGATTTTCCAATTCAGCCTCCTGAACCTTTGACTATTATATCACCCTCCCTCCTTCCTATTATTCCGACCGAACAAATGACCGTTACGCTTTCATCTCTTATACCAAGTTCGGCGTACCCATGTTTTCTTACGAATCTTGAGGGATTTGACCCCATTGCACGTTGAGTTGGTAGGTTAGCGCAATCGCTTTTAACACATCAGCCATCACAAATTGCGCTAATTTATTCACTCAATTTACACCCTCGAGATCGCACTCCACTTCTTTCTTCTTTTCTTCTTTCTCCCCCACCGAGACCATATTCTACCATTCTTCTTTCCACACGGTCTCGCGTGCTTTTCATTTCTTTTCTTTCCATCCCATTTTTGCACCAACTCTACCATTACCATGATAAGATTTTTGAATGGTTGGTGCTAACATTTGGCCTGTGTAAGGCCAAGCTTAAGTTTGGGGGGGACCTTTGTATATATGTATATATCCTTTTGTTTTCTTTTCTATAATAAATAAAAAAATTTTCAAAACATTAAAAATATAAAAAAAATTTGTAAATAAATAAACAGGGGAGTATTGGCATTTTGACCCTCTTGGTTTAGCATGACAGTGAGGACACTGTCAAGTTCAAGTTTGGGGGTATGCTCGGTACGTCTTCTTCCTTCGCATTCATTTGTACATATTTTTGCATTTGCATATTTATTTGAAAACCCATAAAAATTTAAAAAATTTCAAAAATTATAAAAATTAATGTATTCAATTTTGGCTTATTTGACGTGAGTTTGACAAATAGGTTAACTGGTTAGGAACAACTAGATCTTAGACTTAGTAAATTAAAAACCCTAAAAATAACCTTCCTTAAAGTTTAACAGTAGAAAGTATATGCCTTGTAGTTTATTTAGAAATAGGCAAATTTTGGGTTCACTTCTTGGGCTAAGTCAAAATGAGGGAAGAGTATTGATGTTCTTATTAGAGTATAAGTTTGAAAAATAGTTCCTAGCTTAAGTCTAAATTCTGAAAATGTATACCCTACAAATTGCACATTCACGCACCTTGAAATTTGGAATAGTAGAAGAGACCTTGAAATGCTCTTGTCTAAAGTCCTTAGTATGAAAAAGTGTGAATAAAGAAAAAAAAATGGACACTGGTTTTTGTGATTATTTAAGGCTGCAAAAATAGAAAAATATTTAGCGAGGGTGCTTCATCACCTAGTGCCTTAGACCAACTGGTTTGGGAGTCACTGCTAAAGCCTTGGGTGTTGCAAAGACTAGGAAGTACGCTTTAAAGTGCAAACGCATTTTGTAATCGGTCGTTGGTACCTCAAGAAGTATTAACGGTCGCATGAAGGATGTGTAAGAAAATTTCATTCACCAACTAATTAGTACTTTGGAAAATGGACGAGAGTACGATTGCTTGATTTGAATTTCCAAGTGTAGGGGTGATATATACACACACGTAGGGATATGTGATTGGAATTTAGATGAGAAAAAGGAATGAAGAATAGAACTTGTATCTTTAGTAGAGTTGATAAAAATTCCTAAGTGGAGATGGAACCCTAGAAGGAAAACTTAGGAAATGTCGAAAGCTAAGTAAGTCCACAGGATATATATAATCTTAAGTTAAATAATGAGGAAGCGTGAAGAATATGGGTGGATAATTTACAAGTAAAAGATAATAGAATTCCTTGTTAGAAAACCTAATTGGAGAACAAAAGTCAATGGGCCGAGTTGATAGGATTTTGTGGGTGTAATCCGCTGAAAACCCTCAGGAGAAAACACTCCTCCTACTAGGGACACCTAGAGGTTTAACGGCTTGTTGCACGAGCTCAGTGCAATCGCGTTTCCCTGCGAAAGTGCGGTTAGATTTTTTGTAGTGAATAAAAAAATAAGTTTGCTCGAGGACGAGCAAAAGGTAAGTTTGGGGGTATTTGTTCAGACCATAATATTGCATTTTTCATTCCCCTATTCTTATCCTTTTTATAAATAAACAGGTACTCTTGACGCACGTTTGTTGCATATTACAGGATACAGGTTTCTGGAGCAAATACAGTGAAAAAGGCACAAAACAACAGAAAAAGGGACTTTTGACCAACAAGTAGACGGATCCTAGTCAAGCCTAGTCGAAGAACAGTGCAAGGTCCAAAAAGTCAAGTGAACGGTTAAAAGATCGCTACAAGTGTTCACTGAAAGATCTGGAAAAGACCTCGAAGCCCAACAGAGAAAATACACATAGAAACAGAAAGCCAAGAAGCCCAGAAGAAAGCCCAAAAAAGATCAAAGCCCAACTCCCTTAATTGGCCGCGGAACCGCGGCCAAACCCAGCCTGGCGCCGCGGTTCCGCGGCCATCAAATACACGTGACAGTGGATTTTTCTTCTGTTGCCGCGACGGTTCTGGTGTTGGGATTCTCAGGGGTCAAATCTGTAAATTCACGTGTGCGAGAGTCTGTAACCCTAGTTTTTATATTTTCCTATAAATTGTAGTCTCAGATCTGTAAAAACTATGCCTCTTTTCAATCAATAAAAATTCAGAATTTCTGGGAGTGATTATTCAGATCTGTTCTTTATCGCTTGGAGGGAGCCGTCAAATTACTAAGTACTTTTTTATTCTTTTAATGTTTTATCATCCCCTAATGAGCGAGTAGTCTCCTCGCTTGTTAGGGTTAGCCTTAGGGAAAGGGTTGAGAGATGAAATCTCTCACCCCTTTCAATGCCATATTAAACTAAAGAATTAGCACTCCACGCATGCGCGCACAACCGCTCCCTGTGGCACCCTACCCCTAGAGGTAACGGTGAGCCGCAGTATAAAGGGCCGGTTGCGCGCGTTTTCCGTGGGGGTTAGGGTAATTAACGATAAAGGAAGGATACGAACCTAGAGGAAGAAATATCTTCCCAAAAGATTCGTATCCACTTTATCGATAATTACCTTAACACCTAATAGATCTAAAATAAGAAGGCATTGAAAGCGGTGAAGGAAACATTAATCTCCAAAACTTCCCCTAAGCCTAACCCTAGCAAGACTTTTAATTAGATTAATTAGATCTAGTATTTTAGATTTTTATAAACCAACTAAAACTACAAATAGAATCAACTCGTTAAAACACATAAAAGGAATTTACCCGTCTCTGTGGATCGACCCGTACTCACCGGCTAGCTGCGAAGCGACGCCGTTTCTGATTGCGGTAAATACAAGTTATTGGATTAATCAGCCATCTCTTTATCTTTGCTCTTGAGTTGTTTTCGAAGCTCTTGAAGTATCTCTTGCTCTGCGGACCTGGGGTGAAAAGTCGGCTCTTCCTCACTGTCCGAGCTTGACTCCACATGGACTGAGGGGTCCTTATGCCTATCGGCCTCATCGAGAGGGTTTTCATCATCCAGTAGAGGCGGCTGATATTGGGAAACTGCAACCACATTCAAGCCGGATTGGGCTTGGGATGTGATGGCTCCATCCTTGTTTTTGTTGTGCAAGTTGTCGCTGGGACGCCCGCCCACCATATAGACCGTATGGATAACATATCCAGCCGTCTTTTCATTATCGGCAGCTGATTTTGTGAACCGATGTCGTGGCCCTTCTTTTTCGGTAACGGGCAATCGACTGAAGGCGGCTGACCTGACCGGGTTCTTGAATAGTGTTAGTGCTTCCTTTTTGGTTTTGTCCCGCTGTTTTCGCGCGGCACAAAGCGCCTGATAGAATCTTGAAGTGACGGTTTCATGCTTTCTCTGTTGGCACTGGGATACGTCTCTTTGTAGTATCATTCGACAGCTGTCTTCCTGATTCTGGCGGTCATGGTGTTTTTCTGAACCCACATCAGAGGTTCGAAGGAATTGTTGACTTTTACGGCCGACTCAGCCGTCGTCGCGGGGTGACCCTGCTATTGGAACCTCAAAAGATTCCATTTGGCCGAAATCTTGGCCCTCTTGTTGGCTCGATACCTGAGCCGCTTCTGTCTCAACCTTTCTGTTTTGAGCACTTGGCTGGCTACGGCTCTTCGGGAATCCGCCGTAGACCGGGCGATGGAGTGCTTTGGAGATACGCCTGATTGTGTACTTGTTGGAGTCGTCGCCTGAGCTCTTCCGCAACGTTTGATATTGCCTTTTGTACCGGAAGTCTTGCCTCCAGCTGGAGCACCAGAGAGTCGTTCGGATACCGTCTTAAGTTTGGGTTGTGGAGCCTTAGCGATCACAACGTTCGGCCTCTTGCCCCTTGAGACCGGCTTGACTACCTGGTTTTCTGGGATTTTTTCCGAATGAGCGCTTCCGGCAGGACAGATGATGTCGGAACCGAATTGACGGGGCAGTTCCTCCCACTGCCGACTGAGGCTTGTGGGGAGGACCACGCGAGCATTGGTCTTGACCATGTACGGGATCGGGCTCACGTCGGAAGCTGAATCCATCTTAGAAGACATTGTCGTTGAAAGTTGATTGCTGCACAGAAAAACATTATTTCAGTACAAACATCGGTATATATGTTAAATGAGTTCGCATGAATACTTGATCCGAGATATGGGAGGAGAGAAAGGTCCCACCGGGCGTGCCAGAATCTGTAGGGTGTTTTTCATCACCCCATTGAGATTGGAATACGCGTCGCTTGTCAGGCGTACTACAGATTCCCCCTGCCTAGGGTAAGCTTGGGTTTATTGATTGTGGGGATCCGAATCTTCGGCAGCCGTGAACTACACCGTCGTTAATTACCCCTCATCTTTGGAGCGAAGGAACCTCCGATTGATGGGTCAAACTGGTCGTGCGAACTCAATGTGCAGTGTGCGTGTGTTGTGTTTTGAGGGGTCTTGCGTATATCGGGGGGCTCGCAGAGTTTACAGGGGTCCCGCTACCCGGACAGCAGGCTGGAGGTCAGGAGGCTAGCAGCCTCCTTACGGGGTGTGTGGCAGCGTCCCGTTAGAAATTTTTTCTAACGGGGACATTGTTCTAGAATGTGTATATATAAAAAAATGGGAAATAGTATCTAAAGGACGTGTGGGTGCCAGCGCCTTACGTGCCCAGCATGTGAGCGCTGGGCACCAGCGCCTCACGTGCTTGGCGCGTGGGCGCCAGCACCTCATGTTGTTGGCGCGTGGGCCTTGGGCGCCAGCACCTCACGTGCTTGGCATGTGGGTACTGGTCGCTAGCGCCTCACGCACCCGGCACGTGGGTGTTGGGTGCCCGCAAGAAAAGGGGCTTAGCCCCCTATACTGGGAGTTGTACTCCCAATTGACTTTTGGAGTTAAACTCCTAAAAAAAGGGACAAAGGGTCTTAACTCCTCCACTGGAAGTTGTACTCCCAATTAACTTTTGGAGTTAAACTCCTAAAAAGAAAGTCTTTTTTTTTGTTCAGAGGTAATCTTCCAAGAGATTTTCGGAGATGAAGAAAACGAACCCTTTTCTTCTCCCTTGAGCTATGGATTTTCTCTCGAGCCTTGGATCTTCCCAATGTGGGGTTTTTGAAGATGGGTCTCCTTCTTCCTCCTCTCTATTGGCTGGATCTTGGAGCAAAAAGGGTGAGACTTAAAAATCACCCTTTTTGGGGATTTGATGGGAGATCCGAGCTCCCCTTCAAAGGTTTTATGGTGAAAAACTGTTTCTTTTTGGAAAAAGAAGAGTTAAACTCTTGATTTAATTCAAAAAAAGGAAGAAGGTTTAGAACCTTAAGGAAGGAGAAGGAGGCACAGAAATCCTTATTTTTTTGAGAGAGAAAAAATTGTTTTTGATTTTTTCATCATGTTGCTTTTATAGGCTACACACTTTACATATATCCCCTTGGGCTTTACCAAATGGCACTTGTGCCACCCCATGCCTTATGTGCTTATTTCTTTTTGCACATAAGCCATGCAGTTTACAAAATTTTGGCTTTCTGCCCATTTTACATACATTTATTTCTAAAAATTACATTTAGACTAATTTATTGCATCCTTTTTAGCATGGAGCCAGTCTCTTCCATGCTAGGTCTTAGCTTGGGCTCGGGCCCACTTAGTTTGGGCTCGGACCCACTTGACTTGGGATTGACCTTGGTTTTGACTTGGTCGATCGGGGTGAAACTTTTGACCCCAACACCCAGTTCTCTACTTCTCTTTAACCCTTATAACATATTACAAATGTGGGATCCTGATCCGGTATCCAATATCCAGGACGTTGAGCAAACTGAGAAACAGTTCTCAATAACTAACACACCCGAAGAAGATGCATCAGAATACTCCTTCTTTATTACGGTTGCGTCAAAATCCTTGTATTTCCCTATCTCATGCCCTGATTTATGACAGTTGTCATAAGATAGAGTGGAACCAACGTTCCCCAGCCCAGTATAATAAGCGGGTTCGGTCAATACATCTATGTTATTATCTTGATTAAGGCATGACATGATCGTTACCTGGAGAAAGAGAAGAAAACACTTTAGCGTGCATTCTTGCAAGATTAGATTGGTTATTATCTTATCTAATTAGGATGGCTCCCACTGTTTTTATCAAATCTTCCTTCAAATCCTAAAAGGTAAGATTAGCCGGGATTAATTACACCTTACAAGTTCGCTAATCGGTCAGCCAGGCAGGTGTTGGTATTCTGAGGGAGTCTCCCCGTGCTTTCGCATGGAACTAATTAAATAATCTCGTTTCCGTAGGGGCTTAACCCCGTTAACACTTTTCTTAGACACCTATTGGATTTGCTAATTGTAAAGTGGAAAACTCTCCCAGGAGTAACACTTACTCGCAGTGGGTATCGGGATCCAACTATCACATAGAAGGTATGCAATCTCATTGCGAATTTCAACACTAGAAATTCCCGATAATTATTTTTACCCCATGCGGTTTATGACCTTGACAAGGTCAACAAACCATAAAACGCATGTCAAGTTCAACCCGTAATTTTGTGACTGAATTAGACCCACCCGCACTACCCTTGATTCAACAAAGCCGTACGACTATCCTAACCAATCGCATCAGTATGCGGCAGAAAAACACTAGTTAGCTACCGAACACTACGCCTCAAAAAGGTCGACAAACGCAACACGAATACTAATTAGTACCTATCTAAAATGAAGGAGGGATACGACTGATTTTGAAGAAAACCTTTAATGTAATAAACTTAATATCGTTGTAGAATCTAGTGATTTGAAAATGAGTGGTTTAAGCTCCACTTTAAAAATCGAGTAGTTTTCAAAACAAACCAAATAGGTTGTAGCATATACTAGTTTTGCTAAAGAGGTTATTCTCGGTGAAGGGATCTAGGCTCTTTCCTCATCGAATGAGGTGCTGGATATTCATAATTGAATACGACTATGCAAAGCAAGAACTAGAGCTACCTTTTTGAAAAATTTGATTCTACAACATCTTTTAAGTTTCTTTTCTTTTCATTAATCTTATTAATGAATTCCCATCAATTATGTTTCCTAAACATCACAGAAGAAACAAAAATAAAACACACATATATGCCATCCGCATTCGCCACAGGGACCCGGGTCTTCACTGTAAGGTTACTTAACTTACGGCGGGGTGGGGTCAGGACTTGCGCGGATGCAAAACATATATAGTGTCTACTAATATATCATATATATAAGTAGTATTCGTCTCACGTAGTTATATGATCACATCATATCACATTACAGAACAACAGAAGCAGATATATGAAACATATGATATATTAGGATGTCCGTATTTTAGATTAAGCCAGTAACGAAAAACACGGATTCTACGGTCGTGATGAATAGCCAAGCTCACACCCCTAGACCCCTATGAGTGCGGTAAGCAACCCTTCCAATTTTAGAGTTAGGCGACCGGTCTTGACTCCTCGAGATCCTAATTATACTTTTTGCTTCAATAGTAGAACTTATGGTTTAAGTTCATCAAAATTTGAGCTTATATTTTTGTATTGGGGATTGATTGGATGGTGGAATGAGGGATGAAAAATTATAATCCTAAAATTAGATTAGATTCAGGATCGTAAGGGTTTCTATTCGCATTTTAATTTGAATGGAATCGGGGGATTTTTTTTGTTGGTGGAAAGAGGGCATCAAAGCCCCATGCTTAGATATTGTTCCCACTAAAAAAATTTCGCCCAGAGCTTATTGTTCCCTTATAAAATTAAAGAGAAATCCCCACTTGGTAAACACGCACCCACCCACATACAAAGCATGTGAGTGTCGCTTCAGATAGGATCAAAAACTATATTGGTTCTCACGTGTTAAACACATGAGCATCTCACGTGTTAAACACGTGAGCGCGCATGCAGTCTCTTGACAGTGCCTCACATGATATCCACGTGAGCACATATGCCAGTATTGAAAGTATGTTTTAGCACCTCTACTAGGTTTCAATGCGTATCAAGTATGAAATTTTAAAAATTTAGAGGTCTAAGTATACTGAACAAGAATCGAACTAGAGAATTAAGATTTCAAAGTTAGCAAAATATGTTCTAAATTAAGTGAAGAGAGTTTACAACCTTTGTAGTCTAGTCCTTCACTATTAAAACTCCAAGTAGTAGTCCCTAGTACTCTTCTTTGACTCCACTTGATGAATGGAACGAGCTTGCTTGGAGTGTTCTTCGTCGAAGATGATCCATCTTGAGGCAACTCTCACTCAAGCTCACACTTTACTAATCAAGATATTAGTGAAGATAACAACCCATACTAATGGGTTAGAGTAGTGTAGGTTGATAAAGTAGGAATTTTGCTCATAACATTATTTCTTTTCTTTTCTTTTTCTCAACCCTAGAAAAAATCTAGTGAGGAGATGAAGAAGTAAGATGAACTTGAACTTGGATGAGTGTGAACCATTTGGATCAAGAGATAAGATGAGCTGAGAATGGGAATGATAAATATCTTAGAATAAAACAAGAATTGAAGATGAGTCGGGGCTTCTCCAAGCATCCAAAGCCATGACTGATTCTTCTTTTCTTTTTCTTATTCTTTAAATACAATTCATTATCTTCTCATATTCAACTCTTGTGTGATTTTCATACATCCATGTTCCTTGTATCATCAACCATGATATATATATATATATATATATATATATATATATATATATATATATATATATATATAAGAAGAAAATCTTAAGTAAGATTAATATTAGTTAATATATGTATATATCAAATATATATCAAATTATTAAACCAACACTTGATTCAATAATCCGGTTATATCATATATAACCAGCTAATATCAAATATATATATGTATATCAAATTATTAAATCAACATTTAATTCAATAATCCGGTTATATCACATATAACCGACTAATATTCAATATTAGTTAATATATATATATATATATATATCAAATTATTAAATCAACACTTGGTTCAATAATCCGGTTATATCATATATAACCTGACTAATATCAAATATATTAACATATATATAAATCAAATTATTGAATCAACACTTGATTCAATAATACGGTTATATCACATATAACCCGGCTGATATAAAATATCTCTAGATTAGAATAAAGTATCATATACTCGTATTTAATCAAGCTCCCGCACATATCTCCATACGTGCCCTACTTCGTTTCACTTGAGCTATGAAATATTGGATATATTAGGAGGTCCGTATTTTAAATTAAGCCAGTAATGAAAAATAGGGATTCCACGGTCGTGATGAATAGCCAAACCCACATCCCAAGACTCCTACAAGAGAGGCAAGCAACACTGCCAATTCTAGAGTTAGGAGACCCGATCTCGACTCCTCGAGATGGTCTCACACTGGACTCTAGAACCCGGTTACTTGTTCTCCTTACCATGGGTCTATCCTAATGCGGAAAAGTAAATAATATACATCAATGGTGACACCATCCTCAACCCGGAAGTGTCCCAATAAAAGAATATTACATACAATTTTACATGTATGAAAATTGTAAAACCCATGAATGAAAATTGTAAAACTCTCATCTCACGCAAAACCCCCCGGCTATTCAATCACGATGATCCAATATAATATATCACAACAACACATAAACATCACATGTCATCAACGTAAGTAAATATGTGTATCCTGAATGTCGTTGACATATAGCAATGAGATCGGGGATACCCCACATATTACACTTACGGCCGCAGAAAAAAATGAAAACTACAATAATTAGAATCCGCATTAACCTTAGACATCATAAACCCGAAATATCTCATATTCCGAATTTCATGCCTAACCCTATAAACCTTGCATTTTAGTCTCAAATCGAAAACACTTTTCAATAACTTAGTCGGGTAATTCAACAAGATTCCCGACTACCTGATTGAATGCTCATCAGGAACTTCAGTAGATGGTCACACCCCCAATGCCGTCGACGAAGTGCACTTACACGGAACATCGTGGCCGCGAGCACCCGAGTGGATGCTTTTGGCAACGGGGCTCTCCTATAGTCACATGGTCGGGGCTATGGAACGTCGCTATCTAGTAGTGTTACCCGGCGAGTGTTCGCGTACTATACGAGATTGGGATGGAGTTTTGATCCGAATCGAAAATCCATGGAAATCGATGAACCGAGACTAAAACACTAGATTTACCAATTATAAACTATCTTTCACAAAACTAATTTAACGTGGATTCCAACTATTATATCACATATCAAACATAATCCCGAAACGATATTAAAATTGCGACTACGAAACACTCTGAATTGCCCTAACAGAAAGATAACATCACATGTAATCTGGGCAAAATCAAATATTACCTGAAACCCCAAAACTAAGCTACTGGATCACTAAACAAATTCGAAGCCCAAACTACATTTTGGGGCCGGCCAGGCCAGGAAAAATGAAGATGTGGCCTGCCAAATGTTATCATTTAGGTCTCGTTTTTCTTTGGTGTTCTAGTTACATCACATGTAACATTCTGCAACTGTTTAAAAAAAATTCAGAGGACTTTAAAAAATCGACAGAAACTAGGATTTCGGATTCCAGTTTTCGGAGTTGTTTCGGTTTCGTAATTCTAACACATCGTATAATGCTCTAGCTTGACTCTGATACTATGAAAGTATTTCCTAGCACCCTCACAAAGTTTACACATGCATCAAGTATGAAATTTTAAAAATTCTTTGGTGCTAAGCTACGCTAATCTAGAATCTAACTAGAGTATTAGGGTTTAAAGCATGATATAACAAGTTCTATACTAAGTGAAAGAAACTACAACCTTTGTAGACCAAGTCCTTCTCTTCTAAAGCTCTGAGTAGTAGTCCCTACGACTCCTCTTGACTCCACTTGAAGAAGGATCGAGTTTTCTTCTTGATCTTCCAAGCCGAAGATGATCCACCTTAAAGCTTCTCTAGGTCAAGTTACCTCTTCACTAATCATGCATTAGTGAAGGAAACACCCTAATCCAAATAGCTAATCTAGAGTAGGATGATGAAGTAGGTGTTAGGGCTCACTTAGAATTCTCACAAGCCCTAGGATTCAAAACTCATGTAAGGGTTAGGGCTTGGAGGAGGAAGAAGAAGATGATGGAGAAAGCTAGAGCAAATGAGCTAGCCAAAATGATCGAGTGAAGAATGGCTCTCAATTTTCTCTCACTTATTGAAGCATGGATTATCTCACAATAATAAAATCTAACCATGATTCAATAGTGAATGCAAATGAATATAATAATGAACAAGCCATGCTTCACCCATTCCTCAAATATCTCCCCATTTTCCACCTCATTTTCTATTTTCTCAAAATAGAAAATCCAAATATATATATGTATATATGTATATTATGAGAATATAAACTTTAAGTGAGCTTAATATTAGTTAATATATAATTATATCAAATATAAATATATATCAAATTGTTAAATCAACACTTGATTTAATAATCCGGTTATATCATATATAACCGACTAATATCATTTATTTGTATATCACATTATCAAATCAACACTTGATTCAATAATTTGGTTATCACATATAACCAAATCTATATCAAATGTCGCCAGATTAGAATACGGTATCATATGCTTGTATTTAATCAGGCTCCAGCACATATCAACATATGTGCCTTACTTCGTTTCGCTTGAACTAGGAAACCTCTCTGTGGGACTCTAAAGACTCGTCAATACGCCAGCAGTAGGTAATAATCACATCAGTTACCCGCAATCCGTCAGTGTTACTAGCTGGACGTAACAGCTACCCAGGTATTAAATGATTAGAAGATCAACAAGCAAGTTTGTCCAAACTCCCATAAAGCCTATAAGTAACACTGATCGTACAGTCTGGTCTCTTCTTCTGATATGTCGCATATCGAGTCTAGAGGTGGAATCGTCAGACCCCAGTAACTTGATTAGTCATGTCGATGTGTGGCTCATAACGGTTCGAGAAACTACTGATAACGCTTACTAATAAATCTCATCAACCCTGGCCAAGGACTTACTGTTATAGCCAATCGAGTATAGCGCAACATCAACTCCCTATACTGGGAGAGACGAAACCCCTCCTATCGCTCACTGCCTCCATGTGACTAGGGACTATACCCAAAATCCACATGTTTTCATGACTCTTTTAAGCCGTGGTAGGGAGGAAATCAAAGCATAGTGAGAACCATATAAGACACTATGACGATCTTGGGTCTACAGACCAACCTGTACCAGTGTCACCAGAGAACTGCTATCTGACGATAGGTATGTTACTGTTAGATATGTATGCCCTAGAGGCCTGTATTGTATAGGATGCTAGGCATGTATATGTACTGAAACAATCTTTGCTCGAAATGATAGTATGCTATCTGGTTTATCTTCATCTTAACGTGTGATGTGTTTTATTTCATATCTTTATATACATGTTGATGAAGCCCTTAGAATTATGCTTGACTGCCAGGATTATTATGTAAGGCTATGCCAGCGTCCCGGCTGTCAATCCGAGGCCAAACGCGGAACAAAAACATTTAAAACTGGCGCTAACATAACCGTAAATCCTAGATCGTGCCATTAACCCTATACTAGTTATACTGTAAAGAGTTTATAGAGGTTATACCGATCGATCCGTGTCCTTCGGTCTTCAACCTCTGTCCAAGCTCGTCGCGGCTGCCCCGATGTTGTTCGATCTTCGGTCTCCCTTTGTCGAAGAAGATCCACGTCGAGGGTTCTTTATACGGGCTCCCGCTTCAAAAACCGAAGCAACTCGAGTAACTAGTTTGCTAGCCTAGGTGTCCAAGATGAAGTAGAGATAGTGTGTGATCATTTTGTCTCAAGACATCCATGGATTCTCAACACATGAGATGGTTGGATGGAGGTTGAAGAAGAAGCCATTGGAGAAAGAAGTTGTGAGCTTAAGTTTTAGCTAGTCAAGAAAATGGCTTTTTTATTGTGTGAGATATATTGTGACCATATATAAAACAACTCAAGAAAAATCCCAAGACCATGAAGTGGCTGCCCTCTCACTCCACAAAATATCCCACACAATAAATCAATAAAGAATTAGACATGGCACAAGTAAACACACCATGAGTCACCAAAAATGCACATGCCATATTCAATGCTCTAGGTCAAAACATGCACTCACAATTTCCACATAATTAAACATTAAACTAAATGTTTAATCAAAAAGCGAATGGCAACTTCTAAAGTAAACTCATAACGGATCACAAGAATACCTCTCATATGTATATACATACCTGCATCCGTATTCCGACTGAATACGAATACAACGAGACGAAAAAAATCCAACAATCTAATACTAGGATCCGGCTTAAACAAAGCCCACTAGTATGATCCGTCCGATCATGATCCGTGCACAAGTGTACGTATATGATCGAACCCTGCCATAAAACCATACGGCCTCTACAACGTTTCGCCCGAACCAGGGAAACCTTCTGTGTGGGACTTTAAAGACCCGTCAATACGCTGGCAATGTGTTTAACCACAAGCACGTCAGTGGCACTAGCTGTACGTAACGGCTGCCCAGGTATTGAGCGAAAGGGAGTCCGACGAGAGAACTCATCCTGAATACTAAGCCTGACAGTGACAATATCCATACAGTCCGGTCCATTCATCTATGAGTATCGCATATCGGGCATAGAGGGGTGGTAAATGTCAGACCCCTAATAGCGGTATAAGTCGTGTCGGAGTGTAGCCCAGAACATCTTGAGAAACTATTGGAATACCTACCAGTAAATCTCACTTGCCCTGGCCAGGGACTTTGTGTAATGGCTCTCCAAACACAGCGCGATATCAACCCCTAATACCGGGAGAGACGAATCCCCTGACGATCCGCTCATTGCCTCCATGTGGCTCGGGACCGTACCCAACTAAAACTTATTTGCACAACTCTTTTGATCCGTGGTAGGGCAGTAATCAAAGCACAGTGGGAACTCACACGAGACAAATGACGATCTCAGGTCGATAGACTAACCTATACACATGTCACCAGGGAACTGCTATCTGACGATATATATAATACCAACTAGCATGTTCCCGGCAGGTCCGTCCGGTGTACTTATAACCCAATGAGCACCTGTATACTATCTTAGGTGAACCAACTAACACTAATGGCTTGTGAGACCGGCCATCGCCCCTTGTCGGGATCTCGATCCGTATACACTAGTCTACTCTTATAGCATCGATGCCCAGTCTCGAAACTCCCATGACTAGGGACACTTTAAAGATGTGCTTATAGACTACCCAACTCTCACGTATATGATCGCCGTCATACAGCTAGTAGTCAAGCAAGAATCCTATGGATTCTATCAACATGTAATAGTGAACTGTAGTGTCACCTGAAGCATGTACACGATGATAAAGACAAACCATATAGCATACTATCATCTCGAGTAAGACTGTTCTACCGGTCTAGCTCCTCCCTCAATCATTGCAATCACGTGCCTGCGATCTAATAATTGACTTGAAGGCACTATAGCCAACATATTATGTAGATCATACTAGTGGGGCCTAGGCAGTCTATAAGCATATCCTTTAATTGTTCCTAGTCGAGGGTATATCGAGACAGGGCATCGATATTACCAGGGTAGACTAGTGTGTACGTTTCTTGACCCTTGGGGCGATGGTTGATCCCACAACCATTAGTGTTTGACATCAAAGATTGTACACATGTGCTCATTGGAGAATGAGTACACCGAACAGGACTCGCCGAGAACTGCTAGATGGTATATATACCTATTATCAGATAGCAGTTCTCTGGTGACACCTGTACAGGTTAGTCTGTAAACCCGAGATCGTCATAGTGTCTTGTGTGATTCCCACCGTGCTTTGATTTCCTCCCTATACGGCTCTACCGAGTCATCCAAACAAGGGGATTTTGGGTACAGTCCCGAATCATATAGAGGCAGTGAGCGATAGGAGGGGTTTCGTCTCTCCCAGTATAGGGAGTTGATGTCGCGCTATACTTGATCGGCCATAACAGCAAATCCCTGGCCAGGGTTGTCGAGATTTACTGATAAAAGTTATCAGTAGTTTCTTGAACGGTTATGGGCCGCATAAATCAGCATGACTTATAAAGTTATTGGGGTCTGACATTTACCACCTCTAGATTTCATATGCGACGTATCAGATGAAGAGACCGAACTATACGGTAAGTGTTGCTTATAGGCTTGTTAGAGTTAGGATGAGTTCGCTCGTCGGCCACCTTTTCGTCACGTGCCTGGGGAGCCGTTACGCACAGCTAGTGCGCTGACGTGCTTGTGGTTAAACCCACTGCCAGCGTACTGTCGAGTCTTTAGAGTCCCATACAGAGGGTTCCCTGGTTCAGGAAAAAGATGTAGAGGCCGTAAGTTGTTACGGTAAGGTTTCGATCATATTCGTTTAATGGTTACAAGAATAATAATCGGAAGGATAATACTGGTTGACTTTGGTTTAAGCCGGATACTGGTATTATATTATTGGATTATTTGTATTTTTATTTTTCGGAATTCGGATACGAGTATACTTATACGGTATACGGTGAGGGGTATTCTTGTAATTGTACAAGAATACCTTCTAGAAGGGGACACCTCATAAATGGTTTTCATTTTGTGAAAATGGAAATTATGAGGTGGAATTTGGAGAGAGTCAAAGCATGGATGAAGAAATGACTTATATCATTTTATATTCATTTGGAGTTACTATTGAAGCATGGTGCATTATTTTGGAGAAAAATATTGCATGCTTCAATTATTTTCATTTGAGCCATATCATTTTTCCATGCTTGATTTTTTCATTCATCTCTCTCATCTTCTCTCTCCTCATTTTCTCCTTCTTCCCCCTCTTAGTTTTATCCTTCACATGTGTTGTGAATCAAAAGCCCAAGAGTCATATTAATCCACTACATGATCTCTACATCATCTAAGTGATCATTTCTACCACACTTGATCTCTTAGTTAACTCTTGAGAAGAGTTTGAAGCTTGTTCCATAGCTCTCGGGTGGATCATCTACGTCTTGAGGTGGCCGAAAATCGAGGACATCGCAAGTATCCAAGGAGCCTAGGAGTTGCATCTAAAAAGAAGACCCGAAGGACCGGTTCATTAGGTATAACCCTTTCATAGTAGTTAAGAACTCTAGATGGGATTTGCTAGTTAAGATTTAAGCACATGATCTTGGTTTTATGTGGGTATTGCATGCAAGAAATTTTTCGTTTCCCACTTCCGCCTCCTCACAAGTGTTGTGAGGGTGTGCAGTATCCACTAACATGGTATCAAAGCCTCTCTTTAACCTTAAATAGCTTGTAGCGACGTTAGAAATCCGCCATTTTTTGTCACGCAAAAACTGCCAAAAAACAGTTTCCAAAATTGATGTTTTGAGTTGTTTGCACACCCCGTGGGCTCATGGATTGAACTGAGAAGCCGCGGGGTAGAGCGTGTGCACCCTGAGGACCCCCTAGGGGGACCAGAGGCCGGACCCACTCCCCAAGACCACCACAATGTGGCCTTGTGGGTAGGTGACCCGAGAGCACCCCATATGGGTGCTCTCGCGTCTGCCTTCCCCTAGGGGCCACCTCAAGGTGGCCCCCGGGGGTGGGTACCCCTCCCCCCTGAGGCCCCCCATTCGATAGTAAATTTGTGGGTCTTCGCCTCCGCGAAGATTCGGGAGGGTTTCGAGTTCGTTTCGACTCCCGGATTGGCTTAAAACGATTGGTTTTGGAACTTTAGCTCACTGAATTTTTTCAAGTGTTTGAAAATTGGTTTAATTTGCTAATTGCATGTGGAATTCTAATGTCGCGGTTACTTTACAAGCTTTGTGATGTGCATGTGTGTTTGGAAATGTCGACTAATTGCTATACATCGATTAGTCGGGGTTGCACACATCTGTAATGATATCATGTGATGGTATGTGTATATGAATATGTTGGATCGTCGTGGATGAATAGACGGGGGATGTGAGAAGAGATTTTTTCATTTCTTTCATTCATGTAATTTGTAAAAAGCGATGTAATATTATTTTGCAGGGCACATCTTGGTTGAGCTTGTAGCCACCGTTGTATAATTTCTTTTTACTGTTTTTGCTCCTAGGATAGACCCAACGTGGGGTGCACAAACTACCGGGTTCTCGAAGTGCCGAGTGGCCTACTAACTTTGTTGGGGGAGGTTGCTTCACTTCGGGAATTTGGCGGATAGTTTGCCGCACCTGTAGGGGTCTAGGGTGGGGTTTGGCTATTCATCACGACCGTGGAACCCGTCTTTCATTAAGGGCTTGAATGAAATATGGAATTCCTAGTATATCCAATGTGTTCATCTGTGATCTGGAATGTTTATAAATGTGTGCGATGCATGGCTATTTATATATGATATATATAATAAACGTTGCTTATGTTTTGCACCCATGCGTTCTATTTTCATTTCTAGTCTGTGATGTTTAGGAAACGTAAATGATGGGACAACATTAATGTGATTAATGTTAAGAAAAATAAACCTAAAAATGTTGTATAATCAAACTTTTTAAAATAGATAACTCTAGTTTTTGCTTTGCATAGTGGTATTCCTTGATGAATATCCAGCACCTCATTCGATGAGGAAAGGGCCGAGATCCCTTCACCGGGAGTGACCCCTTTAGCGAAACTAGCAAATGTTACAAAGAACTCGATTGTTTTTTATAGTTGATCTAATTTTTTTATTTGCATCGTGGTATTCATGAATATCCAGCATCTTATTCGATAAGGAAAGAGCCGAGATCCCTTCACTGGTAGTGACCTCTTTAGCAAAATTAGAAAGATACTACAAAACCATTCGATTTTTTAACTGGAGCTTAAACCACTCCTTTCACTAGATTCTACAACGATATCAAGTTCAAAACGTTAAGGGTTTTCATAAAAACCATCCGTTGCCCTCCGCCATTTTAGGAAGCAGAGTACTTAGTATTCGTGCCATGTTTGTTGACTATAGTTAAGGCGTGGTGTACGGTAGCTAAGCGATGTCTTCCTATAAAGCATTTGATGCGATCGATTAGGACATTCGTATGACTTTGTTGACCATAGTTAAGGATCATGTGGGTGGGTCTAAATCAATCATGAAATGGTGGGTAGAACTTGACTAGTGCTTATGATTTCTTGAGCATAGTTAACGTCATAAGACACTAGGGGTAAAAACCATATCGTGAATTTCAAGAGTTGAAATTTGCAATGAGATTACATACCTTCTATTTGATAGTTGGATCCCGATCCTACTGTGAGTAAAAGTTACTCTCGGGAGAGTTTTGCACTTTACAATTAGCTAATCCGGTAGGTGTCAAGAAAGGTGTCAACAGAGTTACGCCTCTAGGAAAGCGAGGTTTATTTTAATTAGGTCCGTGCGAAAGCACGGGGAACCACCCTCAGAGTCCCGACACTGGCCTGGCAGACCGGTTAGAAAACTTATAGATTGCAATTAATCCTGGCTAATTTTCTTTTTATGGTTTGAAGGAAAATTTGATAAAAATCAGTGGGAGACATCGATTAGATAAGGTTAATAACCAATCTAATTATGCAAGAGCAATCGCTGAGTGTCTTCTTTTCTCTCTCCTAATGGTAGATACCTATGACGGGACTTAAGCTTTTATTAGACAAGAATAGACTCACGGGACCGAATTACAAAGATTGGCCGAGGAACGTAAATATAGCCCTGACCTATGATAAGGTCGGATACGTCCTGACTACTCCAGCCCCTCCTAGCCCTGTTGGAGATAGTGCCCTCAGAGTCAATTATTAGGTCACAGGTACGTGATTACAATGATTGATGGAGGACCTATCCCGGTAGGACAGTCTTACTCGAGATGATAGTATGCTATCTGGTTTACCTTTATCATCGTGTACTGCTTTAGGTGACCTGACAAGTCGCTATTACACGTTGATAGAGCCCCTAGGATTCTTGCTTGACCACCAGCAGTATGAGGGCGATCATATACGTTGGAGCTGGCAGTCTACAAGCATATCCTTAAATGGTCCCTAGTCGTGTGATTTTCGAGACAGGGCATCGATACTCCAGAGTAGGCTAGTGTATACAGTCGAGACCCCGACGAGGGGCGGTGGCCGGTCTCACAAGCCACTGGTGTCAGTTAGTTCACCTAAGATGTATACAGGTGCTCATTGGGTTATGAGTACACCGGACATGACTCGCCGGGAACATGCCAGTTGGTCATATACCAGACGTCAGATGGCAGTTCCCTGGTGACATGTGTGCAGGTTAGTTCATCGACCTGGGGGTCGTCATTTGTCTTGTGTGAGTTCCCACTGTACTTTGATTACTACCTTACCACGGCTCAAAGGAGTCGTGCAAACAGGTTTTAGTTGGGTACAGTCCCGAGCCACATGGAGGCAGTGAGCGTATCTTCAGGGGTTCGTCTCTCCCGGTATTGGGGGTGAGGTCGTGCTGTGTCTAGGAGAGCCATTACACGAAGCCCTCGGCCGAGGCAAGGAGATTTACTGGTAGGTATTCCAGTAGTATCTCAGGGTGTTATGGGCTACACTCCGACACGACTTGTACCGCTTTTGGGGGTCTGACTTTTACCAACCCCCTAGGCCCGCCATGCGATGCTCATAGACGAACGGACCGGACTGTACGGATATTGTCACTGACAGGCTCAGTAGGGTTGTCAGGCTGAGTTCGCTCACAGACGTCCCTTTTAGTCAATACCTGGTAGCCCGTTACGTATTGGCTTATACCTCTGACGTGCTAGTGGTTAAACCCACAACCAAGGTGTTGACGAGTCTTTAGGGTCCCCCACATTCTGTTACTCAGCTTTCGGGCGAAAGGTTGTAGAGGCCGTATGGAGATATGGCAAGGTCCGATCAGATACGTGCGGTATTGCACGGATCAGGATCGGACAGTTTGTACTATAGGCCGTATGGTTATATGGCAGGGTTCGATCAGATACGTGCGGTATTGCACGGATCAGGATCGAACAGATATTACTAGCCGGCTTTGGTATAAGCCGGATCCTAGTATACTACAGTGGAGATTTTGTCTCATTGCATTTGTATTTCGGTCGAAATACAAATGCGGGTGTGTATGCACAGTATCGGGGTTTTCCTGTAATTTATTACGGGACCAGTTTTCTGGAGTTGCCAGTTTGCTTTTCGTTTTGGCCAGTTTCCTTTGTATCGTTCATTGGCCGAAGATTGGTGGAGGAGCGCTTACTTGCATTGTTGCAAATAGGCATTTGTGGAGGGGGTATTTGCATTTTGTTGTATCATGATATCTTTTCCTTGACCTTGACTTCTAGCTTTATCATGATGGCTTGACTTTGTAGACAATCATGGTTGTTGATGATTGTTGGTTGAGTATTGGTTTTGGGAGTGATCATTGTTTCTCATCATCACTTGCTTTTCAACCACCTCTTTGTCTTGACTCTCTTTCTCTTGTATGAGATGAGAATGGCTCCCATTCTTTTGTGAGACACTCCCACTCTTTCACTCTCTCCACTATCATATACATGGCCGGCCACATTAGGGAGGGGGGGCTGTCCAAATTTTGGGAGTGGGGTTTTTGCTTCATTTCATGCTCCAAAAATCCCCAAGTCCCTCCACATTGTTCTTGTATCATTCCTCCACCAAAAAGGCAATTCCACATACCCCAAATGAGACTTGCTCACTACATTCTACAGCAAATCTTGAGCACGTCGACTAGCCAGCTTCGTGCCCGAGTTGCCTCGGCATTGAGGTGGGAGCCCGTAAAAGAAGTAGGCGATGTGGTGCACTTCCGGCGACGAGGAGGAGACGACACATTCCGCAGGAGATCGGGACGACGACGAGAAGACCGGAGGACTCGGATCTTTCGGTATATCTCTCTTCCCTTTCTTGTAGATAGCTAGGACTAGTTAGTGGTTCGATCCGGGTATTAGTGCGCGGCGGTTTGCCAGTTCAGTAAAAATTAAAGTTTATCACCGCTTCCGCATTTGGCCGTCGGATTGACGGCCAGGGCGCCGCCGTGCACTTACAGTGGTATCAGAGTCTCGCCATTAACTTAGTCTAGCTTGGTGTTATGTGTTTTTCTGTTTCGATCGATCGAATGTTCCAAAACTACATTTTTGTTAGCATCAGTTTCTGTTGAAATTTTTTGGTCTCGAAAAATTTTTCAGGTTGTAAAATATTGATGTACTGGAAAATCTAAGAACTCTGTAAAAATTCGATGAAGTGAATCCACAGTGGGAGCGCGGAACCGCCGCAAATACCCCCTTCCCGCCGCTGTTCCGCCGCTCACTGTGGAGATCCCTGCACCAAATTTCTACAGTGTCTTTGTGGGCTTAAAATATGGGTTTTGGAATATTAAATTTGGGCCCAGAATTTCTTGATGTGCTACAGTAGTACTTGGGGTCCCACTTGTTAAAGTTTGATCGATCGGATATTTTAAACACATTTTTCACAGTATTTACATTATATCTGCGACCGTGAATGTCACTTGATCGGTAAATCCGGTCTAACTGCTATAGCCCGGTTAGACGGATTTGTGAACGTGACTTTCACGTTGATGTTCTGTTTTTGCTGTGATGTTGCGGATTGGTCGTGGGGGATACCCTGGATGCAATGCTAGTACAGTTGTGGTGGTATTATGTACATTTGATATTGCGGGGCGAGCGTCCGACATGTGGACTGCCGTCATTGCCTGATTGTATTATTATTTTGGGGCACGACCAGGTTGCGGTCGATGTACCCGTTGTATGTATATTTTACTTTCTGTACTAGGATTACCCCGCGGAGGGGTGCACGGATAGCCGGGTTCTAGAAGGCAACAAGCCCGCATCTCATGGCATTGAGACGGAGGGGGCTTCACTCTAGGATTGGCGGGGTATTCGCCGCACTCGTAGGGGGTACAGGTTGACCCAGGAGGGGTGCCCAAGTTACCGGATTCCGTGAAGTGCTGGGTGGTCCATTCACGGTGCTGAAGGGGGCTGCCTCGCTTCAGGTTTTGGCGGGTGACTTGCCGCGCCCGTAGGGGTCTAGGATTTCATTGCACAGGCTATCCACACGACCAGGGGAACGTTGGGTTTCAGTAGTGGCTCTGTGAAACCCGGGGATCCCAGATATCTGTATTGTTTCTGTGATGCTGTTCATTCTCTGTGATGTTGCATTTTTTTCACGCCATGAGCGAATATAATATATTGGTATATATATTAGTAGATGTTGTATATGTTTTGTATCCGCGCTAGTCCAGTCCCCGCTCTGTCGTTAGTAAACTAACCTAACGGGTAATGACGGGACCCAGTGGCGAATGCGGATGGCATATACGTACATCAGTATATTTTCGTTCTTTTTGGTGTGATCAATTGATGGGACTGCGTTGATTCGGATCAATGCAAGTTAAAAACAAACCTAATCTGATGTTGTTGGAACACTTTTTCAAAAAGCTGTTATTGCAAGGACGTTCACTTTTGTTTTGCATCGTGGTATTCAGTTGGAATATCCTGCTCCTCAGTCGACGAGGCAAGGGCCGAGATCCCTTCACCGGGAGTGACCCCTTGAACAAAAAGTTTGCGTCAGGGCATTAACTTCACTATAGCCGATTACTTTTGCTTTGCATCGCGGTATTCATTTGGAATATCCTGCACCCCATTCTACGGGGAAAGAGCCGAGATCCCTTCACCGGGAGTGACCTCTTTAGCAACGGTTTTCGTCACTATATTTTCAAAAAGCTATCAGTTCCTTCAACGATATCAAGTTCTTTACGTTAAAGGTTTTCGCCAGAAACCATTCGTAGCCCTCCGTCGTTTCAGACGGGTAGCAAGTAGTATTCATGCTATGTTTGTTGACCTTCGTCAAGACATAGTGTATGGTAGCTGCTTGTTGCCTTTCTGCTGCATAGATAGATGCGTTGGTTTGGGACAGTCGTACAGCCTTGTTGACCTTCGTCAAGGGCTTGTATGGGTGGATTCAAATTAACCTGGATAATGACGGGTAGAACTTGACATGTGACTTATGATTTGTTGACCTTCGTCAAGGTCATAAGAGCATGGGGTAAAAATCTCATCGGGGTTTTCAAAAGAACTGAAACTTGCCAGATATGCGCATACCTTCTGGAGTGTGATGACGTGAGCGGATTCCGTCACGTTATCATGCGATGATAGTTGGATCCCGATTCCCACTGATGAGTTAGTTTACTCCTCGGGTAACCCCGACTAATTCTTCTTTCAGGTTTGGAGGAGAATTTGAGGTACAGTGGGAGGATTCCAGATTAGATAAATTGGTAACCATTCTGATCTAGGTTAGAGTGCACGCTGAGTGTTTCTTTTCTCTCTCTCTTTGGCAGCGACCATTGACCCGACCCTAAGACTATGACTCAGTGACCAAGTTGACCGAACCTTCTTAAACACTGGCTTTTGGATTGTCAGAGTTGCAAACCTCATTGCCACTCCTACTTTTACCCTTTTCTCCAGGACACCCCGTTTTACTACGAACGTCCACTTCCATTGGACAAAACCATCGTATGGTTAGATACGAACTTGAAAGAATTTATTCGAGGATGGTTTCCGATTCTGGAGAAAACGGATAGGATTATTCAGTTGTCTTTTCCTTTTACCCTCTCTCAGGTTATGAGTACTCCTTGGTTTGGGGGTAGTACACCTATTACGCAAATTGGATAGTCTTCTTCCAAACCATAGGCAGGTGCCGACCGGTAGGGAATGAAGAAAACCAATTAGCATAACGATGGTGTGCAGAAGGTATTAAGTTAAGACAAAGCAAGGGATTAGTAAGAGGGCAAAGTAAATTGCAACAGATATTCATGACCAAACCAGGTATTTCTTCGCCAATCCTAAAATCACCTTTGAATTTCTCCAGGACACTCCGTATCACTACGAAGATCCACAGTTTATTGGATACTCCATCGTATGGTTATATACGAACTCGAAAGGAACTTGTTCCAGTTCGGGGATGGATTCTGGTTCAGGAGAAATAGGAATTAAGTTCATTCGGTTGTCTTTTATCCTCACCTTCTCTCGCATTGCGAGTGTTCCTAGGATTAGGACAGTACACCCATTATGCTTATTGGATAGTCTTCTTCCAAACCATAGGCTGGTGCCGAACGGTAGGGAAGGAAGAAAACCATTTGGCCTAAAGGGGTGTGCAGAAGGTAATGACTAAAGACATATGAAGGGATTTGGAGAGGTGGCAAAGAATTACAGGGTTACAGTTGTGAATCTGGATAATGGAAAAGGCATTACTAGGAATACCATGATACCCTATCGAAACATTTCAATGTTTCAGTTTCACTGTGTAATGTTAAAAGAAAACTGATTTCCCGATTAGATACTTACTCCAGGGTATGTATTTACCAGGTACGATTCTCACATTTGTATGGTTTTACAAATGATGAGTGGGAGTAAGTTGTTGGGAATTGGGTGATCATCCTCATTATATCGGGATTCGTTGTAATCGGTGATATTTGAGGAAATCACCTGGGTTGTTTGCCGGTCGGCAAATATTTGGTTTTGAATATCCGCTGTTATGCACCAATTTCAAATTGATATATCTGTACGTCTATTTTCATAGAGTGAGATATACCTTTCTGAAATTATGTCTACGATATTTACCTATATCAGTGGATGGTTAGGTAAGGAGCATTGAACAGCGGTGTAATTCTTCTTAACCATAAGTACAGTTTTCAACCTACGACACACAGTGAATGAGTTATCAGACTCAAGGGACTTATACAGATAATTGTATGTTGTCCAGGGTCCATCAGGACAGAGGGGTTGGTCCTCGTACTATATTCGGTTTACTTATGACTTCTCTAGTTTTTAGACAAGTGTTTCGTGGAAACACAGGGTCCGAATTTTGAGAAGTTATAGGTATTTGAATAGAGTAGAGAACCAGGTATAGCAAGTATCGGGATTCTTCAAAGAGATCGAAGATGTAGATACTTGCGTATGGTATTCAGTTGATAGTAATGATAAAGAGAACTTGCTTCTCTTTCAGGTTACTCATAATTGGAAATGCTCCTAAGTTGTGTAACGCTGATCGGCCTCCTTCCATTTAGTTGACATGCACTGGAGACAGCTGCATGATTTGAATCTGGTTCAATTAAATCAGTGCCTCTGGTCCTATATGGGATATAGAACAGTTCGTATCTTAACGATGTTAAGGTACGGGGAGTTGTCCGGCTTATGATTAAAACCAGACACTGGACAACTCAAGGCATGTTTCTGTAATGGCTGTTTGTGGGTTGACCCAGGCTATGACGAGGGTTGACTTTCTACCATCTGGATGAACAATAGCAGTATTGTTCTAGACTCGCCACAGTTTTATTAAAAATGGATTTTTTCAGAAAACAGTAAGTGGGAGTATGGTAGAACTGGAAGTGATTCCAGAACCACAAACGATTATTGAAGATTTGATAAGGAACCTAAAGATTCAATCTGGATTGACATTCCATTGGCCACTCCGCAGATTTGGTGGGTAACTTCAGGCACCCGAGAGGTACTACGGTAACCTCAAGGACGGTGACAAGGAAGTTCTTGTTTACCCACAATTACCATTGCTGTTGTTCCTGGCTGCGAGTCCCGGCGGGAGGATGAGTATAGCGTCGTTCTAAACTAGTTTTAGAAGTGTACGTCTGTATGACTCTGCCAGAGGGTTGTCGTAGTAAGTGGGAGCAGCGGAAGCATTGGTGGACAAGTAGCTTATGTCTATTTATAGACTAAAGCAGATGTAGCGGAGATAGATCATCTATTTCTGACGTGACAGTCATGGGTTTGACTTCATCAGAATAGGGGATGGATCTGTTGAGAAGGTAGTAGGGTGTGATGTCATGGTATTTGGATGACATACACAGAGTAGGAAAGGAAACTCCTATACTACGATCGGTTATACTTTGGTCGTCACACAGTGTTTTCTCCACAAAGGACTTGGATTTTATATCAGACATACTGGTTACTAGATCTATGGTTTTAGATCTAGATTTGGGTAGTTTCCCAATCTGGGTACTTAGACAGCATTCTAAGAGTATTTAGAATGGTCGACTCCTGGCACGGTAGTGTACCTGCAGGTGATGGAGTCACCCTCTCTAAAGGTGTCTTACAGACTAAAGTAGAGAGGGATGTGCATGATTGACAGATCACTTGCTTAGGCAATTGAGTCAATCATGAGATGTCAAGTACCACACCAGATATTGTTCTTGCACTAGATGCAATAAGTTGACATTAATCCAATCCTGGAGAAACAGTCGGAAGCAGTTTTAGAACATAAGTGGATGTTCTAGGGATATGATAACGACAGCCTCATTCGGGAGACAGTTATCATTCCAGGCTTCCAAGGTGACATGGACGACAAGGAGGTTGTCAGAGTTATAGTTTTTCCTTCTGACGAGGGGCAGTATTTTGGACAGGTGGTCTAAGGAAATACTGAGGGTGGCATGGCGCAGGATACTGATTAAGTTCAGTTGACGATACAGTCTAAGAAGTTTGGATTTGGAGTTCATTTATGAGCTATGTCCCATCAGACATCCAGACACATTTTAAGACAAGTATTGCTCATTTCGGGAGATGGGTTTCTCCGCGAACTTGAGATATAGAGAGACATAGAAAGAAACAACTAAGCGGATCCACTCCCTAAGGCTGTTCCTCGAACGCAATAGTTTCGCAAACGAGCTTTGTGAGACTGACTAGTAGAGGAGTTGGGTGTTCGGTATCACACAGGCTGTGAGTATGCGACATCGCAATAATTAGCCTTGAGTGCAAGTGGGAGATTGTTGGAGATAGTGCCCTCAGAGTCAATTATTAGGTCACAGGTACGTGATTACAATGATTGATGGAGGACCTATCCCGGTAGGACAGTCTTACTCGAGATGATAGTATGCTATCTGGTTTACCTTTATCATCGTGTACTGCTTTAGGTGACCTGACAAGTCGCTATTACACGTTGATAGAGCCCCTAGGATTCTTGCTTGACCACCAGCAGTATGAGGGCGATCATATACGTGGGAGCTGGCAGTCTACAAGCATATCCTTAAATGGTCCCTAGTCGTGTGATTTTCGAGACAGGGCATCGATACTCCAGAGTAGGCTAGTGTATACAGTCGAGACCCCGACGAGGGGCGGTGGCCGGTCTCACAAGCCACTGGTGTCAGTTAGTTCACCTAAGATGTATACATGTGCTCATTGGATTATGAGTACACCGGACAGGACTCGCCGGGAACATGCCAGTTGGTCATATACCAGACGTCAGATGGCAGTTCCCTGGTGACATGTGTGCAGGTTAGTTCATCGACCTGGGGGTCGTCATTTGTCTTGTGTGAGTTCCCACTGTACTTTGATTACTACCCTACCACGGCTCAAAGGAGTCATGCAAACAGGTTTTAGTTGGGTACAATCCCGAGCCACATGGAGGCAGTGAGCGTATCTTCAGGGGTTCGTCTCTCCCGGTATTGGGGGTGAGGTCGTGCTGTGTCTAGGAGAGCCATTACACGAAGCCCTCGGCCGAGGCAAGGAGATTTACTGGTAGGTATTCCAGTAGTATCTCAGGGTGTTATGGGCTACACTCCGACATGACTTGTACCGCTTTTAGGGGTCTGACTTTTACCAACCCCCTAGGCCCGCCATGCGATGCTCATAGACGAACGGACCGGACTGTACGGATATTGTCACTGACAGGCTCAGTAGGGTTGTCAGGCAGAGTTCGCTCACAGACGTCCCTTTTAGTCAATACCTGGTAGCCCGTTACGTATTGGCTTATACCTCTGACGTGCTAGTGGTTAAACCCACAACCAAGGTGTTGACGAGTCTTTAGGGTCCCCCACATTCTGTTACTCAGCTTTCGGGCGAAAGGTTGTAGAGGCCGTATGGAGATATGGCAAGGTCCGATCAGATACGTGCGGTATTGCACGGATCAGGATCGGACAGTTTGTACTATAGGCCGTATGGTTATATGGCAGGGTTCGATCAGATACGTGCGGTATTGCACGGATCAGGATCGAACAGATATTACTAGCCGGCTTTGGTATAAGCCGGATCCTAGTATAGTACAGTGGAGATTTTGTCTCATTGCATTTGTATTTCGGTCGAAATACAAATGCGGGTGTGTATGCACAGTATCGGGGTTTTCCTGTAATTTATTACGGGACCAGTTTTCTGGAGTTGCCAGTTTGCTTTTCGTTTCGGCCAGTTTCCTTTGTATCGTTCATTGGCCGAAGATTGGTGGAGGAGCGCTTACTTGCATTGTTGCAAATAGGCATTTGTGGAGGGGGTATTTGCATTTTGTTGTATCATGATAGCTTTTCCTTGACCTTGACTTCTAGCTTTATCATGATGGCTTGACTATGTAGACAATCATGGTTGTTGATGATTGTTGGTTGAGTATTGGTTTTGGGAGTTATCATTGTTTCTCATCATCACTTGCTTTTCAACCACCTCTTTGTCTTGACTCTCTTTCTCTTGTATGAGATGAGAATGGCTCCCATTCTTTTGTGAGACACTCCCACTCTTTCACTCTCTCCACTATCATATACATGGCCGGCCACATTGGGGAGGGGGGGCTGTCCAAATTTTGGGAGTGGGGTTTTTGCTTCATTTCATGCTCCAAAAATCCCCAAGTCCCTCCACATTGTTCTTGTATCATTCCTCCACCAAAAAGGCAATTCCACATACCCCAAATGAGACTTGCTCACTACATTCTACAGCAAATCTTGGGCACGTCGACTAGCCAGCTTCGTGCCCGAGTTGCCTCGGCATTGAGGTGGGAGCCCGTAAAAGAAGTAGGCGATGTGGTGCACTACCGGCGACGAGGAGGAGACGGCACATTCCGCAGGAGATCGGGATGACGACGAGAAGACCGGAGGACTCGGATCTGTCGGTATATCTCTCTTCCCTTTCTTGTAGATAGCTAGGACTAGTTAGTGGTTCGATCCGGGTATTAGTGCGCGGCGGTTTGCCAGTTCAGTAAAAATTAAAGTTTATCACCGCTTCCGCATTTGGCCGTCGGATTGACGGCCGGGGCGCCGCCGTGCACTTACAAGCCCAGGCCCTGATTCTTCAGTTGCGGATAAAGAAATTGTTGGATATATGTATGCCCTAGAGGCCATTATGAGATAGTGTATGTACTGATGTGTGTGTGTGTATATATATATATATATATATATATATATATATATATATATATTCGGGGGACAGTCTTGCTCAAAATGATAGTATGCTATCTGGTTTTACTTTATCATATGTTCACTTGATCATGTTTATATTCATTTGGTGCATATTGATAAAGCCCTAAGGATATTAGCTTGACTACTGGAATTATGATGCGGATCATACTAGTGGGACATCAGTAGTTTATAAGCATATCCTTGAAATGTTCCTAGTCGTAGGTATATCGAGACAGGGTATCGATATTCCAGCTTAGACTAGCGTATACCATTCTTGTTCCATATGATGGGCGATAGATGATCCCATATTCGTCTGGTGTGTTGACACCGAAGATAGTATACGGGTGCTCAGTGAGACTGGGTACACTGAACGGACTCACCGAGAACTCCTATATGGTATTATATCATACGTCGGATAGCAGTTCTCAGGTGACACTGGTACAGATTAGTCTGTAGACCCGAGATCGTCATAGAGTCTTGTGTGTCCTCCCACTGTACTTTGATCTCCACCCTACTGCGGCTCTACTGAGTCGTACAAATAGGTGGATTTTGGGTATAGTCTCAAGGCATGTGGAGGCAGTGAGCGATAGGAGGGGTTTCGTCTCTCCCGGTATTGGGGGTTGATACTGTGCTGTGCACGATTGGCTATAACGGGAAGTCCCTGGCCAGGGCTGCTGAGATATTACTGATAAGTGTTATCAGTAAGTTTCTCGATCTGTTATAGACCATATACCGGCATGACTTATTGTGTTATTGGGGTCGACGATTCCATCCCTAGACTCGATATGCAGCATATCTGACGAAGAGACCGGACTGTACGGTTAGTGTTGCCGGATGGATTGACAGGAGTTTTGACAGGTTCGCTTGTTCTTATTCTGATCACTCAATACCCGGGTGGCCGTTACGTTTAGCTGAACGCTTGCGGCTTGTAGGTGTTTGATATGATCATCATCTACTGCTGGTGTATTGACGAGTCTTAGAGTCCCACATAGAAGTTTCTCGGCTCTGGCGAAACGAAGTGGTGCACATATGAGATATGCGCGGAGCCTCGATTAAATACTAGTATATGATACTGTATTTTAATCGGGCATTTAATATTAGTCGGGTCGTATAAGATATGACCAATTTATTAAATCAAGTGTTGATTTAATATTGGCTTTTATATTATTTATTTAAATCCTTTTCTTCTTATGGATACATGCATGTATATGTACATGATGATGTGCATACATACATACATACATGAAAAGTATCATGGTTGATGATACAAAGAGGATGGCAATATAAGAATCATATTGTAGATAAAATGATATATGGATATTTTCAATAAAGATTAAAGGATAATGACTCATTTTTCCACACTCTTCTACACAATTCCATGGTTGAATTTAACTCAACCATGGTTTCTTTTCCTTTTGCCCTTTAACCTTAATTGAAATATCTAGATATTATTTGAACTATGGTTGAGGTTATGATAAGATCTCTTTCTCTCTCTCATTTTTCTTTTACATTATTATCATTATCATTCCAAAAAGAAAAGTGAGCCATCTTCTTCCTCAAAAAACCCTAGCTCTCTTTTAAATGTTAAAAAAGAGTTAGAAAAGGAAAAGAAAAGGTAATAAATAAGAATAGCAACCACTTCATCATCCTACACAACCTTAGCTATCTTGTGTAGGGTGTTGTGCTTCAAGTTTTTCAAAGATCGAAGGAAGCATCAAGCTTAGAGCAAAGTGCTTCGGGTAGATCGTCGTGGACGAGGAGTTGATCAAGTGAACCTTTTCAAAGCCAAGGAGTCTTCCAAAGAGGTCTACAGAGGTTTTAGTCTCATCAATTAGTATAACTAAACTCTTAATTGTTGATACTATTAATAGTTACTTCATATATTCTAGTTCGATTCTTTGTATAGTTTGCTTAGCACCTCAAAATTTTATTGTTATAGCATGTATGATGCTTCTAAACCTTAATAGAGGTGTTAAGAAAACCCTACATGGTATCAGAGCCAAGCTAGAGCTTTGTGGTAACCTAGACGACGTTGAAAATATCGAACGGACGAAAAACGACACCCGGGGGGTGCTCTCTGGAAATTTTTTAAAAACCTGGAATTTTTCAAATTAAAAATATGTAAAAAATTAAGCAGGGAAATATAAGGGCTCACCAGAAAAACGATCCCCTAAATCGACCATACGACCGCGGTACCACGGCCCAAGAGGCTTTATGCGGCGGTTCCGCGGTGGTATAGTTGATTCATGGGCCGTATTTTCTTGTGCTGGCCCGTATGTGTTCTCTGTTGTTATTGGTATTTTTATAATCTGCTCAGGTTTTGAGCTTTCAGAGCAGTTTGTGGTTGTTTAATTTGTTTGATCGGATGTTCCAACGTCGCTTAGTTTAATAGTATGCGATACAATAATTGAAATCTACAAATTTGTTTGTTGCGTGTAAATCTAGCAGTTCGGTCTCGGGATAAACGGAAATGTTGGTGAATTATCCGGTTTGTTTTGAAAAGGTGTTTTCTTGAATGAGACCCAAATGCGAGCTTTACATTATTTAGGCATGAAATCTTGTATATGTGATATTCCGGATTTGTGTTGTCTAAAGGCGGTTAAAGATTCCAATTGTTGTATTTTTCCCATTTTATTTCTCTATGTCGATGAGATTTGATATGCAGGATTGTCGCAATGAATAGCCGGGGGTTTTCTTTTTATGTGAGATGAGAGTATTCTTTTAATTCATGTAATATTAATTTGTATGTAATATTCTTTTATTTGGGGCACTTCCGGGGTGAGGTTGTTGTCACCAGTGTTGTATATTATTTACTTTCCGCATTAGGACAGACCCAAGGTGGAGGGCACAAGTGACCGGGTTCTTGGGTTCAGTGGGAGGCCATCTCGAGGAGTCGAGACCGGGTCTCCTAAACTCCAGAATTGGTAGGGTCGCTTGCCACTCTCGTAGGGGTCTAGGGGTGTGGGCTTGGCTATTTATTGCGACCGTGGAATCCGTATTTTTATTGCTGGCTAAATATAAAATACGGACCTCCTAGATATCCATTATGTGCTTCTGCTGTTTTCATTATCTGATGTGATCTTTTAATACATGTCTGAGACGAATGAAATTTTATATATGATATATATTAAACGTTACTTATGTTTTACACCCGCACTAGCCCCGTCCCGGTATGCCGTTAGTTAAGTATCCTAACGGTGTATATCAGGACACTGTGACGAATGCGAGTGGCATAAGTGTACGTTATATTTTCGTTTCTCTCTGTAATGGCTTAGGATTTAAATGATGGGACTACATTAATGAGATTAATGTAAAAGATAAATGAACCTAAAAGGATATTGTAGAATCAAGATTTGAAACACACTCGGCCTTTTTTACAAAAAGCAAGTTTCTAAATGCGGAGCTTAAGCCACTCCTTTTTAAACCCATTAGTTTCTACAATGATATCAAGTTCAAAGCGTCAAAAGTTTTCTTAAAAACTATCCGCCACCCTCCGTCATTTTAGGAAGCAGAGTACTTAGTATCCGTGCTGCGTATTTTGACTTTAGTTAAGGCGCAGTGAACGGTAGCTGAGTGATGTCTTCCTACCCTGCATATGATGCAGATTAGTTAGGACATTCATATGATTATGTTGACTTTAGTTAAGGGTCATATGAGTGGGTCTAGTTAATCACGAAATAACGGGAAGAACTTGACTAGTACTTATGATATGTTGACTTTAGTTAAGGTCATAAGTACTAGGGGTAAAAATCATATCGGGAATTTCAAGAGTTGAAAATTACAATGAGATTGTATACCTACTATATGATAATAGGATCCCGATCCCACTGCGAGCAAATGTTGCTCCCGGGAGAATTTTGCACTTTACAATTAGCTGACTCGGTAGGTGTCTAGAAAGGTGCCAAACGGGGCTACGCCTCTGGGAAGACGAGGTTTACTTTAATTAGGTCCGTGCGAAAGCACGGGGAACCTCCCTCAAGTACCGGCACTGGCCTGGCTGAGAGGTTGGCGAAGTTGTAGATTGTAATTAATCCCGGCTAGTTTTCTTTTTAAAAGGTTTTAAAGAAAATTTGATAAAAAAACAGTGGGAGACATCGATTAGACAAGATAATAACCAATCTGATCTTTGCAAGAGCATTCGCTAAGTGTATTCTTTTCTCTCTCTTAATGGCAGATACCCATGACAGGACTTAAGCTTCTATTAGATAAAAACAAGCTGAATGGGACCAACTATAAAGACTGGCTGAGGAATTTAAACATAGCCTTGACTTATGATAAAGTATCATATGTCCTTACAGCTCCAGCCTTGCCCCCTAGGTCCTAAACCTTCAGTTGCGGATATAGAAATCCACAAGACATGGGACGCTGACTGTGCCACGGCAAAATGCCTCGCGCTTGCATCGATGGATAACACACATCAGAAGCAGCATGAGAATATGGACGTACAAGCCATATTCCTCCATACAAAAGAGTTGTATGGAGAGCAATCCCGCGTATTACGATACGAAGCGTCTAAGAAACTGTTTCAGATGCGCATGACCGCTGGCACAGCAGTAGGAGACCATGTTCTGAAAATGATAGCTCTCATAGAAGAGCTTGAGGACCTTGGGTGGACAATGGACAATGAACAGTATACAGATATTATTCTACAGTCTCTCCCCTCCACCTTTGCTCAGTTCATCGTTAACTTCAACATGCACAACATGGAGAAGGAACTGCCTGAACTCCTTAATATGTTAAGGAGTGCAGAGAGCACACTGAAGTCAGTGAAGACTCCCGTTATATCTGTTGGGCAATCCTCCTCATCTTACCCAAAGGCTAAGGCCAAGGGAAAGATGAAGAAGAAACCCACCAAACCTAAGGGTGGAGTCAAAAAGGTAAAGGGAAAAGGCAAGTCCAAGGTTGGGGCAACAGAGAAAGGTGAATGTTTCCATTGCAAGAAGACGGGACACTGGAAGAGGAACTGTATCGAGTACCTAGCACTCAAGAAGAAGCATGGTGATGCTTCAGCTTCAGGTGTGTTCGTAATTGAAAACTGTTTTTCTATTAATTCTGCTTCCTGGGTATTGGATACCGGTTCGGGTTCTCATATTTGCAATTCTGTGCAGGCGTTGAGAAATAGCAGAGTTCTGAAGATAGGTGATCATACTCTCCAAGTTGGAAATGGTTCCAATGTAAATGCAGTTTCAGTAGGAGAGTATCACCTAGGTTTGCCTTCGGGTTGTATATTGGTTTTGAACCCGTGTTATTTTGTACCAAGTATGCTTTGTAATATTATATCTGTTTCCTTGTTAGAAAATGAAGGGTATCATTTTGCTGTACAACACAATGTTATGAACATTAGACTGAATCAAGAGTTGATTGGTTGTGGTACATTAAATAACGGGATATACGTCCTTAATCAACACACAGTTTTCAACGTACAACACAAAAATAAAAGAAAATTTTCAGAGATAAATGAAGCTTTTCTTTGGCATTGTAGACTTGGTCATATTAATGAAACAAGACTAAACAAGCTTCATAAAGATGGATATTTAAATTCATTTGAGTATAAATCTTATGCAACTTGCCAGTCTTGTATCAAAGGTAAAATGACCAAAACCCCGTTTACAGGACACGGAGAAAGAGCTACTGAGCTCCTAGGCCTCATACATAGTGATGTATGCGGACCAATGTCTACACATGCAAGAGGCGGTTTTTCATACTTCATAACTTTTACTGATGATTTCTCAAGATTTGGTCATGTGTATTTGATAAAACATAAGTCTGAAGCTTTCGAGAAATTCAAGGAGTATAAACATGAAGTAGAAAACCAAACAGGAAAGAGTATCAAGATACTTCGATCAGATCGAGATGGAGAGTACTTAAGTACTGAGTTCTTAGACTTCCTAAAAGAGAATGGGATTCTCTCTCAGCTCACTCCACCTTACACACCACAGCACAACGGTGTGTCAGAATGAAGGAACCGTACCCTATTAGATATGGTACGATCCATGATGAGTGATGCTGAGTTACCTCTCTCGTTTTGGAGGCATGCATTGGAAACAACAGCTTTTCTGTTAAACAAAGTTCCAACCAAGACCGTGTCTACCACTCCATATGAGATATGGCATGGGAAGAAACCATCTCTTAAAAGAGTTAAGATTTGGGGTTGTCCGGCTTTTGTTAAAAAGCAGAATCCAGACAAATTCGAGACACGATCAGTCAAATGTATATTTATAGGATATCCTAAACATTCGTTTGGGTACCTTTTTTACCACAAAGAGGAACAAAAAGTGTTTGTTTCTCAGTATGCCACCTTTTTAGAAGATGAGATTTTTTCAAACAATACAAATGGCAATGTGGTAAATCTAGAAGAAGTTCTAGAAACACAAGTTACAAATGACAACTTGGCTGAACCTGAAGTTATAACAGAATCTAATGAACCTCAGCCACTCCGTAGATCTGGTAGGATTTCTCGCCCACCGGAGAGATACTACGGTTTTCTCGTTGATGGTGATAGAGAAGATTGTATCATGGATGATGATGATCCTTCCAGCTTTCATCAGGTTATCACGAGTGGTGACTCTGTGAATTGGCTGGATGCCATGAGATTCGAAATGGAGTCCATGTTCACCAACAAAGTATGGACTTTGGAAGATGTACCCTCCGGGATAAAACCTGTGGGATGCAAATGGATCTTTAAAAGAAAGATCGGTGTAGATGGACAGGTAGAGACCTATAAGGCAAGGTTGGTAGCGAAAGGTTTTCGTCAAAGACCGGGTTTGGACTATGACGAGACTTTCTCTCCGGTAGCCATGCTTAAATCCATTCGGATCCTACTTGCTATTGCTGCTTACTACGACTATGAAATCTGGCAGATGGACGTTAAAACTGCATTCCTAAATGGTGATTTAGAGGAATGCGTTTATATGGATCAACCAGAGGGATTCATTGATAGTGGGAGCAGCGGTAAAGCATGTAAGCTACTTAAATCCATTTATGGATTAAAGCAGGCATCACGGAGTTGGAACATCTGTTTTGATGATGTTATCAAAGAGTTTGATTTCATCAAAAATCCAGATGAACCTTGTGTTTATAAGAAGACTGTAGGAAGAAATGTCGCAATCCTCTTATTGTACGTAGATGACATACTTCTGATAGGAAATGACATTCCTATGCTACAGTCGGTCAAATCATTCTTATCACAAAGGTTCTCCATGAAGGACCTGGGAGATACCATATACATATTGGGTATACGGATCTATAGGGATAGATCCAAACGGTTATTGGGATTGTCCCAAACCAAGTACATAAACACCATCCTAAAGAGATTTAGTATGGAAGACTCCAAGCGGGGTGCCTTACCCGCTTGCCATGGAGTCACTCTCTCAAAAGACGATTGCCCAAAGTCTGACATAGAGAGAGCTCGCATGAGCATTATTCCCTATGCTTCGGCAGTAGGATCGATAATGTATGCAATGTTATGTACACGCCCTGATGTTGCTTATGCACTTAGTGTAGTAAGCATGTATCAATCTAACCCAGGGGAGAATCACTCGATTGCTGTAAAGAACATTCTTAAGTACTTGCGAAGGACTAAAGAATTATTCTTAGTGTATGGTAATGGGGATCTCCAAATGGAGGCCTTTACCGATTCGAGCTTCCAGAGTGACAAGGATGACAGCAAGTCTATCTCAGGGTTTGCATTTACCCTCAATGGAGGGACGGTGAGTTGGAAGAGTTCCAAACAGGATACCGTTGCAGACTCAACGATGGAAGCTGAATATATTGCTGCAAATGATGCTGCCAAGGAAGCCGTCTGGATGAGAAAGTTCATCGCGGAGCTAGGAGTAGTTCCAACCATTATTGATCCAATACCTCTGTATTGTGACAATAATGGGGCTATGGCGTTGGCCAAAGAGCCCAGGTCCCATCAGAAGTCCAGACACATCCTGAGGCGATATCATGTGATCCGGGAGATAGTTGATCGCCGCGAGATCGAGATTAAGAGAGTAGACACAAAGAACAACGCTGCAGATCCATTCACCAAGGCCCTCCCTCAACCGCAGCATTAGCGACTTTTTGAGATGTTAGGTATGAGATATGCCAATAACTGGCCTTAGTGCAAGTGGGAGATTGTTGGATATATGTATGCCCTAGAGGCCATTATGAGATAGTGTATGTACTGATGTGTATATATATATATATATTCGGGGGACAGTCTTGCTCAAAATTATAGTATGCTATCTGGTTTTACTTTATCATATGTTCACTTGATCATGTTTATATTCATTTGGTGCATGTTGATAAAGCCCTAAGGATATTGGCTTGACTACTGGAATTATGATGCGGATCATACTAGTGGGACATCTGTAGTTTATAAGCATATCCTTGAAATGTTCCTAGTCGTAGGTATATCGAGACAGGGCATCGATATTCCAGCTTAGACTAGCGTATACCATTCTTGTTCCATATGATGGGCAATGGATGATCCCATATCCGTCTGGTGTGTTGACACCGAAGATAGTATACGGGTGCTCAGTGAGACTGGGTACACTGAACGGACTCACCGAGAACTCCTATATGGTATTATATCATACGTCGGATAGCAGTTCTCAGGTGACACTGGTACAGGTTAGTCTGTAGACCCGAGATCGTCATAGAGTCTTGTGTGTCCTCCCACTGTACTTTGATCTCCACCCTACTGCGGCTCTACTGAGTCGTACAAACAGGTGGATTTTGGGTATAGTCTCGAGGCATGTGGAGGCAGTGAGCGATAGGAGGGGTTTCGTCACTCCCGGTATTGGGGGTTGATGCTGTGCTGTGTACGATTGGCTATAACGGGAAGTCCCTGGCCAGGGCTGCTGAGATATTACTGATAAGTGTTATCAGTAAGTTTCTCGATCTGTTATAGACCATATACCGGCATGACTTATTGAGTTATTGGGGTAGACGATTCCATCCCTAGACTCGATATGCCGCATATCTGACGAAGAGACCGGACTGTACGGTTAGTGTTGCCGGATGGATTGACAGGAGTTTTGACAGGTTCGCTTGTTCTTATTCTGATCGCTCAATACCCGGGTGGCCGTTACGTTTAGCTGACCGCTTGCGGCTTGTAGATGTTTGATATGATCATCATCTACTGCTGGTGTATTGACGAGTCTTAGAGTCCCACATAGAAGTTTCTCGGCTCTGGCGAAACGAAGTGGTGCACATATGAGATATGCGCGGAGCCTCGATTAAATACTAGTATATGATATTGTATTTTAATCGGGCATTTAATATTAGTCGGGTCGTATAAGATATGACCAATTTATTAAATCAAGTGTTGATTTAATATTGGCTTTTATATTATTTATTTAAATCCTTTTCTTCTTATGGATACATGCATGTATATGTACATGATGATGTGCATACATACATACATACATGAAAAGTATCATGGTTGATGATACAAAGAGGATGGCAATATAAGAATCATATTGTAGATAAAATGATATATGGATAGTTTCAATAAAGATTAAAGGATAATGACTCATTTTTCCACACTCTTCTACACAATTCCATGGTTGAATTTAACTCAACCATGGTTTCTTTTCCTTTTGCCCTTTAACCTTAATTGAAATATCTAGATATTATTTGAACTATGGTTGAGGTTATGATAAGATCTCTTTCTCTCTCTCATTTTTCTTTTACATTATTATCATTATCATTCCAAAAAGAAAAGTGAGCCATCTTCTTCCTCAAAAAACCCTAGCTCTCTTTTAAATGTTAAAAAAGAGTTAGAAAAGGAAAAGAAAAGGTAATAAATAAGAATAGCAACCACTTCATCATCCTACACAACCTTAGCTATCTTGTGTAGGGTGTTGTGCTTCAAGTTTTTCAAAGATCGAAGGAAGCATCAAGCTTAGAGCAAAGTGCTTCGGGTGGATCGTCGTGGACGAAGAGTTGATCAAGTGAACCTTTTCAAAGCCAAGGAGTCTTCCAAAGAGGTCTACAAAGGTTGTAGTCTCATCACTTAGTATAACTAAACTCTTAATTGTTGATACTATTAATAGTTACTTCATATATTCTAGTTCGATTCTTTGTATAGTTTGCTTAGCACCTCAAAATTTTATTGTTATAGCATGTATGATGCTTCTAAACCTTAATAGAGGTGTTAAGAAAACCCTACAGAAATCTGCAAGACATGGGATATAGACTGTGCAACAGCCAAGTGCCTCGCGCTTGCTTCTATGAACAATGAACATCAGAAGTATCATGAGAAGATAGATTTACAATCCATCTTTCTCCATACAAAGGAGTTGTATGGAGAGCAATCTCGCACTCTCCGATACGAGGCATCTCGAAAGTTGTTTCAGATGCGGATGGTTGTTGGCACGTCTGTAGGTGACCATGTATTGAAGATGATTGGACTTATCGAAGAACTAGAGGACCTGGGATGGACCATGGAGAACGAACAGTATGTTGATATTGTTCTACAGTCCATTTCCACTGTCTTTGCTCAGTTCATTGTAAACTTCAATATGCACAACATGGAGAAGTCACTACCTGAACTCCTCAATATGTTGAGGAGTGCAGAGAGCACGGTAAAGGTAGCGAAAACTCCCGCTCTAATTGATGGGCCATCTTCCTCTTTCGTCCCGAAAGCCAAGGCCAAGGGAAAGAAGAAGAAGAATCCCATCAAGCCGAGAGGAGGAGTGAAAAAGGCACCGGGAAAGGACAGGATAGGGGCTGCTGCAACAGGAAGAGGGGAATGCTTCCACTGCCACCAGACTGGGCACTGGAAGAGAAACTGCGTTGGATACCTGACCGGCCTCAAGAAGATGAAGTATGGTGATGCTTCCACTTCAGGTGTGTTTATAATATAAAACTGATTTTCAATTAACTCTGCTTCCTGGATATTAAATACCGGGTCAGGATCTCACATCTGAATTGTGTGCAGGGGATAAGAAATAGCAGATTTTTGAAGAAAGGTGATCACACTCTCCGAGTTGGGAATGGTTCCTTTGTACATGTTGCAGTAGTGGGAGAGTATCACCTTGGGTTGCCGTCGGGTTGTATAATGGTTTTGAACCCATGTTATTTTATACCTTCGATGTTATGTAATATTATATCAATATCGTTGTTGGATAATGAAGGATATAATTTTGTATTACAATATAATGTTATGAACATTAACCTTAATCAAGAGTTGATTGGGTCTGGTATATTAAATAACGGGATATACGTCCTAAATCAACATACAGTTTTCAATATATAACACACAAACAAAAGGAAGATTTCAGACATAAATGAAACTTTCATTTGGTATTGTAGACTTGGTCATATTAATGAAACAAGACTAACCAAGCTACATAAAAATGGATATTTAAACTCTTTTGAATATAAATCTTATGCGACTTGCCAGTCTTGTATCAAAGGTAAAATGACCCAAATTCCGTTTAGTGGAAACGGAGAGAGAGCTACTGAACTCTTAGGCCTCATACATAGTGATGTATGTGGACCAATGTCTACACATGCGAGAGGTGGTTTTTCGCACTTCATAACTTTTACTGATAATTTCTCGAGATTCGGACACGTGTTCTTGTTGAAACATAAGTCCGAAGCCTTCAAAAAGTTCAAGGAGTATAAATCTAAAGTAGAAAAACAAACAGGTTTGAGTATTAAGAAACGTAGATCGGATCGAGAAGGTGAGTATCTAAGCTCAGAGTTTCTAGATTTCCTAAAAGAGAATGGGATTCTCTCTCAGCTCACTCCTCCGTACACACCACAGCACAACGGTGTGTCGGAACGGAGGAATCGTACCCTATTAGATATGGTACGAGTAATGATGAGTGATGCTGAGTTACTACTTTCATTATGGGGGCACGCATTAGAGACTGCGATATATCTATTGAATAGGGTTCCGACCAAAACCGTGTCTACCACTCCATATGAGATATGGTATGGGAAGAGACTATCTCTTAAACGAGTTAGGATATGGGGTTGTCCGGCTTATGTGAAAAAGCAGAATTTGGACAAACTCGTGACACGATCGATTTTGTGTAAATTTGTGGGATATCCAAAACACTCGTATGGATATCTTTTCTACCACAAGGAGGAACAAAGGGTATTTGTTTCTCAGTATGCCATATTTTTAGAAAATGAATTTTTTGCAAATGATATTGTTGGCAATGTGGTAGAAGTGGAAGAAATTCCAGATCCACAAACAATTACCGATGATTTGGTTGAACCTGAGATTTCAATAGAACCTGACGAGCCTCAACCATTCCGTAGATCTAGTAGGACTTCTCGCCCACCTGATAGATACTACGATTTTCTAATTGATGGTGATAGAGAAGATTGCATCATGGATGATGATGATCCTAATAGTTTACAGCAAGCTATCACTAGTGGTGACTCAGTGAAGTGGCTAGATGTCATGAGATCCGAAATGGAATCCATGCACACTAACAAAGTATGGACTTTGGAGGTTGCACCTTCTGGAGTAAAACCCATAGGGTGCAAATGGATCTTTAAGAGAAAGATCGGTGTGGATGGTTAGGTGAAGATGTATAAAGCTAGGCTGGTAGCAAAAGGATTTCGTCAAAGACCAGACTTGGACTATGATGAAACCTTTTCACCAGTTGCGATGCTTAAATCCATTCCGATCCTGCTTGCTATAACGCGCTAGCGCTCACTCCGTTGTTTGGTCGTTAGGTTAATGCTCATTTGGTGATTATCTCACTTGTAAAATCCAATTAGAAATTCATCCCAGAATCCAGTAAGAAGGGAAAGAAAGAGGAAAAAAACCCAATAGGAACTCGCGGGAACTCAAGACCCAATCCGCTCTCTTCCTCCTTCTCCTACTGCCGTTGGAATTGTGTTCATCTCTGCGCTCACTATGACTATGAAATTTAGCAGATGGATGTTAAAACGACATTTCTAAATGGTGATTTAGAAGAATGCATTTTTATGGATCAACCAGAAAGCTTCATTGATAGTGGGAGTAGCGGAAAAGCATGCGAGTTTCTTAAATACATCTATAGATTAAAGCAGGCATCACGGAGTTATAACATCTGCTTTGATGATACAATCAAAGAGTTTGGTTTTATAAAAAATATAGATGAACCATGTATTTATAAAAGGATTGTAGAGAGTACTATTACATTTCTCGTATTGTACGTGGACGACATTCTCTTGATAGGAAATGATGTTCCTATGCTACAATCGGTCAAACTATTCTTATCGCAGAGGTTCTCCATGAAAGACTTGAGTGATGCCTCGTACATTCTGGGAATTAAGATCTATAGAGATAGATCTAAGAAATTATTGGGATTGTCCCAATCGAGATACATTGACACCATACTAAAGAGGTCTAGTATGGAAGATTCCAAGCGAGGTAATTTACCCGCTTATCACGGAATCACCCTCTCTAAAGAGATGTCTCCAAAGACTGATGAGGAGAGGGCTTGCATGAGCATTATACCCTACGCTTCGGCGGTATGATCTATAATGTATGCGATGTTGTGTACTTGTCCAGATGTACCTTATGCACTGAGTGCAGTAAGTAGGTATCAATCCAATCCAGAGGAGAAACACTGGACTGCTATGAAGAACATTCTGAACTACTTGCGAAGGACTAATGAAATGTTCTTGGTGTATGGTAACGGAGATCTCCAAATGGAGGGCTTTACCGACTCCAGCTTCTAGAGCGACAAGGATGATAGTAAGTCCATCTCAGGGTTTGTATTTACCCTAAATGGTAGGGCGGTATGTTGGAAGAGTTCCAAACAAGATACCGTCGCTGACTCCACGATGGAAGTTGAGTATATTGCTGCTAATGATGCCGCAAACGAGGCAGTCTGGATGAGAAAGTTCATTTCTGAACTTCAGATGGTTCCATCCATTGCTAATCCAATACCTCTGTATTGCGATAATAATAGAGCCATGGCTTTGGCAAAGGAACCGCGGTCCCATCAGAAATCCAGACATATTTTGAGGCGGTATCACCTCATCAGGGAGATAGTGGATCACCAGGACATCAAGGTACAGAGAATAGACACGAAAGACAACACAGCAGATCCATTCACCAAGGCCATCCCTCAAGTCCAGTTTGAGAAACTGTTCGAGATGTTGGGTATGCGGTACGCCGGCAACTGGTTCTAGTGTAGACAGTGTGTAATTATTGCACCAACTATAGGCCTTAGTGCAAGTGGGAGATTGTTAGATATGTATGCCCTAGAGGCCTGTATTGTATAGGATGCTAGGCATGTATATGTATAGAAATAATCTTTGCTTGAAATGATAGTATGCTATCTGGTTTATCTTCATCTTAACGTGTGATGTCTTGTATTTCATATCTTTATATACATGTTGATGAAGCCCTTACGATTATGCTTGACTGCCAGGATTATGATGTAGATCATACTAGTGGGACCTGGGCAGTCTATAAGCATATCCTTTAATTGTTCCTAGTCGAGGGTATATCGAGACAGGGCATCGATATTACCAGAGTAGACTAGCGTGTACGTTTCTTGACCCTGGGGGCGATGGTCGATCCCACAACCATTGGTGTTTGACATCAAAGATTGTACACAGGTGCTCATTGGAGAATGGGTACACCGAACATGACTCACCGAGAACTCTTAGATGGTATATATACCTATTGTCAGATAGCAGTTCCCTGATGACACCTATACAGGTTAGTCTGTAGACCCGAGATCGTCATAGTATCTTGTCTGATTCCCACTGTGCTTTGATTTCCTCCCTACCACGGCTCTACTTAGTCGTGCAAACAGGTGGATTTTGGGTACAGTCCCGAATCACATGGAGGCAGTGAGCGATAGGAGAGGTTTCGTCTCTCCCGTTATAGGGAGTTGATGTCGCGCTATGCTTGATCGGCCATAACAGCAAATCCCTGGCCAGGGTTGTTGAGATTTACTGATAAGAGTTATCAGTAGTTTCTCGAACGGTTATGGGCCGCATAAATCAGCATGACTTATAAAGTTACTGGGGTCTGACATTTACCACCCCTAGACTTCATATGCGACGTATCAGACTAAGAGACTGGACTGTACGGTAAGTGTTGCTTACAAGCTCGTTAGGGTTGGGATGAGTTCGCTCGTCGGCCACCTTTTCGTCACGTACCTGGGTAGCCGTTACGCACAGATAGTGTCGCTGACGTGCTTGTGGTTAAACCCACTGCCAGCGTACCGTCGAGTTTTTAGAGTCCTACACAGAGGGTTCCCTGGTTCAGGCAAAAGATGCAGAGGCCGTAAGTTGTTAGGGTAGGGTTTCGATCATGTTCGTGTAATGATTATAGGAATAATGATCGGAAGGATAATACTGGTTGGCTTTGGTTTAAGCCGGATACCGGTATTATATTATTGGATTATTTGTATTCGTATTTTTCGGATACGGGTATACTTATACGGTATACGGTGAGGGGTATTCTTGTAATTGTACAAGAATACCTTCTAGAAGGGGACACCTCATAAATGGTTTTCATTTTGTGAAAATGGAAATTATGAGGTGGAATTTGGAGAGAGTCAAAGCATGGATGAAGGAATGGCTTATATCATTTTATATTCATACGGAGTTACTATTGAAGCATGGTGCATTATTTTGGAGAAAAATATTGCATGCTTCAATTATTTTCATTTGATCCATATCATTTTTCCATGCTTGATTTTTTCATTCATCACTCTCATCTTCTCTCTCCTCATTTTCTCTTTCTTCCTCCTCTTAGCTTTATCCTTCACATGTGTTGTGAATCAAAAGCTCAATAGACATATTAATCCACTACATTATCTCTACATCATCTAATTGATCATTTCTAGCACACTTGATTTCTTAGTTAACTCTTGAGAAGAGTTTGAAGCTTGTTTCATAGCTCTCGGGTGGATCATCTACGTCTTGAGGTGGCCGGAGATTGAGGACATCGCAAGCATCCAAAGAGCCTAGGAGTTACATTCAAAAAGAAGACCCGAAGGACCGGTTCATTAGGTATAACCCTTTCATAGTAGTTAAGAACTCTAGATAGGGTTTGCTAGTTAAGGTTTAAGCACATGATCTTGGTTTTATGTGGGTGTTGTATACAAGAAATTTTTCATTTGCCACTTCCGCCTCCTCACAAGTGTTGTGAGGGTGTGCAACATCCACTAACAATTACCATCTAGGAGTTCTCGGCGAGTCATGTTCGGTATACCCATTCTCTAATGACCATCTGTGTACAATCTTTGATGTCAACACCAATGGTTATGGGATCAACCATCACCCCCTACAGGGTCAAGAAATGTACACACTAGTCTACTCTGGAATATCGATGTCCTGTCTCGATACTCTCTCGACTAGGAACAGTTAAAGGATGTGCTTGTGGACTATACAAGTCCCAGTAGTATGACCCGCATCATAGTTCTAGTAGTTAAGCAAACATTCTAAGGGCTTTATCAACATGTATCAGAGAGATAGTGTAATAATATAAGTGTACATGTTAAGATAAAGAGCAACCAGATAACATATTATCATGTCTAGCAAGAAAGTCCTCAATATATATGTATAAGCATCCATTATATCATACAATAATGGTTTCTAGGGCATACATATTCCTAACAATACTATTATGTCGAGTAAGAAAGTATATATATATATGTGTGTGTGTGTGTGTGTGTGTGTCCGTGCATCCACTATAATATACATTAATGGCCTCTAAGACATACATATTCCTAACAAGTCTCTTGGCTGCGTCTCACATGATATCCGCGTGAGCGCTTTAGGCCAACGTTTTACGTGAAATACACGTGAGTGTTCTTTTTTTATAGAATTAAATTTTGTGTAGAATTAAATTCTCTGTGGGAAATATTTCCCTGATCTTTCTTAAGCTAGAATGATCTTCTCCGTTAAAAATAGGATTATTGGATCAAAGATCCAACGGTGATTATAAAATCACCATTCGATCATCTGATAGAATTAAATTCTATCTTGGGAAAATATTTTCCTAATCTTGTTAAACAAATAAGAATGATCTTCTCTGTTAAACAGAGAGCCTTTGGATTAAAAATCCAACGGTTAATAAAATTCACTAGTTGATCTTTAATATCATTTCGATTGATTATGAAATCAATCACGATCTCTCAATGAGAGATTTCCTCCACCAAGATTGATTTTTCTTTTCTTCTATAAATAGGAGCAAAGAGATTAAATCTCAAAAGGAGGAGACCCCCATAAATTTCTATAAAAATACAGAAAGTTCTCCAAAATCTCCCACAAAACAACAACGAATTTAATTCTCAAAAAGGAAGAAGATCTTCCTCCTCTCAAACCCTAAGTAAAGAAAAAGTAGAGATCAAAACATCTCCTTTACCTATCATATCATATCTAAGGGTTTAACCCTTTAAAAAAACTTAGTTTTTTCTCTGGATCTGAGATCCATAAGACAAGTCTTCCACACGTTGAGAATTTAATTCTCATTGGAAAGATCTTATTCTTGAGAACCAAATATTTAGGGGAGAACATGGATGAAAGGACATGAAAAAGATAGGGTTTGTAATCCAGAAACTTAGTTCCTTCATAAACAAGAACTTAGTTCTTAAAGAACTTTATTCCAGATCTTCAAAATAGTGATCTTGGTGATTATTAAAGGTCAAAATACCATTAACAGAAGCTAAACTTCTCTGAAATTTATAAAGATAAACAAAGATTAAATATATAAGGAAGAAACGCCATACGTGATATCCACGTAAGCGCTAAAAGGAAAATCAAACGAAAGTGGCTCATGTGAAAAGCACGTGAGCACCCAAAATAGCAGCTCACGTGAAAGACACGCGAGCACTTAAAAGAAACCAAGAAAACAACACCTCACGCGATATCCATGTGAGAGCTTAAAAGAAGCAAATGATAGCGTCCCACATGATATCCGCATAAGTGCATATAAGCTCAGAGATTCCCCGTCTCACATGCCATACATGTGAGTGCCCAGGGCCCATGAAGACAACACCTCACGTGCCATACACGTGAGCGCCCATAAGCAAGGACTCAGCACCTCACATGCTATACATGGAAGCACTAGAAAAATGCCAGAGACTCAGCGCCTCATGTGATATTCATATGAGAGCTATGTGACTGAGTGCTTAGCACTGCTAGGTGTTAGGAATATGTATGCCCTAAAGACGATTATTGTATATTATAGTGGATGTTTTGACATATATATATATATATAGGACTTTCGTGCTCAACATGATAGTATGCTATCTGGTTACTCTTTATCTTAACATGTACATTTGCTTTAGTTTACTATTTCACTGGTACATGTTGATAAGCCCTTAGGATATTTTGCTTGAATAACAAGAATGTGATGTAGATCATACTAGTGGGGCTTATGTAGTCCATAAGCACATCCTTGAAGTGTTCCTAGTCGATGGAGTATAGAAACAGGGCATCGATATTCCCGAGTAGACCAGTGTGTACGTTTCTTGACCCAGTATGGGGCGATGGCTGATCCTACAACCATTGGTGTTTGACATCAAAGATTGTACATAGATGCACATTGGAGAATGAGTACACTGAATGGACTCGCTTGTAAGTCGATGTCGCACACCCCACGCGGTTTGTGGGGAGGCAGAATTTATAAAAACGATTTTATGACTTGCAACATCGACCTATCATACAGGATCTTTTCGGAAACCCTAACTAGCTAAACACTTAGATGTTTTTAACCACTCTGAAAGAGTTTATACCTCAAAGTTACAAGCCCTTCAGGTCTTCTTCTCCTTATCTTGATCTTCTCGAAGGTGCGGATCTAGTTCGGTCGTCGGCTTCCTCGTGTCGAAGACGATCCACCAGAGAGTCTATGGTTCAAGCTCTAACCACAAAACCGAGGTAACTAAAGTACCTAGTTCGTTAATCTAGGTTGCTTAGGAGATGTAGAAAGTTAATTGAAGTATTTTATCTCAAACGACCCTAGGATTCACAACACATGTAAGGGTTAGGGTTTGAGGAAGAAGGAGGAGAACAATGGAAAGAGAATGAAAAAATGCAAATGAACAAGTGATGAAGGCTAGTGAAGAATGGCTCATTCTTTTCTCACATGAAGCATGCATTATTTTCAATAGAAAATTGTAGCCATGCTTAAATAGTAAGTGCAAACCAATAAACTAAAAAATTAGCCATGCTTCACCCATACCACAAATATCTCCATTTTCCACCCCATTAATCTATTTTAAAAAAATAGATTAAACCAAAATTAGGTGTCCCCTTCTAGAAGCATCTCTTGTAATACAAGAATGCCCTCACCGTATATACATACCCATATTCGTACTCCAAAAATACGAATACAAAGAGATAAAAATAATCCAATAATATAATACTAGAATCCGGCTTAATCCAAAACCCACTAGTATTATCCATCTAAACAACATCCGTGTGACTAGTACACGTATATGATTGAAACCTTGCACGTAAGACTATACGACCTCTACATCGTTTCTCCTGAACCAAGGAAACCCTCTGTATGGGACTTTAAAGACTCGACAGTACGCTAGCTATGGGTTTAATCACAAGTCCGTCAGCGGCACTAGCTGTACGTAACGGCTACCTAGGTACCTGTCGAAAAGAAGGCCGACGAGCGAACTCATCCGAACCCCTACTGAGTATATCCGTGACAATCTCTATACAGTCCGGTCTGTTCATCTAAGAGTATCGCATATCGCGCCCAGGGGGTGGTAAACATCAGACCCCTAACAGCGCAATAAGTCGTGTCGGTGTAGAGCCCAATACACCCTGAGAAACTACTGGTGTACCTACCAGTAAATCTCACTTGGCCTGGCCAGGGACTTTGTGTATTGGCTAACCGAACATAGCGCGATATCAACTCCCAATACCGGGAGAGACGAATTCCTTTTATCCCCTACTGCCTCCAAGTGCTTCAGGACTGTACCCAACCACTACCTGTTTTCATGACTCATTTAAGCCGTAGTAGGGTAGTAATCTAAGTACAGTGAGAACACACTCGAGACGAATAGTGATGTCAATTCAACGGACTAACCTGTACTCTTGTCACCCGGGAACTGCTAACTGACGATAGGTATAATACCAACCAGCATTTCCCAGTGAGTCCGTCCACTGTAACTCATAATCCGATGAGCACCTGTATACTATCTCTGGTACCGTATACCAATGGCTGCGGGACAGGCCACCTCCCCTGACGGGGATAAGAAGTATATACACTAGTCTACTCTGGAGTATCGATGCCCTGTCTCGATAATCCTACAACTAGGGACAAGCTTAAGGATGTGCTTATAGACTACCCATCCCCCACTAGTGTGACTGCCATCACAACGCTGGTAGCCAAGCAAAGATCCTAAGGGCTCTATCAATATGTATTGGTGATATGCTAAAAAAACATATACACATATTAAGATAGAACCATCATATTGAGCAAGACTGTTATTATATCTTTGTATATCCAAAGCTTCCAAAATATAATACACAATCCAGTACTATACAATAATGACCTCTAGGGTATATATCACTAACATCACCGAGAACTCCTAGATGGTACCATACCTATCGTCAGATAGCAGTTCTCCGGTGACACTTGTACATGTTAGTCTGTAGACCTGAGAACGTCATAGTGTCTTGTGTGGTTCCCATTGTGCTTTGATTTCCTCCCTACCATGGCTCTACTGAGTCATGCAAACATGTGGTTTTTAGGTACAGTTCCGAGTCACATGGAGGCAGTGAGCGATAGGAAGGGTTTCGTCTCTCCCGGTATTGGGAGTTGATGTTGTGCTATACTCGATTGGCTATAATAACAAGTCTCTATCCAGGGCTGATGAGATTTATTGATAAGTGTTATCAGTAGTTTCTCGATTCATTATAGGCCACACATCGGCACGACTTATTGAGTTATTGGGGTTTGACGATTCCACCCCGAGACTCGATATGCGACATATCAGACAAAGAGACCAGATTGTACGGTATGTGTTGCTTATAGGCTCTACGGGAGTTTGGACAAGTTTACTTGTTGATCTTCTATTCGTTCAATATCTGGGTAGCCGTTACGTCTAGTTAGTACCGCTGACGGCTTGTAGATCTTTGATGTGATCATTTCTTGCTGCTAGCGTATTGGCGAGTTTTTAGAGTCCCTCATAGAGGTTTTCTAGCTCAAGCGAAACGAAATAGGGTATGTATAAAGATATGTGCGGGAGCTTGATTAAATACGAGTATATGATACCGTATTCTAATCTAGCGTTAATTGATATTAGCCGGGTTATATATGATATAACCGGATTATTGAATCAAGTGTTGATTTAATAATTATATATATATATATATATATATAACTAATATTATGCTCACTTGAGATTTTCTTCTTTATATATATATATATATATATTGTATCATGGTTGTTGATACAAAGAAGATGGATGTATGAGAATTACATAGGATTGAAGATAAGAAAATAATGGTATCTAATTTGAATTAAAGAAAAGAAGAATGAGTCATTTAGTTGCGAACATCCTAGCAACCATGACTCATTCTCTTTTCTTAATAATCCATATAACTTAATCATTTTTCAATCTTATCTCAACACTTGGTCATTCTCATCATCTTCTTCACTTCTTCTCTTGTGTTACTATTCACTCAAGAGAAAAATAAAAAGAAAAGATTTTTAGTAAGCAAAAACCCTACATTATCAACCTAATTTATTCTAGCATACTAGTTTAGGTTGTTCTCTTCACTAATATTTTGATTAATAAAGTGTGAGCTTGAGTGTGAGTTGCCTCAAGGTGGATCATCTTCGGCAAAGAGGATTTCGAGAAAGCTCATTCCTTTCTTCAAGTAGAGCCCTAGAAGGAGTTCAAGGGACTAGTACAAGCTATTGAGGTGAAAGACTCGGCTACAAAGGTTGTAGCTTCTTTTCACTTTGTTTAGAATTTTAGTTTGCTAACTTTCTAACCCTAATCCTTCAGTGTGATCTTGTAAGTAGAATTAGCCATCTAGAAATTTTAAAATTGCATACTTGATGTTCTTAAAACCCTAGCAGAGGTGCTAGCATCTACATTCACTGGGTGGTATAAAAACCCAATTTTAGCCCAAATTGGCTAAGTCTATGAAGCTTAAGGTTCTTCTTTGATTTAAAATCAACTTAGCCCATATGCTCATGATATTGAAATTGATCTTAGTCTCATATACGACTAATGATCATTCATTGATGATATCCAAGATGATCTTAGTCTCATATACTACTAATGATTTTCATCACATATCTTCTAAGTTAATCATAGTCCGATATACGACTAACGATCTTTAAATCCACTGTGTTCTCTTTCCACATATACAGAATTTGGTTCAAAAGTATATCCTTCCACATCTCTTATATACGGTGTTGTAATTCCTCAATGTTTTCAGAGAAGTGGCGGGTCACAACTGTTAGTGTATATGCCCTAGGGGCCATTATTGTATCATACTGGTTTGTATATTACTTAATGAAAGCTTGGGATATTCACATGTATATAACAGTCTTGCTAAATATGGTAGTATGCTACTTGGTTTTTCTATCTTAATATGTGAGTATACGTATTGATAGAGCTTTTAGGATCTTGCTTGACTACCAGCGTTGTGATGGCAGTCACACTAGTGGGGGCTGGGTAGTCTACAAGCACATCCTTATTCAGGTCCCTAGTCGTAGGATTATCGAGACAGTGCATCGATACTCCGGAGTAGACTAGTATGTACGCTTCTCATCCCGGTTGGGGAGATGGTCTGTCCCACAGCCGTCAGTACGTCGTACTGGAGATAGTATGCAGGTGCTCGTTATGTTACGGGTACACCGGACAGGACTCACATGGAACTGTTGGTTGGTTTTATACCAGTCGTCAGTGAACAGTACCCAGGTGACATGAGTACAGCATAGTCCGCAGACTTGACACTGCTGCTTCGCCTCGAGTGTGTCTCGCTGTTCTTAGATTGCTACCCTACCACGGCTCAAAGGAGTCGTGCAAACAGGTAGCAGTTGGGTGCAGTCCCGAGCACTTGGAGGCAGTGGCGGTTAGACAGGATTCGTCTCTCCCGGTATTGGGGGTTGATATCGCGCTGTGTCAGAGAGCCATTACGCAAAGTCCCAGGCCAGGGCAAGCGAGATTTGCTGGTAGGTTCCAGTAGTTTCTCAGGGTGTAATGGGCTTCAGTCCGACACGACTTATACCGCTATTAGGGGACTGACGCTTGCCGCCCCCTAGGCCCGATATGCGATAGTCTTAGACGAACAGACCGGACTGTACGGAGATTGTCACATCAGACTCAGTAGGAGTTCGGATGGGTTTCCTTATCGGCCTTCTTATCGACATCTACCTGGGGACCGTTACGTACAGCTAGTGCCGCTTGCGGTCTGTGGTTAAACCCACTGCCAGCGTAGTAGTCGAGTCTCTAGAGTCCCACACAGAGAGTTTCCCTACTCCAGGCGAAACGATATAGAGGTCGTATGGTTTTACGACAAGGGTTCGGACGCATACGTGTGTTTACGCAGGTACGACATCCGGACAGTTTTTACTAGTCTGCTTTGGTTTAAGCCAGTTTCCAGTATCCGGTTATTGGATTTATACAGTCTAAAGTTTTTACGTATTTTCACGGATAAGAGGGGCATTCTCGTAATTGCGCGAGAAGCTTCTAGAAGATGGTGACTTGGTGGTTAAGGTGGCATATGCATTAAATGAGATTAATGAGTCATTTGAGTGATTCATCCAAGTCATTAATGCATCATAAATGCTTAACGACTCATGGAGATGAATCACCCTCTCATATTTATTAAGCATGATGATTAATCATTTATTTCTTTTATTTGGATAAATCATAATGCTTGATATATATTATGATAGCTCACTTTCTCATCTCATTCTCTTGCTCACTTTCTCTCTCCTCAAGCTCTCCCTCTTCAAACCCTAATCCTCCTCTCTCATGTGTTGAGTACAAGGATTAGATTAGACTACTTAATACTTAACCATTCTCTATATCACCTAGGTTGCTTAGATTAGCGATTTAAGAAACCTAGTTACCTCTAGTTTGAGGTGAAGCTTGTAGTAAAGCTCTCGGGTGGATCTTCTACTACTTAGAGAAGGCCGGAGAGGACGTGGAGAACGACAAGACGAAGGACTCGGATCTTTAGGTATAATCACTTTTCATAGTAGTTGTTAACTCCTATGTTTGTTGTTAGTTATTGTTTATGCAAAGATTCTCGGTTAGTCGATGTTTACACTTTAAACAAGATCGTTTTTCATTATTCCGCCTCCCCGCAAGTCGTGGGGTGTTGTACATCGACTTACACTGGTATCAGAACCTCGCTAAACAATAATTAACTCATTAGCAAAGTCGTAAGAATTTCGAACGCAAAAAGAACCGGAAACATCGTCGCATTAACACAGTTTCTGTCGAATTTAAAACAGGCCTTAAAAATTTTTCAGGGACCTTCAGAATAACAAGCAGGAAATTATAGGGCTACTGAAGAAATTTGGACTTGTAACTCGGCTAACTCACCGCGGAACCGCGGCGGATCCATGCGATCCGCCACGGATCCGCGGCCGAGTTAGGCCCGAGTCAGCCCAAATTTCTCAGTAACTCCTAGGTGTTAACAGTGATGTTTCTGGGATGTTTTATTTTCTGCTAAGATCTCAGGTGCACAGAGAAGTTTTGCAGTAGAATCTAAAGTGTTTTGCTCGATCGAAATTTTACGATGTTTGCTAATATGATTATATCTGTGATTGTATAATGTGTTCGTAAACCTCCCCTAACTGCTAGTATGTCGGTTGGCAGGGGGTTGCATATTTCTGTAATGGTTTTTACTGTTTGTGGTTGTGAACTGTATTGGACTGTTGTGATGATTAGCCGGGTTTTGTGATGGGTTATTATTTTAATTCATTCAATATAATTGTAATATGTTGTAATATTATTTTGCGGGACGCATCCAGCTTGCGGATGTAGCCACAGTTGTATTATTTCATTTTACTGTTTTTGCTCCTAGGATAGACCCAAGATGGGGTGCACAAACTACCGGGTACTTTGAAGTGTTTAGTGGCCTACTCACTTTGTTGAGGGAGACCGCTTCACTTCAGGTATTAGGCGGGTAGTTTTTCGTACCCGTAGGGGTCTAGGGTGGGGTAATGGCTATTCATCACAACTGTGTAATCCGTCTTTTGTTGCAGGCTCTAAACAAATGCGGATTGCTTGCAAATCCAATAAAGTTCATATGAGATCTGGAATGCCTATTATTGCGTCTGACGAATGTACAATATCTATATATGATAGCTATTTAGACGTCACTTATGTTTTACACCCGCGCTAGCCCAGCCCCCGCTCTGCCGTTAGTTAAGTAACCTAACGGGTGATGACGGGACCCCGTGGCGAATGCGCATGGCATAAGAGGACGTTGTATTTTCGTTGTTTTCTGCAATGATAGGTTAATGATGGGACACATTATTTATAATGCAAAGAAAATAAACCAAAAGATGAATCATTGGAACAATTTAAAAGAAACCACTCGGTTATTTTAAAACAGATGATATTTTTTAATTGCGGAGCTTTAACCACTCCTTCTAAAAAGCTATCAGGTTCCTTCGGTCATATCAAGTTCACTACGTTCACGGTTTCGCCAAAACCATTCGTAGCCCTCCGTCATTTCATTTGGATATTCAGTAGTATTCAAGCTATGTATTTTGACCAACGCCAAGGCATAGTGTTTGGTAGCTGCTGGGTATCCATTTGTTGCATAGATAGATGAGTTGGTTTGGGACAGTCGTATTATCATTTTGGCCAACATCAAGGATATGTACGGATGGGTTCAAATTAACAAGATAATGATGGGTAGAACTTGACATGTGACTTATGATATTTTGACCAACGCCAAGGTTATAAGAGCATGGGGCAAAAATATATATCGGGAATTTCTAAAGAAACTGAAATTTGCAAAGAGTTGCATACCATTTGGAGTTTGATAAATGTTGGTAGCATTCCTTCAACATTATCATACGATGATATTTGGATCCCGATCCTACTGTGAGTATATGCTACTCGTCAGGATATTCGTCGCTTAACGATCAATGTTATAAACCAAGTAGGTGTCAAGAAAGGTGTCAGCGGGGTTACGCCCCCAGAGAAAAGAGCTTATTTAATTAAGAAACTTCGCGAAAGCGTTGGAAAACCTCCCTCGAAGTACCGACATCAGCCTGGCTGAACGGTTAAGCAAGTATTGTACAGTGAGAATAGTCCTGGCTAATTCTTCTTTTATGGTTTGAGGAAGGATTCGAGAAACAGTGGGAGCCATCCAGTTTAGATAAATTAAAAACCATTCTAAACTTGCAAGAGCATCATGCTAAAGAGTTTTCTTCTCTCTCTCCTAATTGCAGCGACCCTGAAAATGACTGGACCTAAGTTGCTTTTAGAGAAAAATATACTGACAGGCCAAACTATAAAGATTGGCTGCGGAATGTCAAAATGGCTTTGACATATGACAAATTGGGGTACGTCCTCACCGCTAAGGCACCTGCTGTCCCTGGTCCCAAATCCAGTAATGCAGATAAGGAAATCCGCAAAACCTGGGATTTTGATTACGCGAAAACGAAGTGCATCGTGCTTGCCTCGATGAACAATGAACATCAGAGGAGGCACGAGGATATGGAACTTGATGCCATATTTCTCCATACAAAGGAACTTTATGGAGAGCAATCTCGTATAGCAAGATACGAGACCTCTAAGAACTTGTTTCGAGCGAGGTTGGCTGTCGGGTCATCGGTAGGAGAACATGTCCTAAAGATGATCGGCTATATAGAAGAGCTCGCAGACCTTGGGACGACTTTGGATAATGAGCTCTATACAGACCTTATTCTCCAGTCCCTTCCTTCCACCTACGCCCAGTTTATCCTGAACTTCAACATTCAAAGAAAAGAAGTTGAACTTCCGGAACTCCTGAACATGTTAAGGAGTGCAGAGGGCACCTTGCAGAAGGCAAGGGAAACACCCGCTATGTTTGTTAGCGGTGCTTCTTCTTCCGGGTCCAAGGCTAGGGCCAAAGAAAGGAAAAAGAAGGCCGCCCCCAGACCTAGAGGAGGTGTAAGTAAGGTGGGAGGGAAGGAAAAGAAAAAGTTTGCGGTACCGGTAGTGGGCCGGATGAGTGCTTCCATTGTCACAGGAAAGGGCACTGGAAAAAGGATTGCAAGGCGTGGAATGCCAAGAACCAGGAACCGAAGCAAGCTGTGGCTTCGACTTCAGGTGTGTTTGTAATTGAGAATTGTCTGTCAATCAACTCTACTTCCTGGGTATTGGATACCAGATCAGGATCTCATATTTGCAATTCATTGCAGGCACTGAGAAACCGTAGAGTGCTGAAAGAAGGTGATATGACCCTGATGGTTGCTAACGGAGCTAGTGTGGGAGCTGTGTCCGTAGGGGATTATCACCTGGGATTGACAAGTGGACACATTTTGGTTTTACATAACTGTTTTTGTGTACCCAGCTTAACGTGTAATATCATATCTGTTTCCTTGTTATCAAATAAAGGTTATGATTTCACGTTTAGAAGTGGTGTTGTTGACATCCACCTTAATCATAGTTTGATTGGGTCCGGTACACTGGATAACGGTATATATGTGTTAAACCAACTCCAAATTTTCAATGTCCAGAACACACTAAAAAGAAAGTCTCCAGATTTAAATAAAGCTTTCTTATGGCATTGTAGACCGGGTCATATCAATGAGAGAAGGTTGACTAAGTTGCATAGAGAAGGATATTTGGACTCGTTTGAATATCAAACTTATGACACTTGTCAATCTTGTCTCAAAGGAAAGATGACAAAGACTCCATTTACTGGACATGGAGTAAGAGCGAGCGAGCTCTTAGGACTCATACACAGCGATGTATGTGGTCCAATGTCTACACATGCAAGAGGTGGTTTTTCCTATTTCATTACTTTCATGGATGATTACTCAAGGTACGGATTCATTTATCTGATGAAACATATATCCGAGGCTTTTGAGAAATTCCAAGAGTATAAGAATGAAGTAGAAAACCAAACCGGCAAAAGTATCAAGACACTAAGATCTGATCGAGGTGGTGAATACTTGAGTGCCGAGTTCCTAGGTTACCTAAAAGAGAAAGGAATTCTCTCTCAGCTTACTCCTCCATACACTCCACAGCATAACGGTGTATCGGAGAGACGGAATCGAACCCTATTGGATATGGTACGATCCATGATGAGTAATGCTGAGTTACCACGATCTTTTTGGGGTTATGCGCTAGAATCAGCGGCATATCTTTTGAACATGGTTCCTACCAAGACTGTGCCTACCATGCCATATCAGATGTGGAGTAGGAAGAAACCCTATCTTCAGTATCTGAAAATATGGGGATGTCCAGCTTTTGTTAAAAAGCATCATGTGGACAAGCTCGAGGCACGATCAGTAAAGTGTAAGTTTGTGGGATATCCAAAGAACTCCAAAGGGTATCTATTCTATTACGCAGAAGAACAAAAGGTGTTTGTTTCTCGTAATGCCCACTTTTTAGAATATCAGTTTTTAGAAAAGGAAATAAATGGGAGCGAAATAGAACTGGAAGAAATTCCAGAACCACAAACTAATACTGAAAGTTTGGTAGAACAAGTAGTTCAAGAAGAACAGGACATTCCCGCACCCCTCCGCAGGAGTAATAGGCCGTCTCATCTGCCTGAGAGATACTACGGTTTTCTCATAGATGGGGATAGAGAGGATTGCATCATAGATGATGATGAACCTACTGGCTTCCAGCAGGCCATCCAGAGCGGTGACTCGATACGATGGCTAGATGCAATGCGGACCGAAATGGAGTCCATGTACACCAACAAAGTATGGACTTTGGACTTTGCTCCAGATGGGGTAAAACCCATAGGATGCAAATGGATCTTCAAGAAAAAGATTGGTGTAGATGGACAGGTGGAAACCTATAAGGCTAGACTTGTTGCAAAGGGTTTTCGTCAAAGACCTGGTTTGGACTATGACGAAACCTTTTCTCCAGTAGCTATGCTCAAATCCATTCGGGTCCTTCTTGCTATTGCTGCCTTCCATAATTATGAAATCAGGCAGATGGACGTAAAGACGGCTTTTCTGAATGGAAATTTAGAAGATTGCATCTATATGGATCGGCCAGAGGGTTTCAATCAGAGTGGGAGCAGCGGGAAAGTATGCAAGCTGCTTAAGTCCATTTATGGGCTAAAGCAGGCATCGCGCAGTTGGAACATCTGTTTTGATGAGACAGTCAAAGAATATGACTTTATCAAAAATCCAGATGAACCATGTATATATAGTAAAGTTGAAGCCAGAAGTGTCGTATTCCTCGTCTTGTACGTGGATGACATTCTATTGATAGGAAATGGCATTCCTATGCTACAATCTGTCAAAGGATTCTTGTCACACAGGTTCTCCATGAAAGACCTGGGTGATGCCTCTTACATTCTGGGGATCCGGATCTATCGTGATAGATCCAAGAGGATGTTGTGACTTTCGCAGTCCAGGTATATCGACACTGTACTGAAAAGATTCAGTATGGAAGATTCTAAGCGCGGTAATCTACCAGCTTGTCACGGAATCACCCTATCCAAAGAGATGTCTCCCAAGACTGATTTGGAAAGGGAACGCATGTCTATTATACCCTACGCTTCTGCGGTAGGCTTTATAATGTATGCGGTGTTGTGCACCAGACCAGATGTAGCTTACGCACTGAGCGTGGTAACCCGGTATCAGTCAGACCCAGGGGAGAAGCACTGGATAGCAGTAAAGAACATTCTCAAGTACCTGAGGAGGACTAAGGAGATGTTCTTGGTTTACGGCGGAAAAGACCTCAGGATGGAGGCCTATGCTGATTCCGGCTTCCAAAGTGATAAGGACGATTCCAAGTCCATGTCAGGTTATGTCTATACCCTCAATGGAGGGGCGGTGTGCTGGAAGAGTTCCAAGCAGGACACCGTTGCCGACTCGACGATGCAAGCGGAGTATATAGCTGCTTGCGATGCCGCAAAAGAAGCAGTCTGGATGAAGAAGTTCCTAACAGAACTTCAGGTGGTTCCTACCATTGTTGATCCAATACCTCTGTATTGCGACAACAACGGAGCTATAGCTTTAGCAAAGGAGCCAAGGTCCCATCAGAAGTCCAGACACATCTTAAGACGGTATCACCTGATCATGGAGATCATTGATCGTCGGGAGATCGAGGTTCGGAGAGTTGCTACTGAAGAGAACATTGCTGATCAATTCACAAAGGCCCTACCTCAGATTCAGTTCGAGAAGCTGCTCGAGATCATCGGTCTTCGATATGCCAGTACATGGCCCTAGTGCAAGTGGGAGATTGTTAGTGTATATGCCCTAGGGGCCATTATTGTATCATACTAGTTTGTATATTACTTAATGGAAGCTTAAGATATTCACATGTATATAACAGTCTTGCTAAACAAGGTAGTATGCTACTTGGTTTTTCTATCTTAATATGTGAGTATACGTATTGATAGAGCTCTTAGGATCTTGCTTGACTACCAGCGTTGTGATGGCAGTCACACTAGTGGGGGCTGGGTAGTCTACAAGCACATCCTTATTCAGGTCCCTAGTCGTAGGATTATCGAGACAGGGCATCGATACTCCGGAGTAGATTAGTGTGTACGCTTCTCATCCCAGTTGGGGAGATGGTCTGTCCCACAGCCGTCAGTACGTCGTACTGGAGATAGTATGCAGGTGCTCGTTAAGTTACAGGTACACCGGACAGGACTCACATGGAACTGTTGGTTGGTTTTATACCAGTCGTCATGGAACAGTTCCCAGGTGACATGAGTACAGCATAGTCCGCAGACTTGACACTGCTGCTTCGCCTCGAGTGTGTCCCACTGTTCTTAGATTGCTACCCTACCACGGCTCAAAGGAGTCTTGCAAACAGGTAGCGGTTGGGTGCAGTCCCGAGCACTTGGAGGCAGTGGCGGTTAGACAGGATTCGTCTCTCCCGGTATTGGGGGTTGATATCACGCTGTGTCAGAGAGCCATTACGCAAAGTCCCTGGCCAGGGCAAGCGAGATTTGCTGGTAGGTTCCATTAGTTTCTCAGGGTGTAATGGGCTTCAGTCCGACACGACTTATACCGCTATTAGGGGACTGACGCTTGCCGCCCCCTAAGCCCGATATGCGATAGTCTTAGACGAACAGACCGGACTGTACGGAGATTGTCACATCAGACTCAGTAGAAGTTTGGATGGGTTTCCTCATCGGCCTTCTTATCGACATCTACCTGGGGACCGTTACGTACAGCTAGTGCCGCTTGCGGTCTGTGGTTAAACCCACTGCCAGCGTAGTATTCGAGTCTCTAGAGTCCGACACAGAGAGTTTCCCTACTCCAGGCGAAACGATATAGAGGTCGTATGGTTTTATGACAAGGGTTCGGACGCATACGTGTGTTTACGCACGTACGACATCCGGACAGTTTTTACTAGTCGGCTTTGGTTTAAACCAGTTTCTAGTATCCGGTTATTGGATTTATACAATCTAAAGTTTTTCCGTGTTTTCACGGATAAGAGGGGCGTTCTCGTAATTGCGCGAGAAGCTTCTAGAAAATGGTGACTTGGGGGGTTAAGGTGGCATATGCATTAAATGAGATTAGTGAGTCATTTGAGTGATTCATCCAAGTCATTAATGCATCATAAATGCTTAATGACTCATGGAGATGAATCACCCTCTCATATTTATTAAGCATGATGATTAATCATTTATTTCTTTTATTTGGATAAATCATAATGCTTGATATATATTATGATAGCTCACTTTCTCATCTCATTCTCTTGCTCACTTTCTCTCTCCTCAAGCTCTCCCTCTTCAAACCTTAATCCTCCCCTCTCATGTGTTGAGTACAAGGATTAGATAAGACTACTTAATCCTTAACCATTCTCTATATCACCTAGGTTGCTTAGATTAGCGATTTAAGAAACCTAGTTACCTCTAGTTTGAGGTGAAGCTTGTAGTAAAGCTCTCGGGTGGATCTTCTACTACTTAGAGAAGGCCGGAGAGGACGTGGAGAACGACAAGACGAAGGACTCGGATCTTTAGGTATAATCACTTTTCATAGTAGTTGTTAACTACTATGTTTGTTGTTAGTTATTGTTTATGCAAAGATTCTCGGTTAGTCGATGTTTACACTTTAAACAAGATCGTTTTTCATTATTCCGCCTCCCCGCAAGTCGTGGGGTGTTGTACATCGACTTACAACAACAACCAACTTCTCCTCTCAACTTGATGAAAGATAAGAAATTTCATCAAGACAGCGAATGTCCTAATCCTCTTATTGATACATTCCATATTTATGCACTTCCATATTGATGTGCACACCTCATATTGACACGCATCCTATATAAATGTGAATCTCATATTGAGCTCCAGCTTTATACATATATGTATATGTATATCTTTAAGGGAAATATAAATGCCTTCAAATTGGATCGCACCCCAATATTGGGCGCATTCCATGTTACCATCATTCGCTTCGCCACGTAAAATATGCACGTGCGTGCAAGATGAAAGATGGACCATGATGTCCTTAAACTAATATATTTGAGCACATATACTCATTATTCTTAAGTCGATCATAGTCTTATATATGACAACGATCTTTAGAACAAACCCAAATATCCCATGAACTAATGGACCTCATTTATATGAGATTTACGTCCTAAGTTCAAAACCCCAAATCTAATATATACGGATTCGGAGTAATCCGCGCCCTGCAGGCACGACATAAATTAGTCTCCGTATATAATCCAAAGGCAAGCTCATAATAAATAAATATAACACGACATGAATTGATCTGCCTGAAGCAGGTGAAAGTTGTTATCGTAACACGATATCGTAATTAACTGCAGGGGCTTGCGCCTGCAGGGAAGAGTGTCTCCACAATCAAAACCCCCTTATAAATGAGGGGGAATTTGATAGGTTTACTACGTCGGTCGCATCTATCCAAACCTTCGATATACGGTCCAGTCTTCAAATAGCATATGCCCGGTGGGACCTTTTCCTCTTTCCTTAACGCCTAAGGAGGAAGACTAGAAGACGTCTGTCTTCTATAGGCTAGCTCCTCAAGCTTCAGCCATGCCGACAGCATTGGTATTCATGCGATTGGCACCTGCCAAAGTCCAATGTTAACACATGCGGCGGAATTGTCAAGCTATCAAAGAAAATATGGGGCAAGCTCAGCAAATAAGACAAGCTGGGGGCAGTTCTCCGTCCGTGTTGACTCCACCTGCTTTAACTCCAATGGAGAATCTTGTTGTTCCAATCTGGAACAACTTTGAACTGCTACGAAGGGTCAGAAAAAATTCCTCTATCGTAGAATAGAAAAAGTCTATGCATCCCATGGAGATTCAAGGAGAGTAGAAACCAGTTCGCTTCCTAAAAAAACTTTCATCATCCATATATAAGGTGTGGAAGAAGGTGAATGACTCGGGAGTCGTCCGCGGATCTTCCCACAAGCATCAGCCAAACTCTAACAACCCCCCTTCCAATTAAAGGGGACTCATCCTAAAGCAGTTTCTGATACGATGGTTGCTCCCAAAGCAGCTTCTCACAAAATAGAGAGGCCAAAAAAAACTCAAGCGCCCGAGGCAGACTCCAAACACCCCAACCCTGGGGGCATAGTAGTTCACACAGTCTATATAGTGATCTCCAAAAATGAAGGTCGAGCCTTTACTAGTCACATACCGCATACTCGGTGTCCGAAAAAAGCTCAGCAGCAACATGAAAAGCTGCAGGAGATACTTGCTTAGGAGGCAGCACTTACGAGTCCACTGCTTAAGGCAAACCCTGAAGACACACCCAAAGAAAGGGCAATGTAGGATTCAGATATTCATTTCCTGAAGCAAGCTCTCAAAAAGATAGATGAAGAAGCGACAACGATGTCTGCTAAAATGAACTAGATGGCCCTTCTGATCTAGAATATGGCTGGAATTATGGTCTAATCAGAACCACTGGCGGATGAATCGCCGGTAGTCACTCTTAATGACAAGGGTAATACTTTAAAACTTCCTCAAGCCCCAACAATGGTTAAGGAGAAAATGATCCCAAAAGCAAAGCTGGACGAATATATTACTCAGCAAATAAAAACTCACTATGCCAGTGAAGCTGCAAATAGGTCGATCAAGACTGGTCGACCGTATCTGGAACACTATGATCAAGTACAGTATCTACCAGAATACATACTTCCGACGTTCCTAATATACAAAGAAACCGGGAATCTTTGCCAGCACATCGCGCGTTTTAAATCCATGTGCGGAAACATTGGAGGAAATGATATACTGCTCCTCCGACAGTTCATCAGCAGTATGGAGGACATTGCACTCGATTGGTATCCGGAACTCTCAAATGACTCCGTGAATACTTTCGACGAGATGGAGATGCTCTTCTATCAGAGATTCGCCAGTGCGAATAAACGCACTATCGTGACTATATTGGTCAATGAAAGGGTTAGACCAAATAAGACTTGGGTTCAATATGTTACCCGATAGTGAAATGTTTGTCTAAATGTGAGCAACGCATAGATGAAGCCCTGGCCGTGGGAATATTCATAGCCACCCTTGACCCAAATTCAAAGGTATTCCCATATATGGCCCTCTTCAAGCTAACGACCTTCCAAGAGCTCATAGAGAAAATGGATTGATTGGATCAAATGGGTCAAGACCCATCCTCTTCCGAAGAAGATATATGAAAAGTAGAGGCAAAACGGCGTTTGTCGCCAACGCTCACTAACAAAATATAAGTGGCTTTGAAGCAACTTGTACTCAAAATAGCGACAGTGCGGGTCCTACCCTTAAAAAGATAGGGACGCGAATACTCGTTCTGCGAAATATGCACAGAGGGCATCTTGCTCGCTGGCAGAGGAACCTCTATGTGAGGTGGTACTTTCTTCAAAGAACAAAAAGGATATTAATGGACCTACAAGCGGGTCCTGCAATCAAGTAGAATAGCCCGCTTGAAACAGAAATCATAGAAGGGACGTAGAAGCTATGTCCACTCCTAAAATGGATGATGAGGAGAAAACCCCCCAAGTCAATTTCATTCTTCTAAGGAGGAAGAAGACTCAGAAGAAAGAGTGACATGATGTCTCATTCCTTTGTATATGAAGAAGATACCCCGTCAGCGTCAGGTGCCGTGTAAAATGCCCGGTATTTCCCGCAAAAACATTCCGATTAGTACGATGATAAATGAAGAAGTCAAAGAGGGTGAAGATAGTATAAGGCGTGAAGTGGCCACTCATACAAAGGACAAACGGCAGTACCTCGGCAGGAAAGCGTTGGAAGAAATAAGTTATGCTACTCCCCGGCCAAATGATAAACTATGGACCGAGACATCTCTAAACTATCATTCCGCTCCGAACACGGAGATGTTGGACCGAGACGTCCCTAAACTAGCATTTCGCTCCGAACACGGAGATGTTGGACCGAAACGTCCTTAAACTACCATATTCGTCCCAAACACAGGAATGTTGGACCGAAATGTCCTTAAACTAATATCCGTCCCAAACTTGGGAATAATGGACCGAAATGTCTCTAAAACTAATATCCGCCTTGAGATCTATATTGCAATTGAAGTCCCACCAATGAAGATTGCAACTCAAGTTCCCACCGACTATACTACTACTCCAGTAATGAAGTCACCCCTTAAGTCCCACCGGCAAACAGAAGGGTCACCTGCGACGAAACTATTTTCGAGAGTTTCACCGAAAAAAGGTATGACCATGAGTAAATAGGTACGGATGAAAACCCGAAAGGGCACCGTGAGTAAAAACAGCAGGACAACAAGCGAGTTTGTGAAAACCCGAAAAGACGCAAACCCGTTAAATAAAAAAAATGTGTGCACTTGCAAGGTCCTCTCGATCTTATGAATGAAAAATATTTGCGTGAGGTCCTTATGACTCACAAAGGATCAACATACTTAGGAGTCTATATGATTCCTATGGAGAAATTACACTTGCGAGATCCTTATGACTCGTAAGGAGAATTCCCCCTATGAGACCCTCATGTTTCATGGGATTCAAAAGCCTTAAGTTATAGGAAACCAAATCTGTTCTTAAACCATCATATCCCCTAAGTTGCCCTAAAAGTAGTTTAATATTGACGCTTGTATACGATCTACGGACACGAACAAAATATGATCCCACAAAGGTCCACCAATGATAAATAAAAAAAAGATCCCCATATGGTGAACGACACTTGTAAGTCCTTTCGATTTATAAAGAGAAAACTCTCTTGTAAGATCCTTACGACTTGCGAGGGAAAATACCACTTAGGAATCCCTACGATTCCTGAGGAGAAAACACACCAATGAGATCTTTATGACTCGTAAGGAAAAATACCTTTATGAGAACCTTACGACTTATAAAGTCAAAATGCATTAGTCGTCAGGATCCTAACCCTGTTTGCTAAGCCATCTTTGTTCAAATCGACAAAGAAAAATGATGATTCGCTCTTGGTAATATCCCAGTTGTAGCGATGCTGATGCTTAAACAAGTGTCAAACTCCAAATACTCTCACGGTAAATGATGATTCGTTCTTGAAAATATTCCAGTTGTAGCGATGCTGATATCAAGATTGGTATCAGGACCCAAGTGCTCAACTCGCAAGAAAAATTAGCGAGCAAAAATATGCATATGAAACAGCCGAAATGTTTGGGCAATTCGCAATAAAAAACAATGAGTAAAAATAAAATAAATAGCCGAAATGATTGAGCACCGCGAAAAATAGTCGAAATGTTTGGGCAACTCGCAATAAAAAATAGCGAGTAAAAATAAAAAATGACATGGCTGAAATGATTGGGCACTGTAAATAAATATCCTAAATGTTTGGGCAATCACGACTTTCGCGATATGAAAAGCTGAAATGATAGAGCATCGCGGAAATAAAATAAAAAAATGAATTTTTTTCTGCCTTGCAAGTAGGTCCATACTGACTCTTGTATACAATCCATGGGCACAGATAAAAAAAGAGAACCATATTTTCACACTATATTTCGTCAAAAGAAGAACCGAGTCTTGATGACACATCTACAACCTAGAGACTATTTGGACGCCCCTCTTACTCTAGCAAAGTACAGACGTGATGTCGACAAAACTCCAAAGAGCCAAAGCAAATGTGGAGTAATGGCAAAATCCTACCTCCAGCTCGACGTTCATTCTCGATGTAGACGCAATGTCAACAAGGACCCAAGGGTTAAATAAAAGTGGAGTGATGGCAAAAAACTAGTTACAGATCTCAATGGAAACATCTGCAGCCTGGAGATCATCCTATCATTCTCCTCATGCCGGCATGGTGCAGACGTAACATCAATAAAGACTAAAAGGTCAGATATATAAAAGTAAAGCAATAGAAAAATCCTAGCTCCTAATCTCGATGGAACATCTATGACTTAGAGATCATCTCGACGTTCCTTCTCGGTACAGATGCAATGTCACCAAAGACTAAAGGGTCATAACAAAATAAAGTAATGGTAACATCCTAGCTCTAGCTCAACGTTTTGTTGGCTATAGTGCCCTCAAGTCAATTATTGGATCGCAGGCACGTGATTGCAATGATTGAGAGAGGACCTATACCGGTAGAACAGTCATACTCGAGATGATAGTATGCTATTTAGTTTGTCTTTATCATCATGTACATGCTTCAGGTGACATTACAGATCACTATTACATGTTGATAGAGCCCATAGGATTCTTGCTTGACTACCAATAGTATGATGGTGATCATATACGTGGGAGTTGGGTGGTCTATAAGCACATCCGTAAAGTGTCCCTAGTCGTGGGAGTTTCGAGACTGGGTATCGATACTCCATGAGTAGACTAGTGTATACGGATCGAGACCCCGACGAGGGGCAGTTGCAGGTCTCACAAGCCATTGGTGTCAGTTGGTTCACTAAAGATGTATACATGTGCTTATTGGGTTATGAGTACACCGGACGGACTCGCCGGGAACATGCTAGTTGGTATTATACCTATTGTCAGATAGCAGTTCCCTGGTGACATGTGTACAGGTTAGTCTATCAACCAGAGATCGTCATTTGTCTCGTGTGAGTTCCCACTGTGCTTTGATTACTACCCTACCATGGCTCAAAGGAGTCGTGCAAACAGGTTTTAGTTGGGTACAGTCCCGAGCCACATGGAGGCGGTGAGTGGATCGTCAGGGGATTCGTCTCTCCCGGTATTGGGGGTTGATATCGCGCTGTGTTTGGAGAGCCATTACACAAAGTCCCTGGCCAGGGCAAGTGAGATTTACTGGTAGGTATTCCAGTAGTTTCTTAGGGTGTTCTGGGCTACACTCCGACATGACTTATACCACTATTAGGGGTCTGACATTTACCACCCCCTAGGCCCGATATGCGATACTCATAGACGAACGGACCGGACTGTACGGATATTGTCACTGTCATGCTCAGTAGGGTTTCAGGATGAGTTTGCTCACAGGCCCCCCTTTCGCTCAATACCTAGGTAGCCGTTACGTACAGCTAGTGCCATTGACGTGCTTGTGGTTAAACCCACTGCCAGCGTATTGACGAGTCTTTAGAGTCCCAAACATAGGCTTTTCCTAGTTCGGGTGAAACGTTGTAGAGGCCGTATGGTTTTATGCAGGGTTCGATTATATATGTGCACTTGTGCATGAATCATGATTGGACGGATAATACTAGTAGGCTTTGGTTTAAGCCGGATCCTAGTATTATATTGTTGGATTACTTTCGTTTCGTTGTATTCGTATTTAGTCGGAATACGAATGTAGGTATGTATATACGGATGAGGGGTATTCTTGTAATACGTTACAAGTTTACTTTAGGGTTGGCATTTATTTTCTTTGATTAAACATTAAGTTTTAATGTTTATTGTGTGGAATTTGTGAGGCTAAGTTTTAGCAATTGGCATTGATTGTGCATGTGCACATTGGTGACTCATGGTTTTGGGGCTAGCATTGTTTTTGTTTTTGTTGAGATATTTTTGTGCAAGAGTGAGATCTTTATTGTGCAAGTGGCTGCTCATTTTAGAGCAAGGATTTTTCTTTAGTTGCCTCTCACAAACATTTCTCACAACGCTCTCAAAAACAACAGCAAGCTCATTTCCTCATAAGCCAAAAAAAACTTGAGCTCACTTCTTCACCCATGGCAACACTTTCACCTCCACCCTATCCCTCTCATATGTTGAGAATCCTATGGTGTATTGAGACAAAGTATTCACACATTATATCTACTTCATCTTGCGCATCTAGGCTAGCAAACTGGATACTCAAGTTGCTTCGGTTTTTGAAGCGGGAGCCCGAATTACTAATTCTCGAAGTGGATCGTCTTCGATGAGGGAGACCGGAGAGAGAACTACATCGGGGCAGCCGCGAGGAGCTTGGACAGAGGTTGAAGACCGAAGGACACGGATCGATCGGTATAACCTCTGTAAACTCTTTACAGTTAATTAGTATAGGGTTAATGGCACGATCCGGGTTTTAGGGTTCCGTTAGCGTCAGTTTTAAAAGTTTTTGTTCCGCGTTTGGCCACGGATTGATGGCCCGGGCGCTAGCGTAGCCTTACATGGTATCAGATTCAACCCATTAACCGCATACTAGTTGGTTTAGACAATCTTAAAGTATCAAAACCGAAACAACCCCAAACAATACCCGATGCATTCCAGTTTCTGTCAATTTTTTACGAGTCTTCAAAAATTATTTTAGTAACTACAGAAGACTACTGACCTGACCACTAGACCACAGAACAAATAAGAGCCAATTTCACCAAAAAAAAACCCACCCACAATGCTTTAAAAACTGAGAAGGCCGGCCTCTTTAAGGAGTTTGGGTTTTGTATTTGGGTTCTGTTCTGGTCTCTGGAAAGTTGGTTCAGTGGTATTGCTAGTTTAGCCCAGTTTTGGTATGGTTTTATCTTAGTGTTTGAGGGTTATTCGGGTTTATTTCGAACTCGATATTTCTAACATTGTTTAAAGTTTACAGTACTTACATTACTATCTGCGACCATGAATGTCATTCGAGCAGTACAACTTGTCTAATTGCTATAGTCCTTTTAGACGGGTTTGCGAACATGACATTCACGTTGATGTTCTGTGTTGTGCTGTGTTGTTACGGATTCGTCGTGGTGGATAGCTTGGTTGTAATGATAATACAGTTTAGTTTTATTTGTATATTTGATATTGCGGGGCGAGCGTCCGACATGTGGACTGCCGTCACTGCCTGTTTGTATATTATTTGTTTAGGGCACGACCGGGTTGAGGTCGATATCACCATTGTACATATATTCTTTTCTGTACTAGGATTACCCCGCGATGGAGTGCACGGATAGCCGGGTTCTGGAGGGCAACGGATCCGCATATCATGGCGTTGATAAGGAGGGGGCCTCACTCTAGAATTGGCGGGCTATTCGCCATACTCGTAGGGGGTACAGGTTGACCTAAGGAGGAGTGCTCAAGTTATCGGATTCCGTAAAGTGTCGGGTGGCCTATTCATTTTGCTGAAGGGGGATGCCTCGCTTCTGGTTTTGGCGGGTAACTTTCCGCGCTCGTAGGGGTCTAGGTTTTCATTGCACAGACTATCCACACGACCAGGGGAACGTCGGGTTTCACTTGCGGCTCAAAGGAAATCCGGGGCTCCGAGATTATCTGTATTGTTCTATGATACTTATTGCTCATCTATGATGTTGCATTTATCACGCCTGGAGCAATTATTATATATTGCTATATATATATTAGTAGATGTTGTATATGTTTTACACTCGCGCTGGTCCAATCCCCGCTTTGTCGTTAGTTAAGTAACCTAACGGGTGATGACGGGACCCAGTGGCGAATGCGGATGGCATATACGTACATTATATTTTCATTCTTTTGTGGTGTGATTAATTGATGGGAGTGCATTGATTCAGATCAATGCAAGAAAAACAGACCTATTTGATATTGTTGGAACAATTTTCAAAAGCTGTTATTACAAGGACGTTTTTCTTTTATTTTACACAGTGGTATTCGGTTATGAATATTCAACACCTCATTCGACGAGGCAAGGGCCGAGATCCCTTCATCAGGAGTGACCCCTTGGGTAGAAGTTTGCGTCAGGGTAATAAACTCACTGTAGTCGATTACTTTTTGCTTTACATCGTGGTATTCAGTGGGAATATCTTGCACCTCATTCTACGAGGAAAGAGCCGAGATCCCTTCACCGGGGGTGACCTCTTTAGCAAAGGTTTTCGCCAATATATTTCTGTAAAAAGCTATCTGGTTCCTTCAACGATATCAAGTTCATTATGTTAAAGATTTTTCACCAAAAACCATCTGTAGCCCTCCGTCATTTCAGACGGGTAGCACTTAATATTCATGCTATATTTGTTGACCTTCGTCAAGGCATAGTGTACGGTAGCTGTTTGTTACCTTTCTGTTTCATAGATAGATGTGTTGGTTTGGGACAGTCGTACAGCCTTGTTGACCTTCGTCAAGGGCGAGTACGAGTGGGTTCAAATTAATCTGGACAATAACGGGTAGAACTTGACATGTGACTTGTGATTTGTTAACCTTCGTTATGGTCATAAGAGCATGGGATAAAAATCACATCGGGAGTTTCAAACATACAGGAAACTTGCCAGGCATGCGCATACCTTCTGGAGTGTGATAACTTGAGTGGATTCCATCAGGTTAACATGCGATGATAGTTGGATCCCGATTCCCACTGATGAGTTGGTTTACTCCTCGGGTGATTTTAGATGATCTCGATTAATTCTTTTTTCAGGTTTGGAGGAGAATTTGAGGAAACAGTGGGAGACATCCTGATTAGATAAAGTGATTAACCATTCTGATCTAGGTTAGAGTGCAAGCTGAGTGTTTCTTTTCTCTCTTTCTGGCAGCGACCATGAACCGACCCTAGACTATAACTCAGTAACCAAGTTAACCGAACCTTCTTAAAACACCGGCCTTTGGATTGTCAGAGTTGCATACTTCATTGCCACTACTACTTTTACCCTTTTCATTTCTCCGGAACATTCCGTATCACTACATCCATGCTTATTGGATATGTCCATCGTATAGTTACATACGAACTCGAAGAAACTTGTTTCAGATTTGAGGATGGTTTCTGGTTCTGGAGAAATTGAATAGGACTATTCAGTTGTATTTTCCTTTTACCGTCTTTCAAGTTGTGAGGGCTCCTAGGATTAGGAGAGGGTACATCTATTATGCTTATTGGATAGTCTTCTTCCAAACCATAGGCAGGTACTGAAAGGTAGGGAAAGAATAAAACCAATTAGCCTAAGTATGGTGTACAGGAGGTAATAAGTAAAGACAAATAAAGGGATCAGAAAGAGGGCAAAGTAAATTGCTACTGCTATCATTCACGACCAAACCACGTATTTCATCGTCACTCCTACTTAACCTTTAAATTTCTCCAGAACACCCCGTATCACTACGAAGATCTACATTTATTGGATAATCCATCGTATGATTATATACGAACTCGAAGGAACTTGTTCCAGTTCGAGGATGGATTTTGGTTCAGGAGAAATAGAATAAGGTTTATTCAGTTGTCTTTTATCTTTACCTTCTCTCAGGTTGCGAGTGCTCCTTGGATAAGGAGGGTACACCTATTACGCTTATTGGATAGTCTTCTTCCAAACCATAGGCTGGTGCCGAACAGTAGGGAAGGAAGAAAACCATTTAGCCTACGGATGGTGTACAGAAGGTAATGAGTAAAGAAAAATAAAGCGATTTGGAGAGATGGCAAAGAAATATACGATTACAGTCATGAATCTGGATAATGGAAGAGGCATTACTAGGAATACTCGGATACCCCTTCGAAACATTTTCATGTTTCAGTTTCTCCGTTCATTGTTAATAGAAAACTGATTTCCCAATTAGATCCTTGCTCCAGGGTATGTATTTACCAGGTTTGACTCTCACATCTGTATGGTTTTACAGATGATGAGTGGGAGTTATTTATTGTGAATTAGGTGATCATCCTCATTATATCGGGATTCATTGTAATTGATGATATTTGAGGAAATCGCCTAAGGTTTTGCCGGACGACAAATATTTGGTTTTGAATATCCGTTGTTATGCACCAATTTCAAATTGATATATCTGTACGTTTATTTAATAAAGTGAGATATAGCTTTTTGAAATTATGTCTATGACATTTACCTATATCAGTTGATGGTTAGGTAAAGATCATTAAACAGCGGTGTAATTCTTCTTAACCATAAGTACAGTTTTCAACCTACGACGCATATGGTTTGAGTTATTGAACTCTGGGGGCTTATACAAAGTATTGTATGTTTTCCAGTGTCCATTAGGACAGAGGGGATGGTACTCATACTATATTCTGTTTACTTGTGACTTCTCCAGTTTTAGACAAGTATTTCGAAGAAATGCAGGGTCCAAGTTTTGAGAAGTTATAGGTATAAGAGTAAAGTAGAGAACCACGTGTTGCAAGTCATGATTCTTCAAAGTGATCGAAGATGTAGATACTTGTGTTTGGTATTCAGTTGATAGTAATGGTTTTGAGAACTTGCTTCTCTTTCAGGTTACTCATATCTGGATGTACTCCTAAGTTGAGTAATATTGATCGGCCTCCTTCCATTTAGTTGACATGGACTGGAGACAGCTGCATGATTTGAATCTGGCTCCAATTAAATCAGTGCCTCTGTTTCTATATTGTATATAGAATGGTTCATATCTTAACGATGTTAAGGTATACGGAGTTGTCCGGTTTATGCTTAAAACCAGACTTTGGATGACTCAAGGCACGTTTCTGTAATGGCAGTTTGTGGGTTATCCCAGGCTATGACGAGGGTTAACTTTCTACCATCTGGAAGATCAATAGTGATATTGTTATTGACTCGCCACAGTTTTAGTAAAATGGACTTTTTCAGAAAACAGTAGTGGGAGTATGGTAGAACTGGAAGTGATTCCAGAACCACAGACGATTACTGAAAATTTAATAGGACCAAAAGATTCAATCAGGTTTGACATTCCATTAGCCACTCTACAGATATGGTGGGTAACCTCAAGCGCCCGAGAGGTACTTCGGTATCCTCAAAGACGGTGACAGGGAGGTTCTTGTTTACGCAAACTTGACACTACTGTTGTTCCAGACTATGAGACCCGGCAGGAGGATGAGTATAGCATCGTTCTAAACTAGCTATAGAAGTGCACGTTTATATAACTCTGCCAGAGGGTTGTTGTAGTCAGTGGGAGCAGCGGAAGCATAGTGGACAAGTAGCTTATGTCTATTTATAGACTAAAGCAGATATAGTGGAGATAGATCATCTATTTTTGATATGAAAGTCATAGACTTTGACTTCATCAGAATAGGAGATGGATATGTTAAGAAGGTAGTAGGGTGTGATGTCCTGGTAATTGGATGACATGCACCTATAGGAAGTGAAATTCCTATACTACGATCGGTTATACTGTGGTGTCACACAGCGGTTTCTCCACATAGAATATGGATATTATATTAAGCATTCTGGTTACTAGATCTATGGTTTTAGATCTAGATTTGGGTAGTTTCCCAATCTGGGTACTTAGACAGTATTCTAAAGGTGTTTTAGAATGGACGACTCCTGGCATGGTGGTGAACCTGCAGGTGATGGAGCCACCCTCTCTAAAGGTGTCTTACAGACTAAAGAGGAGAGGGATGTGCATGGATGGCATACCACTTGTTTAGGCTATTGAGTCAATCATTAGATGTCAAGTACCACACCAGATATTGCTTTTGCACTAGCTGCAATAAGTTTATATATTAATCCAATCCTGGAGAAACGTTCGGAAGCAGTTTTAGAACATAAGTGATTGTTCTAAGGATATGGTAACAACATCTTCCTTCGGGAGATGGTTATCGTTCCAGGCTTCCAAGGTGACCTGGATGACAGAGTGACTGTCAGAGTTATAGTTTTTCCTCTTCACGAGGGGCAGTAGTTTGGACAGGTGGTCCAAGCGGATACTCAGGGAGGCATGACGCAGGATACTGATTAAATTCATTGGATAATACAGTCTAAGAAGTTTTCTGGATTTGGAGTTCATTTATGAACTGGGTCCCATCAGATATCCAGACATATTCTAAGACAGGTATTGCTCATTTCAGGAGATAGCTTTCTCCGCGAATTTGAGTTAAAGAGAGACATAGAAAGAAACATTGGAGCGGATCCACTCACTGACGCTATTTCTCGAAAGCAATAGTTTTACAAACGAGCTTTGTGAAACTGATTAGTAGAGGAATTGGGTGTTCGGTATCACACGGGCTGTGAGTATACGACATCGTAATAACTAGCCTTAAGTGCAAGTGGGTGATTGTTGGCTATAGTGCCCTCAAGTCAATTATTGGATCGCAGGCACGCGATTGCAATGATTGAGGGAGGACCTATACCGGTAGAACAGTCTTACTCGAGATGATAGTATGCTATCTGGTTTATCTTTATCATCGTGTACATGCTTCAGGTTACATTACAGATCACTATTACATGTTGATATAGCCTATAGGATTCTTGCTTGACTACCAGCAGTATGATGGCGATCATATACGAGGGAGTTGGGTGGTCTATAAGCACATCCTTAAAGTGTCCCTGGTCGTGGGAGTTTCGAGACTGGGCATCGATACTCCTTGAGTAGACTAGTATATACGGATTGAGACCCCGACGAGGGGCGGTGGCCGGTCTCATAAGCCATTGGTGTAATTTGGTTCACCTAAGATGTATACATGTGCTCATTGGGTTATGAGTACACCGAACGGACTCACCGGGAACATGCTAGTAGGTATTATACCTATTTTCAGATAGAAGTTCCCTGATGACATGTGTATAGGTTAGTTTATCGACTTGAGATCGTCATTTGTCTCGTGTGAGTTCCCACTGTGATTTGATTACTACCCTACCACGGCTCAAAGGAGTCGTGCAAACAGGTTTTAGTTGGGTACAGTCCCGAGCCATATGGAGGCATTGAGCAGATCGTCAGGGGATTCGTCTCTCCCGGTATTAGGGGTTGATATCGCGCTGTGTTTGGAGAGCCATTACACAAAGTCCCTGGCCAGGGCAAGTGAGATTTACTGGTACATATTCCAGTTGTTTCTCAGGGTGTTCTGGGCTACACTTCGACATGACATATACCGCTATTAGGGGTCTGACATTTACCACCCCCTAGACCCGATATGCGATACTCATAGACGAACAGACCGGACTGTAAGGATATTGTCACTGTCAGGCTCAGTAGGATTTCATGATGAGTTTTCTCATCGGCCTCCCTTTCACTCAATACCTAGGTAGCCGTTACGTACAGCTAGTGCCACTGACGTGCTTGTGGTTAAACCCACTGCCACCGTATTAACGAGTCTTTAGAGTCCAACACAGAGGGTTTCCCTAGTTTGGACGAAACGTTGTAGAGGCCGTATGGTTTTATGGCAGGGTTCGATCATATACGTGCACTTGTGCACGGATCATGATCGGACAGATAATACTAATAGGCTTTGGTTTAATCCGGATCCTAGTATTATATTGTTGGATTATTATTGTCTCGTTGTATTCGTATTCAGTCGGAATATGGATGCAGGTATGTATATACGGATGAGAGGTATTCTTGTAATACGTTACGAGTTTACTTTAGGGTTGCCATTTATTTTCTTTGATTAAACATTAAGTTTTAATGTTTATTGTGTGGAATTTGTGAGGCTAAGTTTTGGCAATTGGCATTGATTGTGCATGTGCACATTAGTGACTCATGGTTTTGGGGCTTGCATTGTTTTTGTTTGTGTTGAGATATTTTTGTGCAAGAGTGAGATCTTTATTATGCAAAATTTTGGAGCAAGTATTTTTCTTTAGTTGTCTCTCATAAACATTTCTCACAACACTCTCAAAAACATCAGCAGGCTCATTTCCTCATAAGCCCAAAAATAGAAACTTGAGCTCACTTCTTCACCCATGGCAACTCTTTCACCTCCACCCTATCCCTCTCATATGTTGAGAATCCTAAGGTGTATTGAGACAAAGTATTCACACACTATCTCTACTTCATCATGCGCATCTAGGCTAGCAAACTGGATGCTCGAGTTTCTTCGGTTTTTTAAGCGGGAGCCCGTATTACTAATCCTCGACGTGGATCGTCTTCGACGAGTGAGCCCGGAGAGCGATCTACATCGGGGCAGCCGCGAGGAGCTTGGACAGAGGTTGAAGACCGAAGGACACGGATCGATCGGTATAACCTCTCTAAACTATTTACAGTTAACTAGTATAGGGTTAAGGCACGATCCGAGTTTTAGGGTTCCGTTAGCGCCAGTTTTAAAAGTTTTTGTTCCGCGTTTGGCCACGGATTGATGGACGGGGCACTGGCGTAGCCTTACACGTTTCTTCCTAGTGCAGACACGACGTCAACATGGACCAAAGGGTCAAATCAAAGACGGAGTAATGGCAAAATCCTAGCTCCAGCTCTCGATGGCAATGTATTCGGCTTAAAGACCAGTTCGACGTCTCTCTTACTCCAGCAGAGTACAGACGTGGTGTCAGCAAATCTTTAACGAGCCAAAAAAAAAGTGGAGTGACGGCAAAATCCTAGCTTTGGATCTCGATGGCGATATGTATAGCATAAAGGTCATATGGATGTATACCCCTTATCAGTGTAGGAGCGGCACGGCATCATCATAACAAAAGCGAAGTGACTGCAAAATCCTAGCTCTGGATCTTGATGGCGATATGTACAACATAGAGGTCATATGGATGTCTACCCCTCTTCAGTGAAGGAGCGGGACGACATCATCAAAGTAAAAGCGAAGTGACAGCATATTCCTAGCTTCGGGTTTTGATGGCAAGACTAAAGACTATTGGATGTCATGCTACCCCATTGTTAGTGTTTATGCCCTAGAAGGCCATTACTGTATCATACTAGCTTGTATATTACTTAATGGAAGCTTGGGATATTCACATGTATATAACAGTCTTGCTAAACATGGTAGTATGCTACTTGGTTTTTCTATCTTAATATGTGAGTATACGTATTGATAGAGCTCTTAGGATCTTGCTTGTCTACCAGCGTTGTGATGGCAGTCACACTTGTGGGGGCTGGGTAGTCTACAAGCACATCCTTATTCAGGTCCCTGGTCGTTGGATTATCGAGACAGAGCATCGATACTCCGGAGTAGACTGGTGTGTACGCTTCTCATCCCAGTTGGGGAGATGGTCTGTCCCACAGCCGTCAGTACGTCGTACTAGAGATAGTATACAGGTGCTCGTTAGGTTACGGGTACACCGGACAGGACTCACAGGGAACTGTTGGTTGGTTTGATACCAGTCGTCAGTAAACAGTTCCCAGGTGACATGAGTACAGCGTAGTCCGCAGACTTGACACTGCTACTTCGCCTCGAGTGTGTCCCACTGTTCTTAGATTGCTACCCTACCACGGCTCAAAGGAGTCGTGCAAACAGGTAGCAGTTGGGTGCAGTCCCGAGCACTTGGAGGCAGTGGCGGTTAGACAGGATTCGTCCCTCCCGGTATTGGGAGTAGATATCGTGCTGTGTCAGAGAGCCATTACGCAAAGTCCCTGGCCAGGGCAAGCGAGATTTGCTGGTAGGTTCCAGCAGTTTCTCAGGGTGTAATGGGCTTCACTCCGACACGACTTATACCGCTATTAGGGGACTGACGCTTGCCGCCCCCCTAGGCCCGATATGCGATAGTCATGGACGAACGGACCGGACTGTATGGAGATTGTCACATCAGACTCAGTAGGAGTTCGGATGGGTTTACTCATCGGCCTTCTTATCGACAACTACCTGGGGACCGTTACGTACAGCTAGTGCCGCTTGCGGTCTGTGGTTAAACCCACTGCCAGCGTAGTAGTCGAGTCTCTAGAGTCCCACACAGAGAGTTTCCTACTCCAGGCGAAACGATATAGAGGTTGCATGGTTTTGCGACAAAGGGTTCGGACGCATACGTGCGTTTACGCGCGTACGACTTTCGGACAGATTTTACCAGTCGGCTTTGGTTTAAGCCAGTTACTGGTATCCGGTTATTGGATTTTTACAGTCTAAAGTTTTTCCGTATTTTTACGGATCGGAGGGGCGTTCTCGTAATTCCTCGAGAAGCTTCTAGAAGATGTGACTAAGGAGGTTTGTTTTGGAAAGAGAGTGAGTCATAGTGGTGATTCATTCACTTCATTAATGCACATTTATTGCTTAATGACTCATGTTAATGAATCATCACAAGATATTTTGTGAAGCATGCTTATTCATTTCCTTTATTGATTTATTGAAAATAAGAATGCTTCATAATATTATGATACACTCTCTCTCTTCTCTCATTATCATATCACACATTCTCTCTCCTCAAGCTCTCATCTTCTAACCCTAATCCTTAATCCTCATGTGTTGAGATCAAAGGATTAGTTAGACTAAACAATCCATAACCTTCACTCTTTATCATTCTATCATCTTTGATTAGCAATCAAAGTTGGTTAGTTACCTCAAGTTAGAGGTTTAGCTTGGAGTTTCGCTCTCGGGTGGATCGTCTACTACCTAGAGAAGGCCGAGGAGAACCAAGGAGGACATAAAGAAGAAGGACCGGTTCATTAGGTATAATCCCTAATCACTTATGTAAAGAAACTCATAAGAATACGGTTTTTAGGGTTTAGCTTCGATTCTTGCGGTTAGTCGATGTTCGTTGTTTGAACTTGATAGTTTTTTGTAAATTCCGCCTCCCCATAAGTACTGGGGTGTACTACATCGACTTACACCCAGAAGGGTACGGTTATAACTCATCTGGGATACAAATCAAGCCTAATTTTAAGTAAAACGCCATGGCAATACCTAACGCCGGATCTTCAAATAGTAATGTGAATATTCCAATCTAAGAAGACTCGATCTCTTGTACGCGGATCCTGCCCTACTAAAGGAATACTTAAAGTCGTCTTGTTCGCCTCAGAAGGGATCAGAGACACGACAGACGCGGGGCTACTCGAGCAGCAACCTAAAAGACTGCATGTCGAGAATATATCAGCCAATGAGACAGTACGATGTACTTAACCCGGTACCACAAACCTAACAGACTCCTATATCGAAAGGGGTTATCTATATTTCACGTTAGAATACACCTGCGAGATCTTCTCGACTCATAGGGAGAAACATATTTATGAGACCCTTACGGTTCATAAAGTTGAAAAGCCTTAGGCAATGGGGATATCAATCCGTTTCCTAAGCTATTGTTGCTCTACAAGGAGGTTAAGACTGACTCTTGTATACTATCTATGGGCCACATTCAACAAAGTTGCATCCAATGAGGAGAAAAAGCCACTTATGGATCCTCTCGACTCGTAAAGGGAAAATACTCTTATGAGATCGTCACAATTCTTGAGAGAAAACACACATAGGAGTCCTCACGACTTCTAAGGAGAAAATACACCTACAAGATCCTCTCGACTCGTAAGGAGAAATATCTTTGTGAGACCCTCACGACTCATAAAATTGAAAAGCCTTAGGCGACGGATCTAAACTTGTTTGTTAAGCCATGCTGCCCTACAAGGAGGTCAAGACTGACTCTTGTATACTATCCACGGGCCACATTCGTCAAAATTGCATGCCAAAGAAGTGAAGAAACCACTTACGGATCCTCATGACTCGTAAGGGAAAAATAGTCGAGATCCTTACAACTCACGAAGGTGAAAGACACTTAGGAATCCCCATGATTCCCAAGGAGAATATACACCTTTGAGATCCTCTTGACTCATAGGGAGAAAAACATTCTTGAAACCGTTACGCTCATGAAGATGAAGAAGTCTTATTCGACAGGGATCCCAAACCTGTCTCATAAGCCATCAATTCTATGGCGATGCATAACTTTGCACCACATAACCCACGTATATACTTTCACGGGAAAAGTAGTGGGGGACATTTGTTCCCGCAAAATATTTTTGGCCCAAAACTTATTGTTCCCTTATAAAAATAAAGGGAAGCCCCCACGTATTAAATACGCACGTACCTACATGCAAAGTATGTGAGTGTCGCTTCAGATAGGATCAAATTCTATATTAGTTCCCACGTGTTAAACACGTGATATTTATGTGACTGCACATACAGTCTCTTGGCAGCGCCTCACGTGATATCCACGTGAGCGCTATAGGCCAACACCTTATGTACAATACGCGTGAGTGTTCTTTTTGATAGAATTAAATTCTGTGTAGGATTAAATTCTCTGTGGGAAATATTTCTTTGATCTTTCTTAAGCTATAAAAATATTCTTTGTTAAAAAAAGACACTTGGATCAAAAATCCAATAGTGATTATAAAATCACCATTTGATCATTTGATAGAATTAAATTCTATCTTAAGAAAATATTTTCCTAATCTTATTAAACAAACTAGAATGATCTTCTCTATTAAACAAAGAGCCTTTGCATTAAAAATCCAACGGTAAATAAAATTCACCAGTTGATCTCTAAGATCGTTTCAATTAATTATGAAATCAATCATGATCTCTCAATGAAAGATTTTCTCCATCAAGATTGATTTTTCTCTTCTCGTATAAATAGGAGAAATGATATTAGATCTCAGAAGGAGGAGACCCTCCCATAAACTTCTGTAAAAATTACAGAAGGTTCTCCAAAAGATCCCACAAAACAACAGAGAATTTAATTCTCAAAAAAGAAGAAGATCTTCTTTCTCTTAAACCTTAGGTGAAGAAAAAAGCAGAGATCAAAACATTTCCTTTACCTTTCATATCATATCTGAGGGTTTAACCTTTTAAAAGAACTTAGTTCTTTCTCTATATCTGAGATCCACAAGACAAATCTCACACAAGTTGAGAATTTAATTCTCATCGGGAAAATCTTGTTCTTAAGAATCAAAGATTCAGGAGAGAACATTGATGAAATGATATGAAAAAGAGGAGGTTTATACTCCAGGAACTTATTTTTCTCATAAACAAGAACTTAGTTCTTAAAGGACCTGATCCCAGATTCTCAAAATAGTGATCTTGGTGATCGTTAATGGTTAAAATACTATTAACAGAATCTAGGCTTCTCTGAAATTTGAAAAGATAATCAAAAATTAAATATCTATGGAAGAAACGCCACACGTGATATCCACGTGAACGCTAAGGGGAAAATCAAACAAAAGCGCCTCACGTGAAAGGCACGTGCTCACGTGAAAGACACGTGAGCATTTAAAAGAAACCATGAAGACAACACCACACAAGATATTTACGTGAGAGCTCAAAAAAAGCAGATGATCGCATCCCACGTAATATCCACGTGAGCGCATAGAAGCTCATAGACTCAGCGTCTCACGTGCCATACACATGAGCGCCCAAAGCCCATAAAGACAGCGCCTCACGTGCCATACACGTGAGCTCCTATAAGCAAGGACTCAACGCATTATGTGCCATACACGTGAGCGCTAGAAAAACGCCAGGAACTCAGCGCCTCACATGATATTCACGTGAGCGCTACGTGACCGAGTGTTTAGCACTGCTGGGTGGTATAGAAACCCAATCTTAGCCCAAATTGGCTAAGTCTATGAAACTTAATTAAGGTTCTTCTTTGATTTTAAATCAAGTGAGCCTATTTGCTCATGATATCCAAGTTGATCTTAATCCCATATAAGACTAATGATCTTTTATCGATGATATCCAAGCTGATCTTCGTCTCATATATGACTAATGATCTTCATCCCATATTTTCTAAGTTAATCTTTGTCCGATATACGATTAACGATCCTTAGATCCACCATGTTCTCTTCCCTCATATACAAAATTTGGTTCAAGGGTATATCCTTCCACACCTATGATATACGGAGTTGTAATTCCTTAACGTTTTAGGATGGTGGCGGGTCCTAATAACCAACAACTTCTTGTCCCAACTTAATGAAAGATATGAAATTTCATCAAAATAGGGAATGTCCTAATTCTCGTATTGATACACCCCATATTTATGCACTTCCATATTGACGTGTACACCTCATATTGACATGCATCCCATATAGATGTGAATCTTATATTAAGTTCCGGCTTTATACATATATGTATACCTTTGAAGGAAATATAAATACCTTCAAATTGGATCGTACCCCAATATTGGACGTATCCCATGTTACCATCGTTTACTTCACCGCGTAAAATATACACATGCACGCAAGATGAAAGATAGACTGTGATGTCCTTAAATTAATATATGTGAGCCCATATGCTCATTGTTCTTAAGTCGATCTTAGTCTCATATATGACTAACGATCTTTAGATCAAACCAAAATATCCCGTGAACTGATGGATCTCATTTATATAAGATTTACGTCCTAAGTTAAAAATCCCAAATCTAATATATACGGATTTGGACTAATCCGCGCCCTACGAGCACAACATAAATTAGTCTAAGTATACAATCCAAAGCAACCTCATAATAAAATAACATAAAACGACACAAAGTGATCTGCCTGGAGCAGGTGAAAGTTGTTATCGCAACACGATAACGTAATTAACTGCAGGGATTTGCGCCTGCAGGGAAAAGTGTCTCCGCAATCAAAAACCCCTCACAAATGAGGGAGAATCTGATAAGTTTGTTATATCGGTTGCATCTAACCAAACCTCCGATATACGGAGCCATAAATCAACTTGGTATATTTAGAGAGGTGGGTGAATATGTTCAAATAGCATATTCCCCAAAATTCAGGTTAGACGTCTCCGCGTCTCGGTCCAGTTTCGGCGGTAAACGGATATTATTTAAGAAGTTTTGATTTTGTAACCGGATATCAATGGTTTTTATGAAAGACTTGGTTTAGCTTGTTGTGTTTGTAGATTTCTGTGTTTCATTGTTTTGTAATTCCAAAATTCCCGTGCTCGTAGGATGTTTGAATTCTAGCTGCTGGATTATCCCGATTGCTGTGTGTAAGAACACTACTTAGATAGCACTAATTACTCTTGTTTCGAATAATAATAGATCCATCCAAAAATCAAGAATTAGCATTTAAATATCCAATGAAATGACTATCTTTAGCAAGTACAAGCAAATTAACCTATTGGCCATAGCTTATTTGGTATAACAGAAATAGAAACTTAGATAATTTATCAAACAAAATTACGCGCCGCAGTCCCCGTCTATATATCGGTTAAACTACGTTTAATACTCGTCGTGACATAAAATTATACGAACGTTGTTAAAAATCGGACGGTATTGTTTGGTGCTCATTTACTCCCTTCGTTTAATAGTTCGTGTCATGTATCAGTTTCAATGAATGGTTTAGTACATCCTTTATGGCTAAATGTAGTGAGAGTTGTATTCATATATATAGTCCACATGGACTTTGTGCACATATTACTGGTCATTTACCTTGCAATGACATGTAGATTTTACAAGTCCGCTTATCCTAGTTGACTATGTTTCGTTAAGATAACAACATGATTAATATGATGCATATAAATATAGATAGAAAATATGGCCTTGTGTTGGAGTTCATCTGCATGGGTTTCCTTTGAGTATATGTCTTGTGTTTTAATTGAACCTTTTTTTCTCGTCCATCAAGCACTTTAAGCCCCCTTCCTCCTCCATCGAGAAGGCTCCTCTATCCTATATGAAGCCTCAAGCCATCCCTGTTCAATGAATTCTTCATGGGTAAAATATGAGGTACATATATTCATTTATAAGCAGCAATTTTATATCCAAAAGTATCACTACACTGTTTTAATATATACTTAGAAACTCTAACAACTAAAATAGCAACATCCAATTTTCTATTCTTGAAGGGATAAGCAGGGAATGATCGAAGGACAAGCGGCTCAACATCATTCTAGGTAGAGTAGTAAACAATGAGCAACTCAAATAGTTATTCAGTTCTTCTTTTAGCATTATTAGTGTTTAAATTTTTTATAAAAATTGAAACTCAAATAGTTATCCACATGGATTTATATTTTCTTATACTTGTTGTTGCTTTTATTTATATAGAATTCCCTGGTTGTGATTTTTATTTTTGTTCATAATCTATGCATCTTTGAAATCCATGACAAGCATATAGACACTACTACAATATCCACATGCACCTACGGATTTAGCCGTAGGGACAACCAGTAGACCCTACATATTAATCCGCAGGGACCTAAAATACCTCCGTAGGTCCAAAGATCACATACGCAAGTTTTTACCTGAACATACCCCTACGGAGTAAACATTGCCCCTACAGCTTAAATGGTAAAGGCATTTATCCCTATGGATGAATCCGTAGAGACAAAATCTTCTTTTAATTTTTCTGTTAAAAAAATAAAACAATTGTACCTACGGAGTTATACGTAGGGGATTACAAATAACCCTACGGATTAATTCTTAAGGGCAAATTTTGTCTTTATTACTAAATCTATAGGGACAAAATATGAGATATTCTGATATTTTGTCTTTATGGATTAATTCGTAGGGGCATTAATTTTCCCTACGGATTAAACCGTAAGGGCAACCAACAGTTGCCGCTATGGATTAATCCGTAGGGACAATAAATCAGGATTCTTTTAAAAACAAGGAGTTTTCTGTTTTTTCCTATCGTGTGCATATATATATATATATATATATATATATATATATATAAACAATATCGCATGCATTATATATAAAGAAATAAACAAACATGTTACGAAATCAATCTAAAATTATCGTAAACATCCAAAAAACCACCGATATCATCCAAAACATACAATATGTATCAAATAAATACATCCATCCTCAAAGATATAAATAAACCTATCCTATCTTGGTACAGCTCCTCCACCTCTAATAAACATCAAAATCTGGCGCATCTGCTCCTAGGAGCAGCCATGGGATGACGAAAACTCGATTATGAAGGAGTGGTCTATGCAGGATTCTGATTGGTTTGTGCAGGAGTTTGAGTGGGCTGTGGAGCCATAGGAGTAGCCTGCGCAGCTCCAGACGAGGTAGTGACTTGTGGAGCCGCGGTCGGAGTGGCATGTGGAGCCGCAGTCAAAATAGCCTGCCGAATCTGTAAAACTTTGTGTTTGTGTAATAAACGAGTAAGAACGGTTTACTGCATTTAGTCGAATTCGTATTATTGCAGAACCGCAAATTTATATATGTTTTGTTGAGATTTCACAAGTTCTGTTGAAATTCATATGTTATGTATGAGAATTTATACATGTTGAAATCCCACACATTCAGGGCTACGCTTTTCCCCCCCAATTTAAGAATACTTAAGGCCTTAGGCCTAATTTGGGTATCTAGTTTGGAAAACCGCAGTTTATTTTAGGTGGAGATAGAAATGATGCTTACTTTAACTTGTAAACCTGTATCTCTCCTTGATTGTTTAGCTTTGATGGGATACTTGGTTTTGTAGTTATCTAATTTCCAAAGTAATGTTTTCTTTTCAAGTTTTAAGTTTGAATAATCCTTACTTTTAAACTCCAAAATGAAGAAAGATGTGGCGTAGTTATGATTATAGAGTTCAGTTTAGATAGTTTTATGTAAGTCTGATTAATCAAATTTAAGTCTAAAACCAAATAAGCTCAGACTATTAATATTGCATATAAATACTATCTATAATGTGATATAATATTTTTCTAATACGTAATATACGTATCAACATCTCCTTTAACTCCTCGACGGTGGTCTTCAATGCGGCAACATCATGCTCCAGACGTCGCTCACGGGGGGTAAGGGAAGTAACCGCCGGAGTGGAGACCAACTTCATATAGGCCTTACTGGGAATAAGTCTCCGGCCTCTCACCCAACCACTATGGTTCCCACCTTGTGCGGCGTCTAGAACTGGGGTCAGAATGATCGGATCGGTCTGTCCACTGAAATCAAACCCCGATGCCTCCGCCTGCTCCACCACCCGCTCTTACGCCCACGTTAAGCATTAAAACATAAGTAAATCATTTAAATTTGAAGTTATCAAAACAAAATTTTCATTCGAATTAGATTAAATATTAACACTTACTCAATACTCCTGAGTAGCAGTGTTAGGGAATCGAAGCTCGCCCGTAGAGTGAGCTGTCGAGGAGCCGTGGATGGCCAGATACACGGTCTACACGCTCGGTGTACCACTCTGCGCCAGGGTCTGAGCTCTCTGCAATTCGCCAAAAATTTACATATATTATAAAATAACTTTTAATATTGCATTATATCAAAATAGATATATTGTAATTTACCGATACCTCCATAGCACGAGCAATATTTCTCGAGCCACCTGTGTAAGTAGGATGATCCCTCTTCGCGGACTTCCGATTCTTGTTTTGATCGGTCTGTTTCTGCATAACACAATCAGATTTAGTTTTCTAATTAAGCAACAAAAAAAATTATATGTCAAACAATGAATTACACTTAAATTACAAACCTGTTTGCTCTCAGACTCATAATACCGAAACAAGAGAGGCCATGTATCTACATCGACTCTGGCAAAGGACGAAGACTGTAGGAGAGTCGCTATCTCCAGCTCGGGGGTCGCCAGCCATAACATGTAGCAATCGACCTTCAGCTCGTTGCTATTATATCGGACCTTAGATTGCATGTTCTTCATGAGGTCCAAGTAAAAAGCGTGAAGATCGAGCACTCTGTCAGGATAATCAGGGTTGGGTACAGGCAGAAAGTCGTAATCCAACGGCAAATACAAGAAAATAATATCTTTAAATTATAAATGTTAAATAATAGTAAATTTATTTGATAAGTCAAACGAAAATATATATTAATACTCGAGGTTGATCCCAGAAGAGGGCAAAGGAGTGTCGGTGCTGATCGTCCCACTCAACGTGAAGAGGATATTTCTTTTGGATGCGGCTTTAATCCCCCATATACCGGCCGAACCTCTCGGCATAATCGCCGGAGTAGCGATAATCGGGGGTAAAGAAGAGAGAGAATGGTGATTCACCTAGCTCTATCGGGCCTCAGTCTGTGGGACTGATTCGGCCCTTGAGTCCCCCTCTCGGGGTGTGGTTGCCCTGCATCTACAAGATAAATAGATATACAAGAAATATAAAAAAAGGTATTTAGAATTCAAGAATTAACGAAAATTGAAGTGCGATATATAGCTCCAACGACAGCAGCACGAGCCTGAGCCTGGACAGTAGCACGAGCGGGATGATAGTTCCTCCCGTGAGGAACAACCGGTGACCCGAACATGGATGCATCCCTTCAAACTAGAAAATAAACATTGATGATAAAATTATATGAAGTTCATGATTATTCTTAGAGGATATGTAGAATGAAAATACAAATTTTCATAAAAATAAAGGTTGACTACATCCACTAAAAAGCTAAAACTAATTGAGAGCATAAATCATTTGCATTGTGAAAAGAGAGATATATGAAAACCCTAAATTCAAAGTGGTAGTTGTTGGTAAAATTTGCGCCCTTTGGATAGGCTAGTGTGTCGAAGTCATCGTCTCTTTTGTGACAAAGATTTTATAGTTAAGAATACTAACCTGCAGACTACACGGAGGGTACGGAAGTGGCAGGAGTGACCTCTACGCCGGATTTGAGGCACCACCTACAATTAGACGATCAAAAATTGATTATATAAGTAATTGTAAATAGAATGTGTGTATATCTATAATATAATATTCTAAATCAATATGCATGCAATATAGGATATATAAACATACCCGCAGGTGCGGGAGTGGCCTCTGCCCGTGATGTGGAGGCACCACCTACAATTAGACAATCAAAAATTGATTATATAATTAAATGAAAAAAGAATGTGTGTATATCTATAATATAACATTCTGAATCAATATGTATGCAATACAGGATATATAAACATACCTGCAGGTGCGGGAGTGGCCTCTACCTGGGATGTGGATGCACCACCTACAATTAGACAATAAAAAATTGTTTATATAAGTAATTGCAAAAGAACGTGTGTATATCTATAATATGACATTCTAAATCAATATGCATGCAATATAGAATATTTAAACATATCTGCAGGTGCAATAGTAGCCTCTGCCTCGAATGTGGAGGCACCACCTACAACCAGACATTTAAAAATTGACTATATAAATAATTTTAAAATGAATATGCGTATATATCTATAATATTATATTCGAAATGAATATACGTGCAATATACCTGGAGGTGTGGCAAAATCCACACGGAAGGAGTCATCCGAGGGGATATGGATCGGGGTGCAAGACCGGGCCTCTATAGCTCCTTTTGCCGCTCTCCCCGGTAGAAAAACCTCTCTGCCTCTGCCGCTGTCCCGGCTGGTGCTCCTGCCATCCCTTGCTGCTCCTGGCGTCATCACCAGACTTAGATAAAAATAAAATCATTACATATGCATGCAATATATGTATAGATCATAGAAAATGTGAAGTAATAATATAACATTACAGATAACCTTTTTCATTTTGCAGACGCATTAGACGCCTTGGGAATATCTACTTGTATTTCATCATCGATATCATTCCTAACCCACGTAACTTCATGCTCAGTCGAAGAAAACCTGTCTTTGGAGACAGACGGTCGGAGCACTCTGAGTCTTCTCTCTTCTTCAACCTCATCGCTTTCCTCCATACGATCCTCGAATTCTGGGATATCGTAAACATCCCTAAATTTCCAACGGCATACGACACTCCGGCCAGGATCCTTCAAACACTATGAGTAGTATACTTGAAACACTTTTTGCGGAAAGATAAATGGATTGTCCTGACCGTAAAATCGAAGTGTGTTTACACTAGTCAATCCATATTCATTTTTCTAAGTCTCGAGATTGTTTCTCCACTTATCTGTATTGGTTCATATATTGTACCAAATAAACTGAAATATATAAAACGGTTCTGATCGTCAAGAATATTGGATACCAAGTATGCAATTTAAGTATTCATAATAAATCACACCATCAGATTTTACGGTCGCAATCCCATCATTCTGGATGGTTCAAGATGTTTCTATGTCTGTAACTTCAAAATTGCATCCAAGGAAACCGAATCCTTTATAGTATGCAACCTCCATCCTAGGAAACTGAGCTAAACATCTTGAATCTCTCTCTAATGATGCAAACAAGTTCGGATCGTGGATATGAAAAAACAAATTTTGTGGCAAATACAAAATGACATAAGTTTAGATTAAGACTGGTCACAATAACTTGTTATTCGAACAACTTACCTGATCGGCAACCTAATCGCAAAAATTATTCTGATAATATTTTTCCAATCATTTATCATTCCAATTAGGATGCCCCTCACGTACTTCATCAATATGAATTCTGTTCTCAACAAAAAATTATGATATCAACATTATATCATTTCATACACACACACACAAATATAACAATTAATCCAAAAAAACTTACTCTCTAATTTCTTCAAAGAAATGGCTAATTAGGAAAATAAACCGATATATTGTGTTTATAAATATGGGGTTTGCTTTTCTATAATCAGCTTTACCATATAACTGTAAGTCCATATCACACACACCACGAACTTGCGGGGAGGCGGAATATATGAAAAACGATTATCAAAGCTTCGTAACACGGATTTGAGCACATGAATCGTTTCTAAACCGTTACTAGCAAACTACGAAAGGTTTAACTACTCGGATTCGAAGTTATACCTCACGTTACTTGTCCTTCGGGTCTTCATCGCGGTCCTCCACTCCTCGTAGGCTCCTTGGAACACAGGCACCTCAACGGCCTCCTCGAGTCAAAGACGACCCACCCGAGAGCTCCTACGCCAAGCTTGATCTCTAACTTGAGATAACTAGGTTGCTTAAAGTGCTAATCTAAGCTACCTAGGGGATATAGAGTGAGGTTATGGATGTATTAGTCTAGCTAACCCTTGATCTCAACACATGAGAGGTTAGGGTTAGGGTTTCAAGAATGGGAGCTTGAGAAGAGAGAAGGTGAGAAAGTGAATTACTTTGGATGAATGAAATCATTTGAGTATATATGAAACATATGATATTATTAAGTAAATAATAAAAAAAAGCATTATCATCATGTTTCATTAATACCCTAAGTGATTCATCATATGAGTCATATAAATTATTAAATGAATCATTAACTCATTGCATGAATCACTACATGACTCACTAATCCAATTAATGCAAATGCCACCTTAGCCCCTAAGTCACCATGCTTCTAGAAGCTTCCCGAAAAATTATGAGAACGCCCCTCCAATCCCTGAAAACACGGAAAAACTTTAGACTGTATAAATCCAATAACCTGATACTAGAAACTGGCTTAAACCAAAGCCGACTAGTAAAAACTGTCCGAACGTCGTACGTGCGTAAACACACGTATGCGTCCGAACCCTTGTCGTAAAACCATACGACCTTTATATCGTTTCGCCTGGAGCAGGGAAACTCTCTGTGTGGGACTCTAAAGACTCGACACTACGCTGGCAGTGGGTTTATCCATAGACCGCAAGCGGCACTAGCTGTACGTAACGGTCCCCAGGTAGATGTCGATAAGAAGGCCGATGAGGAAAACCATCCGAACTCATACTGAGCCTGATGTGACAATCTCCGTATAGTCCGGTCTGTTCGTCTAAGACTATCGCATATCGAGCCTAGGGGCGGCAAGCGTCAGTCCCCTAATAGCTGTATAAGTCGTGTCGGAGCGAAACTCATTACACCCTGAGAAACTACTGGAACCTACCAGTAAATCTCGCTTGCCCTGGCCAGGGACTTTGCGTAATGGCTCTCTGACACAGTGCGATATCAACTCCCAATATCGGGAGAGACGAATCCTGTGTAACCGCCACTGCCTCCAAGTGCTCGGGACTGCACCCAACTGCTACCTGTTTGCACGAATCCTTTGAGCCGTGGTAGGGAAGCAATCTAAGAACAGAGGGACACACTCGAGGTGAAGTAGCAGTGTCAAGTCTGCGGACTATGCTGTACTCATATCACCTGGGAACTGTTAACTGACGATGGGTATAATACCAACCAATCAGTTCCCTGCGAGTCCTGTCCGGTGTACCCGTAACCTAACGAGCACCTGTATACTATCTCCAGTACGACGTACTGATGGCTGTGGGACAGACCATCTCCCTAACTGGGATGAGAAGCGTACACACTTAGTCTACTCCGGAATATCGATGCCCTATCTTGATAATCCAACGACCAGGGACCTGTATAGGATGTTGCTTACAGACTACCCAGCCCCCACTAGTGTGACTGCCATCACGACGCTGGTAATCAAGCAAAGATCCTATGGGCTCTACTAATATGTATAAGTGATACGTTACAAGAAACATATGCACATATTAAAGTAGACACAAACCAAGTAGCATACTACCATTTTTAGCAAGACTGTTATATACAACTGTGAATATCCCAAGCTTCCATTAAGTAATATACAACCTAGTATGATACAATAATGGCCCCTAGGGCATATACACTAACAATCTCCCACTTGCACTAGGGCCATGAGCTGGCATATCGTAGACCTATCATCTCGAATAGCCTCTCGAACTGCGTCTGAGGAAGGGCCTTTGTGAATGGATCAGCAATGTTATTCTCCGTCTCTACTCTCTTTACCTCGATCTCCCGACGATCAACGATCTCCCTGATCAGGTGGTACCGCCTTAAGATGTGTCTGGACTTGTGATGGGACCCGGGTTCCTTTGCTAAAGCTATAGCGCCATTGTTGTCACAATACAGAGGTATTGGATCAATACTGGTAGGAACCACCTGAAGTTCTGTGAGGAACTTCTTCATCCAGACAGCTTCTTTTGCGGCATCGCAAGCAGCTATGTACTCCGCTTCCATTGTTGAGTCAGCAACGGTCTCCTGCTTGGAACTCTTCCAACAGACCGCCCCTCCATTGAGGGTAAAGACATAACCCGACATGGACTTGGAGTCATCCTTGTCACTCTGGAAGCCTGAGTCGACAAAGGCCTCCATCTGGAGGTCTTTTCTGCCATACACCAAGAACATCTCCTTAGTCCTCCTCAGGTACTTGAGAATGTTCTTTACTGCTATCCAGTGCTTCTCCCCTGGGTTTGCCTGATACCGGCTTACAACGCTCAATGCGTATGCTACATCTGGTCCGTTACATAACATCGCATACATTATAGAGCTTACTGCAGAAGCGTAGGGTATAATCGACATGCAATCCCTTTCCAAATCAGTCTTGGGAGACATCTCTTTAGAGAGGGTGATTCCGTGACAAGCCGGTAGATTACCGTGCTTAGAATCATCCATACTGAATCTCTTCACTATGGTATCTATGTACCTGGACTGCGAAAGTCCCAACATCCTCTTTGATCTATCACGATAGATCCGCATCCCCAGAATGTAGGTGGCATCACCCAGGTCTTTCATGGAGAATTTATGTGATAAGAATCTTTTGACTGACTGTAATATATGAATATCATTTCCTATTAGGAGAATGTCATCCACGTACAAGACGAGGAATACTACAGCTCTCCCTACAAACTTACTGTATATGCAAGGTTCATCTGGATTTTTGATAAAGTCAAATTCTTTGACAGCGTCATCAAAACAGATGTTCCAACTCCGCGATGCCTGCTTTAGTCCATAAATGGACTTAAGCAGCTTGCATACTTTACCGCTGCTCCCACTCTGAATGAATCCCTTTGGCTGATCCATATAGACGCTCTCTTCCAAATTACCATTTAGAAAGGCCGTCTTTACGTCCATCTGCCAGATTTCATAATCGTGGAAGGCAGCAATAGCAAGAAGGACCCAAATAGAATTAAGCATAGCCACTGGAGAAAAGGTTTCGTCATAGTCCAAACCAGGTCTTTGACGGAAACCCTTTGCAACAAGTCTAGCCTTATAGGTTTCAACCTGTCTATCTACACCAATCTTCTTTTTGAAGATCCATTTGCATCCTACGGGTTTTACCCCATCTGGAGCAATGTCCAAAGTCCATACTTTGTTAGTGTACATGGACTCCATTTCGGTCCGCATTGCATCCAGCCATTTTACTGAGTCACCGCTCTGAATGGCTTGCTGGAATCTAGTAGGCTCATCATAGTCAATAGTGTAATCCTCTCTATCCCCGTCTATGAGAAAACCGTAGTATCTCTCGGGCGGATGAGATTGCCTACTACTTCTGTGGAGTGGCGTCGGGATGTCCTGTTCTTCTTGAACTTCTGGTTCTACCAAACTTTCAGTAGTAGTTTGTGTTTCTGGAATTTCTTCCAATTCTATTTCGCTCCCACTAGTTTCCTTTTTTAAAAACTGATATTCTAGAAAATGGGTATTACGAGGAACAAAAACCTTTTGTTCCTCTGCGTAATAGAATAGATATCCCCTGGAGTTCTTTGGATATCCCACAAACTTACATAGTACTGATCGTGCCTCGAGTTTGTCCGCATGCTGCTTTTTAACATAAGCCGGACATCCCCAAATCTTTAGATAATGAAGATAGGGTTTCTTCCCACTCCACATCTGATATGGTGTGGTAGTCACAGTCTTGGTGGGAACCTGGTTCAAAAGATATGCAGCTGATTCTAGTGCATATCCCCAGAATGATCACGGTAACTCAGCGTTCCTCATCATGGAACGAACCATATCCAATAGGGTTCGATTCCTCCTTTCCGATACACCGTTATATTGTGGTGTGTATGGAGGAGTAAGCTGAGAGAGAATTCCATTCTCTTTTAAGTAATCCAAGAACTCGGCACTTAAGTATTCACCACCTCGATCAGATCTCAGTGTCTTTATACTTTTGCCTGTTTGTTTTTCCACTTCATTCTTGTATTCTTGGAATTTCTCAAAAGCCTCGGATTTATGCTTCATTAAGAAGACATATCCATACCGAGAGAAATCATCCGTAAAAGTAATGAAGTAGGAATAACCACCTCGCGCATGTGTAGACATTGGACCGCACACATCACTGTGTACGAGTCCTAAGAGCTCGCTTGCTCTTACTTCGTGTCCAGTGAACGGAGTCTTTGTCATCTTTCCTTTGAGACAAGATTCATAAGTAGCATAAGATTGATATTCGAACGGATTCAAATATCCTTCTCTATGTAACTTAGTCAACCTTCTCTTATTGATGTGACCTAGCCTACAATGCCATAAGAAAGCCTGATTTATCTCTGAAGACTTTCTTTTAAGAGTGTTCTGGACATTGAAAACCTGAGCTTGACTTAATACGTATATACCGTTATCTAATGTACCGGACCCAATCAGAACTTGATTTAGGTGGATGTTAACTACATCGCTTATAAATGTAAAATCATATCCCTCTCTCGAAAGTGAGGACACTGATATGATATTACAAGTCATACTAGGTACATATAAACAGTTACGTAAAATCAATATATGCCCACTTATCAAACTTAGGTGATATTCTCCCACGGATTCAGCGTTCACTGTCATTCCATTTGCAACTCTGAGAGACCAATCACCTACCTTTATAATTCTACTGTTTCTCAAAGCATGTAATGAATTACAGATATGAGATCCTGCTCCGGTATCTAGTACCCAGGAAGTAGAGTTTATTGACATACAGTCTTCAATTACAAACACACTTGAAGCTGAAGCCACAGCATGCTTCATATCCTGGGAACTGGCTTTAAAAGCCCTGCAATCTTTCTGCCTATGCCCAATCCCATAACAATAGGAACGTCCCTCTTTTACTATGTCCAGTCCCGAAACTTTTGCCCTTCTCTTTCCTTCTACTTCCCTGGCTTCCTTCAGGGTAGAAGATAGAGACTGTAGAATCAAGTCAGTATCTGACCCGTTTCACAACGTGGTCTTCAGGTCCTGGAGCTCATCAATATAGCTAATCATTGTAAGGACGTTGTCCCCTATAGATGACCCGACAGCCAACCTCGCTTGAATTAATTCGGTCGAAGTCTCATATCTTGCGATATGAGACTGCTCTCCATATAAATCTTTGTTATGGAGAAAGATGGAAACTGAGTCCATCTTCTCGTGCTGCTTCTGGTATACACCATCAACTGAAGCTAACACGAGGCATTTGGCTTTCGCTTTATCCTTTTCCCTTGTCTGGTGGATATTCATATCCGTGACGGTGGAAACTGGACCTGGGACGGCGGGATCTTGAGTAGTAATAGGGTGATCCAGCTTGACATAGGCAATGGACATCTGGACAGACCTTTGCCATTCATATAAGTCAGATTCAGTCAATTTGTTATCTAGATGTAACCTATGTGTGGTCACAAGGTTGTTGCAATTTAAGAGAGAGAAGAAAATACTATTAGCATGATGCTCTTGCAAGTTTAGATTGATTTTTAATTTATCTAAACAGGATGGCTCCCACTGTTTCTCGAATCCCTCCTCAAACCAAAAAAGAAGAATTAGCCAGGACTATTCTCACCGTACAATTCTTGCTTAACCGTTCAGCCAGGTCAGTGTCGATACTTCGAGGGAGGTTTTCCAACGCTTTCGCGAAGTTCCTTAATTAAATAACCTCTTTTCTCTTGGGGCGTAGCCCCGCTGACACCTTTCTAGGCACCTACTTAGTTTATAGCATTGATCGTTAAGTGACGAATCTCCTGATAAGTAGTATATACTCACAGTAAGATCGGGATCCAAAATATTATCGTATGATAATGTTGAAGGAATCCTACCAACATTCATCAAACTCCAAATTGGTATGCATCTCTCTGCAAATTTCAGTTTCTTTAGAAATTCCCGATATGGATTTTTGCCCCATGCTCTTATGACTTTGACTAAGGGCTAAATATGTCATAAGTCACATGTCAAGTTCTACCCATCATTATCCAGGTTAATTTGAACCCACCCGTATATACTCTTGACTAAGGGCCAAGAAAAGTAATACGACTGTCCCAAACCAACGCATTTATCTATGCAACAAATGAATACCTCAGCAGCTACCAAACACTATGTTTTGACTAAGGGCCAAATATACATAGCTTGAATACTATTGAATATCCAAATGAAATGACGGAGGGCTACGAATGGTTTTGGCAAAAACCGTGAACGTAGTGAACATGATATAATCGAAGGAACCTGATACTTTTTAAAAGTAGTGGTTAAAGCTCCGTAATTTAAAAAGTTCTGATCTTTTTAAAATAACCGAGTGGTTTCTTTTAAATTTGTTCCAACAATTAAACTTTGGTTTATTTTCTTTGCATTATAATAATGCGTCCCATCTTTATCCTATCATTGCAGAAAACAACGAAAATACCACGTCCTCTTATGCCATCCGCATTCGCCACGGGGTCCCATCATCACCCGTTAGGTTACTTAACTAACGACAGAGCGGGGGCTGGGCTAGCGCAGGTGTAAAACATAAGTGACGTCTAATAGATATCATATATTGATATTGTATATTCGTCAGACGCAATAATAAGCATTCCAGATCACAGATGAACTTTATTGGTTTTACTAGCAATCCGCATTTGCTTTGAGCCTGCAATAAAAGACGGATTACACAGTTGTGATGAATAGCCATTACCCCACCCTAGACCCCTACGGGTACGGCAAACTACCCGTCAAGTACCTGAAGTGAAGCTGTCTCCCTCAACGACGTGAGTAGGCCACTAAACACTTCAACGTACCCGGTAGTTTGTGTACCCCGACTTGGGTCTATCCTAGGAGCAAAAACAGTAAAAGGAAATAATACAACGGTGGCTACAACCGCAACCTGAATGTGTCCCGCAAAAGAATATTACATCATATTACAATTGCATTGAATGAATGAATATTAAACCCATCTCAAACCCCGGATAATCATCACAACATTCCAATCAAGTCCATATACACAAACAGTAAACATTACAGAAATGTGCAACCCCCTGCCAACCGACATACTAGCAGTTATGGGAGGTTTATGAACACATTAAACATTACAGATAAAAACCCAATTAGCAAATATCTTAGAACATCGATCGATTACCATATTCCGTGTTTACCCCAAAAGCAAACCAGCAAAGAAGCAACCTGGGTAGAAACAGAACATACATGAAAACAAAAAACCAGAAATTATGAATAACTGTTAAACAACGAGTCAACTCGGCGTTGACTCGGCGGCGGATCCGCGGCACAAGCACTCTATTGCCGCGGATTCGCGACCGTTTTGCCGAGTTACTGGCTCGTATTTTCCCAGTATTCTTAAAAAACCCTGCTGTGAATTTTAAGGTATGTCAAATATTTTTTCAGACACTTTTAAAATTAACAGAAACTTAGGATTTCCGGGGTTTCGTTTTCGCGTTTTCTGACGATCGAAGTTCTAATCAGTTGCTAACAAGCTAGTAATGGTTTAGTTGTCTCTGATACCACTGTAAGTCTATGTCACGCACCCCACGAACTTGCGGGGAGGCAGAATATATGAAAAACGATTATCAAAGCTTCGTAAAACGGACTTGAGCGCATGAATCGTTTCTAAACCGTTACTAGCAAACTACGAAAGGTTTAACTACTCGGATTCGAAGTTATACCTCACGTTACTTGTCCTTCGGGTCTTCATCGCGGTCCTCCACTCCTCGTAGGCTCCTTGGAACATCGGCACCTCAACGGCCTCCTCGAGTCAAAGACGATCCACCCGAGAGCTCCTACGCCAAGCTTGATCTCTAACTTGAGATAACTAGGTTGCTTAAAGTGCTAATCTAAGCTACCTAGGGGATATAGAGTGAGGTTATGGATGTATTAGTCTAGATAACCCTTGATCTCAACACATGAGAGGTTAAGGTTAGGGTTTCAAGAATGGGAGCTTGAGGAGAGAGAAGGTGAGAAAGTGAATTACTTTGGATGAATGAAATAATTTGAGTATATATGAAACATATGATATTATTAAGTAAATAATAAATAAAGCATTATCATCATGTTTCATTAATACCCTAAGTGATTCATCATATGAGTTATATAAATCATTAAATGAATCATTAACTCATTGCATGAATCACTACATGACTCACTAATCCAATTAATGCAAATGCCACCTTAGCCCCCAAGTCACCATGCTTCTAGAAGCTTCCCGGAAAATTACGAGAACGCCCCTCCAATCCGTGAAAACACGGAAAAACTTTAGACTGTATAAATCCAATAACCTGATACTAGAAACTAGCTTAAACCAAAGCCGACTAGTAAAAACTGTCCGAACGTCGTACGTGCGTAAACACACGTATGCGTCCGAACCCTTGTCGTAAAACCATACGACCTATATATCGCTTCGCCTGGAGCAGGGAAACTCTCTGTGTGGGACTCTAAAGACTCGACACTAAGCTGGCAGTGGGTTTAACCACAGACCGCAAGCGGCACTAGCTGTACGTAACGGTCTCCAGGTAGATGTCGATAAGAAGGCCGATGAGGAAAACCATCCGAACTCATACTGAGCCTGATGTGACAATCTCCGTACAGTCCGGTCTGTTCGTCTAAGACTATCGCATATCGAGCCTAGGAGGCGGCAAGCGTCAGTCCCCTAATAGCTGTATAAGTCGTGTCGAAGCGAAGCCCATTACACCCTGAGAAACTACAGGAACCTACCAGTAAATCCCGCTTGCCCTGGCCAGGGACTTTGCGTAATGGCTCTCTGACACAGTGCGATATCAACTCCCAATACCGGGAGAGAAGAATCCTGTCTAACCGCCACTGCCTCCAAGTGCTCGCGACTGCACCCAACTGCTACTTGTTTGCACGACTCCTTTGAGCCGTGGTAGGGTAGCAATCTAAGAACAGAGGGACACACTCGAGGTGAAGTAGCAGTGTCAAGTCTGCGGACTATACCGTACTCATGTCACCTGGGAACTGTTAACCGACGATGGGTATAATACCAACCAATCAGTTTCCTGCGAGTCCTGTCCGGTGTACCCGTAACCTAACGAGCACTTGTATACTATCTCCAGTACGACGTACTGATGGCTGTGGGATAGATCATCTCCCCAACTGGGATGAGAAGCGTACACACTTAGTCTACTCCGGAATATCGATGCCCTATCTCGATAATCCAACGACCAGGGACCTGTATAGGATGTTGCTTACAGACTACCCAGCCCCCACTAGTGTGACTGCCATCACGACGCTGGTAATCAATCAAAGATCCTATTGTCTCTACTAATATGTATAAGTGATACGTTACAAGAAACATATGCACATATTAAAGTAGACACAAACCAAGTAGCATACTACCATTTTTAGCAAGACTGTTATATACAACTGTGAATATCCCAAGCTTCCATTAAGTAATATACAACCTAGTATGATACAATAATGGCCCCTAGGGCATATACACTAACAATAACCCGTCCTGAATTTCCGAGGCCGGTTAAGTTTCGTCTTAATGTTCTCGTCCAGATAGCGGAAACAAAATGTGATTACTTCATCTAGAAGATAACCTTTCATGATAGAACCCTCTGGTCAATTTCTATTATGTATATACTTTTTTAGAGTGTAAATATATCTAAAGAAAAATATATTAAATAAATAAATACGGGCATATAAGACAACAATAATTTTACAAAATGCGTAAAACGAAAAATCCAACGTACCTTTCGACAGATACATCCATCGATATTGTGCGAATGTGGCAAACTTGGCATTGGTTGTAAGATTAACTCTCAGGTGTATTTTGATATCGCAGAACGACGGCGGAAAAATACGCTCAAGCTTGCATAGTATCGATGAAATAGTTCTAGATTCTCCAGCATCACAACATCCAAGGTTTTAGCACACAATTCCCAAAAAAAGAACAAAAAAAGAACAAACTAGACCAACCGATTCGGGAAATGAAGTCACGAAGGGTAATGGGAGAAAGTGCTTCATAATAAAATGGTGATCATGACTTTTCAGCCCATTGATCTTGTCTTTCACAATTTTTATCTTCTTACTAAATGATGCACTGATCTTTTTATTCTCCGGTTGTGACATATGATACGCGGCATTGTGTAGTACAAACTTGCATAGTTTACCCGCTATCGATTTAGGATGCAATTCACTTCTAATTTCCCAGTCCTAAAGATCCATCCGAGCACGGAAGTTGTCTTTCGATTTTCCGTCTTTACAAAGAAGCAAGTTAAGTGCATGCTCGGATGCTCTCTTCTCTATGTGCATGACGTTCAGAAAAAGACGCACTAATTTTGTTGACCGGTATGGAAACTCGTAGAAAATGCTAAATTTGTTCCAGTAGGGTGGTTTGTCCTATTTTGCCAGATCCATCCTGAAGGTCATATTATTGTAACCATCACACTGAGCAATCACGTCCTCTCCGGACAATGAGTCTGGAGGCCCAAGAATCTCCAGATGACCATTAAAATGAGTATCGTCTAACCTATATGGATGGTCTAGTGGAAGGAAATACCGATGACCACAATAATAAATCTTCCTGCTAAAATTCAACCATTTCGATATTGTATCTTGGTGGCAGCAAGGGAAAACTTTGTGACCATATACGGACCAACCTGATAGCATTCCATATGCAGAAAAGTCATTAATTGTCAACATTAAAGCCGCACGTATCGTGAAAGTTGTATCTGTGTTTGCATCGTAAGTCTCTACACTATTAATGAATAAAGATTTTAACTTATCGATCAGAGGTCGGAGATAGACGTCGATATTGTTTCCCGGTGAGTTGTTCCATCAATAAGAAGAGGTATCATAAAGCAGAAATGATCAATAACCAACCAAGACGATAGATTATAAACAATCTTTACAACGGGCCATGTGCTGTGGTTTCCAGCCATATAGTTGAATGGATAGAAGCCATCACTAGCTAGTCCGAGCCTGACATTGCGAGGATCACTACTGAATGTTTGGTGCCTCCTATTGAAATCCTTCCATGTCGGTGAATCTTTTGGATAGCTCATTTTTCCATCTTCGCTTGGAGCAGTACGGTGATGCCAAACCATTGCCTCAGCTGTCTTCTTGTACCCGAATAGCCTTTGCAGCCTCTGTGTTATCGGAAAGTATCATGCTATCTTGACAAGTATATCTTGCTTCTTATCAGATACTTTCGGCTTATACCCGGCCTCTCTGTATGTTGGACACTCTTTCAAATTTGAATTCTCTTTCTGGTACAATACGCAATCTTTAGAACATGTAAGAAACTTCTCACAGTTCAGAGCCAAATCAGACATCATCTTCTGGGCTTCGTACCAGCACTCAAACACGTTACTTCTTGAGGGCATAGAATCTTTCAGGAACTTCAGAAGTATCGTGAATGACTTGTTGATCCATCCATTTAAGCACTTAATCTGGAAAAGTTGGACAAACCATGAGAATGTGGAATACTATGCATTCTTATAAATTGGCCTTCTAGTTTCATTCATGAACATTTTATACATTTTCGCAAGCAGTCCTTGACCGGAAGGAATGTCTTCTTCGGTAGGATTACTATCACCGAGGGCAGCCTCTACCATATCCTACATTTCCTCTTCTAGAAAGAAGTTATCGTCTTCTTCTTCTTCCACCGCATTACCGTCTTCTCTTTCTTCTTCCTCCGCATTACCGTCTTCTTCTTCTTCTTTCCTGTGATATAGCCAAGTTGTATAAAATCTAGTAAAACCATGTTTAACGATATGAGGCTCTACGATTTCTACTTTCTGCCAGAACCTATTCCCACATCTATCGCACGGACAGAAAATCTTTCCTAACACGATCTTATTATGTGCGCGTGCAAATTCAATGAAAGGAGCAACTCCTGCGACAAACTTAGATTGTATACATTGTTGCCAATCCATGTACATCCAGCCCTTAACTTTGATGTACTCATGGGCCGTGTTAGACTGTATAACATATAAATTGTAAGTTATAGAAGTTGGTTTTTTATGGTGACTACATTGAGAAATCTAAGAACGAGATGGTTATTGACAAAGAAGAAAATGGAAATGGCAAGTTTTTTTGTTGAAAAAGATAAATTATCGATTAGCAAATTTATGTTTGAAGATACCCAAGTATGAGTTGTATTCTGTGTATGTGTGTTTCAATTTATAATTTCGCTTAGGTGTAGGGTTGTTAGTGTGCATGTGCTTTGTGTATGAGTGTGTTGTGTATTCATGTTGTATGTGTGTGTTTCGGCTGTCGGGGTAAGCCTTCTAACCTATTAAGAATGTATATAGTAGACATCCATTCGCTTGTTCTTTTATCTGTTTCGAGAAAATTTTGGCAGCACCTCCCTGCTGTTCTTTGAGTACACTGTAATAGAATAGATAATCATTTCAATGTTGTGAAACAACATTAAAATGAACATCTGATCTATTTTTGTATACGGAGAACTAGCGGAAAAGTACCGACGAAATAACTTGAAACGAATGAAAACTCAAGTGAATGCAGGTGTTTGCTTTATACATTCCTAATTTGTCCAAACTGACAAATCTATCGGTTATCATACGATTGAATCTTCTCGTAATATAGACTACACGACGGTTGTTAGCACCGAATGATATCGTCCGATATTTAACAACTTTCGTATAGTTTTATGTCACGATGAATATCGAACGTATGTTAACCGATAGACGGGGACTAAGGCACGTTTTGATTTTCATATATAACTATTGATGAGAATATGAAAATTTCATATTATTATCAAGTATCATATATACACTTATTATAAGATTTAACTTGAATTAGTTTTACGTTTACGTTTCAATTTCAAGAGTTTGATGTTTTTAATTTAGGGTAAAGTTTTATAAAGTTAAGGGTTTTCTTAATTAAGTTTAAGATTTTGGATTTGGTTCAGGTGTTAAATTTAAGATTTTGGATTTAGTTCTGGTGTTAAGTTTAAAATTATGGTTTAGCCTTGTTCGATATGAGAGATCATCATCATCATTATCATAAACACACACACACACACATACACACACACACGCACACATATCATCATCATCATTATCTCACATACACACACACATCATCATCATTATCACAAACACACGCGCGCACACACATTCACTTATACTTACACTAACACTAAAATGCCCTAACCATAACCCTCACCCTTAACTCTAACCCTAATTATCTTAACCCTAACCCTAACCCTAACCATATACTTAATTAACCCTAACCCCTTACAAATTTTTCACTGAACTACTCTTATCTATTGTTTTTTCATTAAATCCTAAACCTAACCCTGATCCTAACCTTAACCCTAAACCACCCCTAACCATTAGCCCTAACCCTAACCATAAACCTAACCAAACCAAACCAAACCCTAACCCACAAGCAATCTTCTTGTTCTTCCCCTCACCACCACCACCAATCTCATTTAAATTTACTTTTCCCATCCCCTCTCCGACCTACCTGGCCCCGGTCGACCTTCCTCGACCCCTTTCCCCACCACCACAACCGCCACCTCCACCCACATCCCCAAACAACCCCAAATTAAAGAGCAACAACCACTACCTACCACCACAGCCACCACAACCAATAACAGCCACCACCACAGCCGTCGCCACTGACCACCACCACAATCCAAAATCCCCAAATTAATATTAACCCACAAATTAAAGCCCTGCCCACCAAATTCAATTTAGGAAAATAAAACTTTAAATTTAATACATTAACTAACCGGTTGAGGATTTTGACGGTGACGAGGAATCCGGGAAGGAACTCGACGTTGATGAAGAGGGTGGCGATCGACGTTGACGAGGAGGCCGTGATCGAGGCGACGATCGATCGAGACGACGCTGGAGGTCAGAGGAAATGATGATGAGGAGGCGATGATGGCGCTAGAGGTCGGAGGAGGTGATGAGGGAGGAGGCGACGAGGGAGGAGGAGGCGACTCTGTTGGATATGTATGCCCCATAGGCCTTTATTGTATAGCATGCTAGGGATATATATATGTACAGGACAATCTTACTCAGTTACATAGTATACTATTTGGGTTGTCTTTATATGAACATGCGTATTTTTTTCTTGCTGCTTTGTATTGGTAATACATGTTGATAAAGACTCGATACAATAGTGTACTATTTTGGTTTGTCTTTATCTTAACATGTGCATATGTTTTACTCGATATCACATATGGATGATACATGTTGATAAAACCCGTAGGATTTTACTTGACTACCAGCGTTACGATAGCGATCATACTTGTGTGGGATGGGTAGTCCATAAGCACATCCTTAAATGTCCCAAGTCACAGGAGTATCAAGGCCGGGCATCGATATTCCATAGTAGACTTGTGTATACGTTTCTAGACCTCGACGAAGGGCGGTGGTGTAACATTTGGAAACGTATAAATATTATTTATAATTTAAATATAATGTTATGATTTTTATGGAAATAATACCGATTATGGTTTTGGGCTTTCGTAGAATGGTATATATAATTATATATACCTTTATTTTAGGATTAATTGTAAATATTAATTATGAGGACAATTATTTAAATGGGTTTAATTAAATTGGTATAATGTATTGATCTATACTAGTTACTACACTAAACCAAGTTTTATTTTGTTTAACCATGTTTAAGATGTCATGGCATGTTAATGATATGTTAACTTTTTCATTTGTGTTTAATGGTTGTTTTTATTTTATTTTTTTTGAAAAGAGATAAAGGGAGACATGGAGGGTATTTAAAATATTGAGAATGGAGAGAGGGAGAGAGAGAGGGAGGGCGGGAGGGAGAGTTGTTGGCTATAGTGCCCTCAAGTCAATTATTGGATCGCAGGCATGCGATTGCGATGATTGAAGAAGAACCTATACCAGTAGAACAGTCTTACTAGAGATGATAGTATACAATCTGGTTTGTCTTTATCATCATGTATCTGCTTTAGGTGGCTTTACAGATCACTATTACATGTTGATAGAGCTCATAGGATTCTTGCTTGACTACCAGCATTATGATGGTGATCATATACGTGGGAGTTGGGTGGTCTATAGGCACATCCTTTAATGTCCCTAGTCGTGTGAATTTCGAGACTGGGCATCGATATTCCAGAGTAGACTCGTGTATACTGATCGAGACCCCGACGAGGGGCGGTGGCCGGTCTCACAAGCCATTGGTGTTAGTTTGTTCACCTAAGATGTATACAGGTGCTCATTGGGTTATGAGTACACCGGACGGACTCGCCGGGAACATGCTAGTTCGTATTATACCTATTGTCATATAGCAGTTTCCTGGTGACATGTGTACAGGTTAGTCTATCGACCTGAGATCGTCATTTGTCTCTTGTGAGTTCCTACTGTGCTTTGATTACTACCCTACCACGGCTCAAAGGAGTGGTGCAAACAGGTTTTAGTTGGATACAGTCCCGAGCCACATGGAGGCAGTGAGCGGATCGTCGGGGGATTCGTCTCTCTCGGTATTCGGGGTTGATGTCGTGGTTGTGCACGGGTGACCATCACCAAAAATTCTTGGCCAAGGTAGTCGAGAATTACTGATCTAGGATCGGTAGTTTCTCAAGTGGTGATAGGATTCATACCGACACTAAAAGTCGCGTTATTAGGGGTCTGACTTTATCCACCCCCTAGACTCGATATGCGATACTCATAGACGAATGGACCGGACTGTATGGATATTGTCACTGTCAGGCTCGGTGGGGGTTTCAAGATGGGTTTGCTCGTCGGCCTCCCTTTCGCTCAATACCTGGCTAGCCGTTACATACAGCTAGTGCCGCTGACATGCTTGTGGTTAAACCCACTGCCAGCGTATTGATGAGTCTTTAGAATCCCACACAGAGGGTTTCCCTACTTCGGGCGAAACGATTTAGAGGTCGTATGGTTTTACGGCAGGGTTCGATCACATACGTGTACTCTTGCACGGATGATGTTCGAACGGATAATACTAGTGGGCTTTGGTTTAAGCCGCATACTAGTATTATATATGGTTGAAGGTATTCTTGTAATTTATTACAAGATTACTTTTAGAAGATTACACCTCATCATGGTTTAGACCTTTTTGGATTAAAAGGTTATTAAGGTGTAGGATGAGGTGTTTATTGCATTTTTATGGCATGGCTAATTAGTAACCCATGGTTACTATTCTAGCATGCTTAGGGTTTTTGTTTGTTGTGAGATTATATTGACTTGAGATATTTTTTGTTGACTAAGATATTTTGGAGACATGGACATTTATGTGATGGCTCCATTATTTCTTATCATACTCACACAACAAACAAAAACACAAGCCATTATTCATTTCTTTTTCTCTTTCTTGAGTTGCTCTTAACACCTCATTCTCATGGCATCTTCTTCTTCCTCTAGCTCCACCCAAACCCTCTCATGAGTTGAGAATCCTTGGGTGTCTTGAGAAAAATTAATCCTTCATCACTCTATATTTCATCTACGGTATCCAGAGTAGCGATCTAGGTGCTCTAGTTGACTCCGATATGAGGTTGGAGCTCGTTGCATAGACTCTCGGGTGGATCATCTTCGATGGAGGGAGACCGGAGATCAAGCTTGATCAAGGAAGCCCCTAGGAGCTTGAGATGATGGTTGAAGACCGAAGGACATAGATCGATTCGGTATAACCATTTTAACTCCTTTGCATGTTTTGTTATCTATGGCTTATGGGTAGATCCGGATAATTGGTTGTGGTAGCGCCAAGTTTTATAAATTTTTGTTCCGCATTTGGTCATGGATTGATGGTCGGAGCGCTACCGTAACCCACCATGGTATTAGATCCACTCCATAAGCCTTAGTTAACTGTTTGCGACATTAGAAATCTGCCCTTTTTGTCGTGAAAAAACTGCCGACAAAAACAGTTCCAAAAACTGAAAGTTTGAGATGTTTGCACACCCCGCGAGCTCACAATTTGAACTGAGAACCGCAGAGTGGTGCATGGGCACCCCGGGGAATCCTCTTGGGGGAACGAACGGCTGGGCCTACTCCCCAAGACCACCACAAGGTGGTCTTGGCGGTGGGGACCCGAAACTGCCCCACCTTGGGCAGTTTCGGGTCTGCCTCACCCCCTGGCCTCCTCGTGGTGGCCTCGGGGGTGGGGTACCTCTCTAGGCCCCCCGATTCGAAGTTAATTTCATGCTCTAACTCTCCGCGAAGGTTCATGCACGTTTCGTTTTGATTTGGACTTCCAAATTCGTGCTCTAGCTCACTGTTTTTTTCAAGGTTTTGGAAATTGGTTTAGTTTGCTAATTGCGTGCGGAATTCTAATCTTGTAGTTTTTAGTACATACATTACTATCTGTGACCGTAAATGTCATTAGAGAGGTACAACTCGTCTAACTTCTATATGCTCTTTCAAACGGGTTTGCGAACGTGACATTTACATTGATGTTCTGTGTTGTGATGTGGTTGTGGCGGGATCTTCGTGTGGATAGCTTGGATGCAATGGTAGTACAGTTTGGATTTATTTGTACATTTGATATTGTGGGGTGAGCGTCCAACATTTGGACTGCCGTCACTGCCAGTTTTTATATTATTTGTTTGGGGTACGACCGGGTTGAGGTCGTTGTCACCGTTGTACATATTCTTTTCTTTTCTATACTAGGATTACCCCGCTGTGGAGTGCATGGTTAGCTGGGTTCTAGAGGGCAACGGGACCGCATCTCATGGCGTTGAGACGGAGGGGGCCTCACTCTAGAATTGGCAGACTATTCGCCGCACTTGTATGGGGTACAGGTTGACCCAAGGAAGGGTGCTCAAGTTACCGGATTCCGTGAAGTGCCGGGTGGCCCATTCCGTGAAGTGCCGGGTTGCCTCACTTTTGGGATTGGCGGGTAACTTGTGGTGCTTGTAAGAGTCTAGGTTTTCATTGCACAGGCTATCCACACAACCAGGGGAACGTCGGGTTTCACTTGCGGTTCAAAGGAAACCCGGGGTTCCCAGATTATCAGTATTGTTATGTGATGCTTGTTGCGATTATGTGATGTTGCATATATCATGCCTGAAACGATTATTATATATTTATATATACTAGTAGATGTTGTATATGTTTTGCACCCGCGCTAGTCCAGCCCCCGCTCTGTCGTTAGTTATGTAACCTAACGGGTGATGACGGGCCCCAGTGGCGAATGCTGATGGTATATACGTACACATATTTTCGTTCTTTTCTGGTATGATTAATTGATGGGACTGCGTTGATTCTGATCAATGCAAGGAAAACAAACCTATATGATGTTGTTGGAACAATTTTCAAAAGCTGTTATTGCAAAGACATTTTCTTTTGTTTTGCACAGCGGTATTCGATTATGAATATCCAGCACCTCATTCGACGAGGCATGAGCCGAGATCCCTTCACCGGGAGTGACCTCTTGGGCAGAAGTTTGCGTCAAGGTAATAACTACATTATAGTCGATTACTTTTTTGCTTTGCATCGAGATATTCAGTTAGGAATATCCTGCACCTCATTCGATGAAGAAAAAGCCGAGATCCCTTCATCGGGAGTGACCTCTTTAGCAAAAGTTTTCGCCACCATATATTTGTAAAGCTATCCGGTTCCTTCAGCGATATCAAGTTCATTACGTTAAAGGTTTTTCGCCAAAAACCATTCGTAGCCCTCCGTCATTTCAGACGGGTAGCACTTAGTATTCATGCTATGTTTGTTGGCCTTAGTCAAGGCACAGTGTATGGTAGCTATTTGTTACTTTTCTGTTACATAAATACATGTGTTGGTTTGGGACAGTCATACAACCTTGTTGGCCTTAGTCAAGGGAGAGTACGGGTGGGTTCAAATTAACCTGGACAATGACGTGTAGAACTTGACATGTGACTTATGATTTGTTGGCCTTAGTCAAGGTTATAAGAGTATGGGGTAAAAGTCATATCGGAAGTTTCTAAAGAAACTGAAACTTGCCAGGCATGAGCATACCTTCTGGAGTGTAATAACTTGAGTGGATTCCATCAAGTTATCATGCGATGATAGTTGGATCCCGATTCCCACTGATGAGTCGGTTTACTCCTCGGGTGATTTTAGATGATCCCGACTAATTCTCTTTTAGGTTTGGGGGAGGATTCGATGAAACAGTGGGAGCCATCAGAATTAGATAAAGTGATTAACCATTCTGATTTAGGTTAGAGTGCACGCTGAGTGTTTCTTTTCTCTCTCTCTTTAGCAGCGACCATGGCCCAACCCTAGACTAGAACTCATGAACCAAGTTAACCGAACCTTCTTAAAACACACTGGCTTTTGGATTGTTACAGTTGCATACTTCATTGCCACTTCTACTTTTACCCTTTGCTTTTCTCCGGAATAATCCGTATCACTACGAAAATCCACAGTTATTTGATATAACCATCTTATAGTTACATACGAACTCGAAGAAACTTGTTTCAGATTCGAGAATGGTTTCCGGTTCTAGAGAAATTGAATATGACTATTCAGTTGTCTTTTCCTTTTACCTTCTCTCAGGTTGCGAGAGCTCCTGGTATTTAGGAGAGTACACCTATTGCACTTATTGGATATTGTTCATCCAAACCATAGGCAGGTGTCGAAAGGTGGGGAAGGAAGAAAACCAATTATCCTAAGTGAGGTGTACAGAAGGTAATAAGTAAAGACAAATAAAGAGATTAGAAAGAAGGCAAAGTAAATTGCGACTGCTATCATTCACGACCAAACCGCGTATATCATCGCCACTCCTACTTCACCTTTGCATTTCTCCAGAACACCTCGTATCACTATGAAGATACACATTTATTGGATAATCCATCGTATAGTTACATACGAACTCGAAGGAACTTGTTCCAGTTCGAGAATGGATTCTGGTTCAGGAGAAATAGAATAAGGATTATTCAGTTATCTTTTATCTTTATTTTCTCTCAGGTTGCGAGAGCTCCTAGAATTAGGAGAGTACACTTATTACTCTTATTGGATGGCCTTCTTCCAATCCATAGATGGTGCCGAACGATAGGGAAGGAAGAAAACCATTTAGCCTAAGTATGGTATACAGAAGGTAATAAGTAAAGACAAATAAAGGGATTGGAGAGATGGTAAGGAAATATACAGTTACAGTCATGTATCTGGATAGTGGAAGAGGCATTACTAAGAATACCCGGATACCCCTTCAAAACATTTTCATGTTTCAGTTTCACCGTGAGTTATTAGTTGAAAACTGATTTTCCAATTAGATTCTTACTCCAGGGTATGTATTTACCAGGTTTGATTCTCACATCTGTATGGTATTACAGATGATGAGCGGGAGTAAGATATTAGGAATTAGGTGATTATATCCTCATTATATCGGAATTCTTTGTAATTGGTGATATTTGAGGAAATCACCTGGGTTTTTGCCTGACGGCAAATATTTGGTTTTGAATATCCGTTGTTATGCACCAATTTCAAACTGATATATCTGTACGTTTATTTTATAAAGTGAGATATAACTTTTTGAAATTATGGCTATGACATTTACCTATATCAGTTGATGATTGGGTAAGGAGTATTCAACAGCGGTGTAATTCTTCTTAACCATAGTACAGTTTTCAACCTACGACGCACAGGGTTTGAGTTATTAAACTCAGGGGACTTATACAAAGTATTGTATATTGTCCAGTGTCCATTAGGACAAAGGGGTTGGTACTCGTACTACATTTTGTTTACTTGTGACTTCTCTAGTTTTTTAACAATTATTTCGTAAAAATACAAGGCCCAAGTTTTGAGAAGTTATAGGTACAAGAATAAAGTAGAGAACCATGTGTTGCAAGTATCGGGATCCTTCAATGTCATTGAAGATGTAGATACTTGTGTTTGGTATTCAGTTGATAATAATGGTTTTGAGAACTTGCTTCTCTTTCAGATTACTCATATCTGGATTCACTCCTAGTTGAGTAATACCGATCGGCCTCCTTCCATTTAGTTGACATGCAATGGAGACAGATGCATGATTTGAATCTGGTTCCAATTAAATTAGTGCCTCTGTTTCTATATTGTATATAGAATGGTTCATATCATAACGATGTTAAGGTATATGGAGTTATCCGGCTTATGCTTAAAACCAGACTCTGGACATTCTCAAGGCACGTTTCAGTAATGGCAGTTTGTGGATTCTCCCGGGCTATGTCGAAGGATAACTTTCTACCATTTGGAAGATCAATAGTGATATTGTTCTTGACTCGCCACAGTTTTAGCAAAATGGAATTTTTCAGAAAACAGTAGCGGGAGTATGGTAGAACTGGAAGTGATTCCAGAACCACAAACGATTACTGAAGATTTAATAGAACCTAAACATTCAATTGGTTTTTGACATTCCATTAGCCACTCCGCAGATATTGTGGGTAATCTCAGGCGCCCAAGAGGTACTTCGGTATCCTCAAAGACAGTGACAGGGAAGTTCTTGTTTACCCAAACTTGTCATTACTGTTGTTCTAGACTATGACACCCGGCAGGAGGATGAGTATAGCGTCGTTCTAAAATATCTTTAGAAGTGCACGTGTATATGACTCTGCCAGAGGGTTGTTATAGTCAGTGGGAGCAGCGGTAGTATATTGGACAAGTAGCTTGTGTCTATTTATAGACTGAAGCAGGTATAGCGGAGATAGATCATCTATTTTTGATGTAATAGTCATAGGCTTTGACTTCATCAGAATAGGAGATGGATCTGTTAAGAGGATAGTAGGGTGTGATGTCCTGGTATTTGGATGACTTGCACTTTATAGGAAGTGAAATTCCTATACTACGATCGGTTATACTGTAGTTGCCACACAGTGGTTTCTCCACATTGGATATGGATAATATATCAGGCATTCTGGTAACTAGATCTATGGTTTTAGATCTAGATTTTGTTAGTTTCCCAATCTGGGTACTTTGACACTATTCTAAAGGTGTTTTAGAAAGGACGCCTCCTGGCATGGTGGTGTACCTGCAGGTGATGGAGTCACCCTCTCTAAAGGTGTCTTACAGACTAAAGGGGAGAGGGATGTGCATGATTGGCAAATCACTTGCTTAGGCAATTGAGTCAATCATGAGATATCAAGTACCACACCAGATGTTGTTTTTGCATGAGCTGTAATAAGTTTATAATAATCCAATCCTGGAGAAACGTTGGGAAGCAGTTTATGAACATAAGTGGATGTTTATGGGATATGGTAATAGCAGCCTCCTTCGGAAGGCGGCTATCATTCCAGGCTTCCAAGATGACCTGGATGACAGAGCGACTGTCAGAGTTTTAGTTTTCCCTCTTTTGAGGGGCAACAGTTTGGAAAGGTGGTCCAAGAGGATACTGAGGAAGGCATGGTACATGATACTGATTAAATTCAGTGGACGATATAGTCTAAGAAGTTTATTGGATTTGGAGTTCATTAGTGAAGTGGGTCCCATAAGATATGCAGACATATTCTAAGACAGGTATTGCTCATTTCGGGAGATGGTTTTCTCCGAGAACTTGAGATAAAGAGAGATATAGAAAGAAACATTGGAGCGAATCCACTCACTGAGGCTATTTCTCGAACGCGATAGTTTCACAATAGAGGTTTGTGAAACTGATTAGTAGAGAAGTTGGGTGTTCGGCATCACACGGGATGTGAGTATGCGACACCGCAATAATTAGCCTTAAGTGCAAGTGGAAGACTGTTGGCTATAGTGACCTCAAGTCAATTATTGGATCGCAGGCACACGATTACGATGATTGAAGGAGGACCTATACCAGTAGAACAGTCTTACTCGAGATGATAGTATGATATTTGGTTTGTCTTTATCATCATGTATCTGCTTTAGGTGGCTTTACAGATCACTATTACATATTGATAGAGCCCATAGGATTCTTACTTGACTACCAGTATTATGATGGAAATCATATACGTAGGAGTTGGGTGGTCTATAGGCACATCCTTAAATGTCCCTAGTCGTGGGAGTTTCGAGACTGGGTATTGATATTCCAGAGTACACTAATGTATACAGATCGAGACCCTAACGAGGGGCAGTGGCCGTTCTCACAAGCCATTGGTGTTAGTTTGTTTACCTAAGTTGTATACAGGTGCTCATTGGGTTATGAGTACACCGGACGAACTCGCCGGGAACATGCTAGTTCGTATTATACCTATTTTCATATAGCAGTTCCCTGGTGATATGTGTACAGGTTAGTCTATCGACCTGAGATCGTCATTTGTCTCTTGCGAGTTCCCACTGTGCTTTGATTACTACCCTACCACGGCTCAAAGGAGTCGTGCAAACAAGTTTAGTTGGGTACAGTCCCGAGCCACATGGAGGCAGTGAGCGGATCGTCGGGGGATTCACCTCTCCCGGTATTAGGGGTTGATGTCGTGGTTGTGCACGGGTGGCTATCACCAGAAATTCTTGGCCAAGGTAGTCGAGAATTACTGATCTAGGATCGGTAGTTTCTCAAGTGGTGATGTGATTCATACTGACACTAAATGTCGCGTTATTAGGGGTCTGATTTTATCCACTCCCTAGACTCGATATGCGATACTCATAAACGGACCAGACTGTACGGATATTGTCACTGTCAGTCTCAGTAGGAGTTTCAGGATGAGTTTGCTCGTCGGCCTCCCTTTCGCTCAATACCTGGATAGCCGTTACGCACAGCTAGTGCCGCTGATGTGCTTGTGGTTAAACCCATTTCCAGTGTATTGACGAGTCTTTAGAGTCCCATACAGAGGGCTTCCCTGCTTCGGGCGAAACGATGTAGAGGTCGTATGGTTTTACGGCAGGGTTCGATCACATACGTGTACTTGTGCACGGATGATGTTTGGACGGATAATACTAGTGGGCTTTGGTTTAAGCCGGATCCTAGTATTATATTTGTTGGATTATTTTCGTCTCTTTGTATTCGTATTCTTCGGAATACGGATGCGGGTATGTATATACGGTTGAGGGGTATTCTTGTAATTTATTACAAGATTACTTTTAGAAGACTACACCTCATCATGGTTTAGACCTTTTTGGATTAAAAGGTTATTGAGGTGTAGGATGAGGTGTTTATTGCATTTTTGTGGCATGGCTAATTAGTGACCCATGGTAACCATTCTAGCATGCTTAGGCTTTTTGTTTGTTATGAGATTATGTTGACTTGAGATATTTTTTGTTGACTAAGATATTTTAGAGACATGGGCATTTAAGTGATGGTTCCATAATTTCTTATCACACTCACACAACAAACAAAAACACAAGCCATTATTCATTTCTTTTTCTCTTTCTTGAGTTGCTCTCAACACCTCATTCTCATGGCATCTTCTTCTTCCTCTAGCTCCACCCAAACCCTCTCATAAGTTGAGAATCCTTGGGTGTCTTGAGACAAATTAATCCTTCATCACTCTCTATTTCATCTACGGTATCTAGAGTAGCGATCTAGGTGCCCTAGTTGCCTCGGATATGAGGTTGGAGCTCGTTGCATAGACTCTCGGGTGGATCATCTTTGATGGAGGGAGACCGGAGATCAAGCTTGATCAAGGAAGCCCCTAGGAGCTTGGGATGATGGTTGAAGTCTGAAGGACACAGATCTATTCAGTATAACCATTCTAACTCCTTTGCATGTTTTGTTATGTAGGGCATATGGGTAGATCCAGGTAATTGGTTGTGGTAGCGCCAAGTTTTATAAACTTTTGTTCCGCATTTGATCATGGATTGATGGCCGGGGCGCTTGCATAACCGAACAAGAGTTATGGCAAGCCCACCCCATTTCCTCAACTTCATTTCTTCTTCTTCTTCTTCTTCTTCTTCTTCTTCTTCTCCTTCACCATCTCCAATCACCATCGTTCACACAACCATGATAACACCCCAAAATCCTATTTTTCTTGGTCCAAACCACTCCATTTGTCATGTTCTTCAAGCTCGATCATTTGGTAGCCTCTAACGCTTGGAGTTCCTTCCCTTTTTCAAATTCGGAAGAAGTAAAATCTCTTCTTTTTTTATGTTCCTAATGATATTTGGCATGAAAATCTTATTTGTAGTTAAAAGATCGGGTTTTAGTTTGTTGTTTGATGATTCAAGAGGGGTTTTGAGGTGGATGTGTGCTAGGATAGTTCCTTGACTAATCACAACCTTATTAGGGATAGATGAAGGCATTTTAATGCAAATATTCTTAGTTTAAAATGTTTTAGAGTTGCATGCTTCTTTGAGTTTTGGGTATTCAAATTGAATCTGGAGCAATTTAGGGGCTTTGAAAAATAAATAGAGATTACCTGGAGATGCTAGGACCAGTATAAGACCACCCCCAAAGCATGAGCCCCTAGTTCCCATTCCTGGCCGCCAAAATATCCCTTTTGGTTGCAAATTGCGGCCATGCTTTTGGGTTAGGGGTATTGGTTGGGTTTATAGATCATACACTCCATAAGTAAACCATTGTATTCTTAGTTTTGTCCTAGACTACCTATGTCAAAATCTGGAAGCATTTTGATTGGATTTTGACTATGTTTTGCGAGTTTTGAAACTTAGTTTTTGGATTTTATTGTCTTAACCTGGTCGTTCGATATTCGTATGTCGATGTTGGGGGTATTTTGTCATATTTAGCATGCGTTGTCCATAAGTTCTAAACTATGTGCGCTTTGCTCGTTGTTTCGATTTGGATTTGGATTTTTATACGATTTTGTTATGGTTTTGATTGTAGGTATGATCGCGGGGACTTCCAAGACGATGAAGAAGGACAAAACGTTTGTCGGCTTCGACTAGAGCGGGGCGCATATTAGTGAGTAGATATATATCTACGGGGAAGCCGGGTGGATGGTGTATAACACCCCCACAACCGTAATAATTAGAATGCTATATATATTAGAACCGTATACCTAACCTATAGGGTCATGCTAGAATACTAGATGCATATTTTCGTATATTTAGTAGATAGTTATACATTTAGTGTCTATTTCCTAGCTATTAGGCTATATATTTATACATACAGGTATATAGGTATATATATGATTGTGGTTTTTTGCTGTACGTGACAAGATGTCCGTAATTTATATAATTTGAGTTGGCATACATGACTATTGATCTGTACTGTATTGATTGGATGATATCGTACGAGGAAGATTCCATACATGATATGATGAGGATAGATTGCCGAATATGGCTGATACTCTTTTAACTCGGGAAGTCTTATTGAATCCCGATTGGGACTTTATGAGATATTTAAAACCATACTTATTTTAAAAACTAACGATTCGTTACGTACTTTTAAATGATAATATCAAGGGTGCGCTATGAATTCTCAAATGATATCTATTTCAAAAATATCGTAGCCCCTTATTACCAAAACAACGTTTCGTACTGTTTTAAACTATAACTGTATGGCTCATACGTAGTTAGATATTTTAATGCTTGTTCACATTACGGTTTCCTTATTCTATATATACTTGCGCTTCGATTACTTATGATATATACTACATTTATATCTTTAGCTCTACTTAACTTTGTTTGCTAGGACACTCGCACCATTACCGATAATTTCATGTTGCACTTGCACATACCCGCATGCTATACCTACACCTCATCGGTAATTGACACGCCACGTACACATATAGAACTTGCCATGTCACCCGTATCAGACTATACCCTGTTAGTATTATAGATTACTGTTTATTACCCAGCATCACGTACTGTTCCGTATATTATACTTTCTTTACATTGCTTATATGAACACACTTGTAGAAAACTGTACAATTACCAATGATTTACATGTTGCATGTACATAGGCTCATATTTTTCACGCACACATCATTGGAAATTGCTATGCTACATACACATATAGAACTTTCCATGTTATTTTGTATCATACTATATTCCTACCAGTACCTTAGATCACTGCTCATCACATTCCTGCATGCATTATATCACCGTTCTGTACTTTTTAATTTGTTCTATTATTGCCATGTTCTTATGTGATAGTCTTTTTATGGGATTCATGTTTTTATGAGATTTGAGAAACCGCGGATATGATTTTATTAAATTTGTGAATATTTAAAAATATGGTTTTCTCTTGATATGATGATTTGGCGTCCACCATGAGTTTTCTATGTTTTGATGATATGAGTATTATCCTAAAACGAGGAAGGGGCCGAGTGACTGATTACGGATTCATGATGGACTCAGTATGACATCAAGGGACAGGAAGTCCTTAGGTAAGTACGGGGAGCCTAATGAGGTGGATCGATATCAAAGATAGATTAGAGAACGACGGATATCCAGGAGATACCAACCGGGGATATTGATATCGAAAGAGTACCGGTCTGACGAGATGATGCCTACGATATCGGGTTTTTACGTGTCGATTCTGGACATAACGGCTTATTTGGAATAGGAGTAGCAAGACATAACGACTTATTTGGACTGATTCGGCCATTGAGTGCCGCTCTCGGGGTGTGGCTGCCCTACATATACAAGATAAATAGATATACAAGCAATATCAAAACAAAATGGTATTTAGAGTTCAAGAATTAACGAAAATTGAAGTGCGATATATACCTCCAGCGATAGCAGCACGAGCCTGAGCCTGGACAGCAGCACGAGCGGGATGATAGTTCTTCCGGTGAGGAACAACCGGTGACCCGGGCATGGATGCATCCCTTCAAACTAGAAAATAAACATTCATGATAAAATTACATGAAGTTCATGGTAATTCTTAGAGGATATGTAGAATGAAAATACATCCCTTCAAACTAGAAAATGCATCCCTTCAACCTTTATTTTCATAAAAATAAAGATTGATTACATCCACCAAAAAGCTAAAACTAATTGAAAGCTTAAATCATTTGCATTGTGAAAATAGAGATATGTGCAAACCCTAAATTCAAAGTGGTGGTTGTTGGTAAAATTTGCGCCCTTTGGATAGGCTAGTGTTGTTAGTGTTTATGCCCTAGAAGGCCATTACTGTATCATACTAATTTGTATATTACTTAATGGAAGCTTGGGATATTCACATGTATATAACAGTCTTGCTAAAAATGGTAGTATGCTACTTGGTTTTTCTATCTTAATATGTGAGTATACGTATTGATAGAGCTCTTAGGATCTTGCTTGACTACCAGCGTTGTGATGGCAGTCACACTAGTGGGGGCTGGGTAGTCTACAAGCACATCCTTATTCAGGTCCCTAGTCGTTGGATTATCGAGACAGGGCATCGATACTCCAGAGTAGACTAGTGTGTACGCTTCTCATCCCAGTTGGGGAGATGGTCTGTCCCACAGCCGTCAGTACGTCGTACTGGAGATAGTATGCAGGTGCTCGTTAGGCTACGGGTACACCGTACAGGACTCACAGGGAACTGTTGGTTGGTTTTATACCAGTCGTCAGTGAACAGTTCCCAGGTGACATGAGTACAGCATAGTCCGCAGACTTGACACTGCTACTTCGCCTCGAGTGTGTCCCACTGTTCTTAGATTGCTACCCTACCACGACTCAAATGAGTCGTGCAAACATGTAGCAGTTGGGTGCAGTCCCGAGCACTTGGAGGCAGTGGCGGTTAGACAGGATTCGTCTCTCCCGGTATTGGGGATTGATATCGCGCTGTGTCAGAGAGCCATTACGCAAAGTCCCTGGCCAGGGCAAGCGAGATTTACTGGTAGGTTCCAGTAGCTTCTCAGGGTGTAATGGGCTTCGCTCCGGCACGACTTATACCGCTATTAGGGGACTGACGCTTGCCACCCCCTAGTCCCGATATGCGATAGTCAAAGACGAACGGACCGGACTGTATGGAGATTGTCACATCAGACTCAGTAGGAGTTCGGATGGGTTTCCTCATCGTCCTTCTTATCGACATCTACCCGGGGACCGTTACGTACAGCTAGTGCCGCTTGCGGTCTGTGGTTAAACCCACTGCCAGCGTAGTAGTCGAGTCTCTAGAGTCCCACACAGAGAGTTTCCCTACTCCAGGCGAAACGATATAGAGGTCGTATGGTTTTACGACAAGGGTTCGGACGCATACGTGTGTTTACGCACGTACGACATCCGGACAGTTTTTACTAGTCGGCTTTGGTTTAAGCCAGTTACTAGTATCCGGTTATTGGATTTATACAGTCTAAAGTTTTTCCGTGTTTTCACGGATAGGAGGGGCGTTCTCGTAATTGCGCGAGAAGCTTCTAGAAGATGGTGACTAAGGAGGTTAAGGTGGCATATACATTGAATGAGATTAGTGAGTCATATGAGTGATTCATCCATGTCATTAATGCATCATAAATGCTTAATGACTCATGGTAATGAATCACCATTAGATATTTATGAAGCATGATTATTCATCATTTGATTTTCTTTTATTGATAAATCTTAATGCTTCATATATATTATGATAATTCATTTTCTCATATCAATAATCATTCTCACATTCTCTCTCCTCAAGCTTCCTCTCTTCAAACCCTAATCCTCCCCTCTCATGTGTTGAGTACAAGGATTAGTTAGACTACTTAATCCATAACCCTCACTCTATATCATCTAGGTACTTTGATTAGCACTTAAAGAAACCTAGTTGCCTCAAGTTTAGAGGCAAAGCTTGGAGTAAAGCTCTCGTGGTGGACCGTCTACTACTTGGAGAAGGTCAAGGAGGAGGTGGAGTTCGTAAAGACGAAGGACACGGTTCTACAGGTATAATCATTTCACATAGTAGTTTAGAACTCCTATGTTAGTTGTTAGTTATCGTTTAGCTTCGATTCATGCGGTTAGTCGATGTTTAAGCAAAGAACAAGATCGTTTTTCATATTTCCGCCTCCCCGCAAGTCGTGGGGTGTTGTACATCGACTTACAGTGGTATCAGAGCCTCGCTAAACAATAATTAACTCATTAGCAAAGTCGTAAGTATTTCGAACGCAAAAAGGAACCGGAAAGATCATCGTTTTATACAGTTTCTGTCAAAATTTAAACAGGCCCTAAAAATTTTTCAGGGACCTGCAGAATAACAAGCAGGAAATTATAGGGGTACTCAAGAAATTTGGTCGAGTAACTCGGCTAACTTGGACGCTAAGGGGGCTGCTCCGGTTTCTTTTCTGTAGTAATCTCCATAGGTGGAGGAGATCTCTTCAGCACGACGGTCGGAGAGTTCTTGCGAACCCTCTTAAGCGGTTCAAAGCTGTTCCCAGTTGGAACAGCAGCATCGACTTCTACCATTTGGGCTGGCGGAGTCAATCCAGAAGGGGAATTGCCCCCAGCTTTCCTCACTCGGCACCAGTGGCGACGTCAAGCATTTCGTGCGGTCGGGATCACCTCCACTGTTGGATGAGCTTATTCATACTCCTTGTTCTGATGAGAGTCTGCTGTTGGCGCTAGCGTGTCAAAGACATATGCTCGTTGAGAGGGGGTAGTCAGTCTTGCGAAGGCCGACTTTCGAACAGGGGAAACATCCTTCATGACTTCACGTAGAGTAGGAGCTAGAACGGCCAGTCTTGTGAAGACTGACCCCTTAGCAGGAGAAGCCGCCTTGGTGACTTTTGGAGTAGGAATGGCTATCCGCTTCGGGATAACCTCTTCAGGAATTGTGGGCTTCTTCATGGGCCCATCTGAGCTTCGGCCCCAACTGTTGAAAACTGAGGCAGTGGACTTGGAAGACCCGTTGAGAGGGGCCGCAGTAGTTGCAAGCCGATCAAAGACCGACTTCTTCGAAGCTTCTTGTGATGGTACAGGAGCATTGAAGCTTGTTGGCGGGATCACGGTCCCGAAGAACAATCCAGTGGTGGCTTGAGTCACCTGTTCCACCGGCATAGCGAAGATGGAGGCCGCTTGGGGCCCGTAAGTCACTCCTCCGGACGGGACGGAGCGAGAGTTGCAGTTGCAGTTAGTGCAGTTTGAAGCTATTGATCTTCTATTTTCTGCACGGAGCAAGACACCAAATCTTAGTACCTTGAATCCACAGGCAACCACGGCAAACCGCGATTCGATCGTGAACCCGACACACGAAGTGTGGAGTGGAAAGAGGAAAAGGTCCCACTGGGCGTGCCAGAATCTGTTCCCCGCCGAAACACAGAGGCACGACTGCGCAGGTCCGTCTTGCCTGAGTTTGGGAGGGCAGATGCTATTTGGTGCTATCCGTCCACCTCTCCGAAGATGCCATGTTGATTTATGACACCGTGTATCGAAAGTTTAAACGGATGTGGCCGATGTAGCAGACTTCGTCAGATTCCCCCTCATTTGAGGGGGTTTTGATTATGGGGACGCTCTTCCCTGCAGGCGCAAGCCCCTGCAGTTAATTACGCTACCACATCGCGGTAACCAATTTCTCCTTCTCCAGATGGTCACTTCGTGTTGTGGGTATTTGTTTTGTTTTTGGGTTGCCCGTGGATTGTATACGGAGACTAATTTATGTTATCGTCCGTAGGGCGTGGATTAGTCCAAATCCGTATTTTCTTAGAATTGGGTTTGGGGTTGGGTTTATGGATGCGTTAGTCTCATTTAAGACTAAGATCAACTTAAACGTATGTTAAGGATACGTTAGTCTAATTTTAGACTAAGATCAACTTAACAGTTTGTTAATGACACGTTAGTCTAATTTTAAACTAAGCTCAACTTAACCATTTGTTAAGGATACGTTAGTCTAATTTTAGACTAAGATCTACTTAACGAGATCATTTAGATCCAACAAAAGAGCATTTGGGCTCTATTGTTCTAGTTTAGGGACTTTGCAGTCAATTACCAGTTTAAGGACATGGTGGTCCAAGGTTAAGGACATCATAGTCCATGGGTTTAAAGGGACCTCACAGTCCGAGGTTAAGGACATCATAGTCCATGGGTTTAAGGACCCCACAGTCCGGTTTAAAGACGTCGTAGTTTATAAAGTTTAAGGACATCATAGTCCATGAGTTTAAGGACCCCACAGTCCGAGATTAAGGACATCGTAGTCCATAGGTTTAAGGACCCCACAGTCCGAGGTTAAGGACATCGTAGTCCATGGGTTTAAGGACCCCACAGTCTATGGAATGTCTGGTTGTCGGGACCCGTCACCTCTCTGAAGACGTTGAAGGATTACAACGACAAATATCAGAGGAGTGAAGAGATGTACCCTTGAACCAATGTTGATTGGGAAATCTGTAGTCCAATTTGGGAATAAAATCAATTAATTAGATTATGAGCACATGGGCTCAGTTAAATCTGAGCTGAGGACTTATGGCCAACTTGGGCTAAGTCCAATTAGGTTTGAAATGTTGGACCTTTGTTTGGACTGTTGAACATTTGTCTGGGTTCAACCCCCCATTATTTAGCAAGGCTAAACATGGGTCTGGGTTCTGGCCATATTTTGTCTTTTATTGAGTGCTGAGCACTCGACTGTCATATGAGATGACCAACTTTGGAAGACAAAAGAGTATTTGAGGCTCAGTCAAAAGGGGAGTCTTGACTCAGAAAGACTTAGCCAATTTGGGCTAAGACTGGTTTGAAAAATAGTGTTAAACACTAGCACATATCTGGCGGTCACGTGTTCCCACGTGTTGCATTTAAAATAGTGTTAAACACTGGGGATGCAGTGCTTAAAATAGTGTTAAACACTAATAAAATGAAGCGCTCACGTAAGGACACGTGAGGCGCCCTAGGATTAGGCTAAGCTTCCTTTATTTTATTCTCAGAATATTTAAATAAGTGTTAAACACTTTCAATCTTTCAGGCCATCACGTGTGGGCAAGTGATGGGCATCCATGCACTGGATATTAAAAGGATTTTCTAGGGGTCACGTGGGGACACGTGAGGGCGCCTAAAATTTATTCTGCTCATGGATTTGTTCCCTTTTGTTTTGAGTGTCACGTGTGAGCACGTGAGGCATTGCCTTCATGCTTTTTCTTTCTCATTTTGGGGGGTCTGTTTAAGGGTCACGTGGGGACACATGATCTAGTCTTGTTCATTCTTTTTTTTACTCATTGAGAATGAGGATCACGTGTTACTACGTGATCACGTTGGATACTTTGATCTTTATGTGCATGGAGAGCTTTAAGTCTCTTGTTTTTAAGAATTAAATTCTTTTATAGGGTTAAACCCTAGTTTGTTTAGAAGAATTAAATATCTGTGTATTTGGAAGAATTAAATTCTTCTATAGGGTTAAACCCTAATTTCATTTGGAGGAATTAAATTCCTATGAATTTGGGAGAATTAAATTCTCATATAGGGTTAAACCCTAGTTTCATTTGGAGGAATTAAATTCCTATGAATTTGGGAGAATTAAATTCTCAAAACTCAATTCTCCCTCTAAGTTTTGGATCTGCATGGCAGAATCTCCCCGATGAGAATTAAATTCTTAACTTGTGGGGAGGTCTGCTTCTGCAGATCTTCAATCAAAGGAAGAACTAAGTTCTTATTCAGAAGAGTTAAACTCTTAAATTTAGAATTAAATTCTTTTTTTGTTTTATGGAGCTTATATCTCATTCCCTTTCTCACCTAGGGTTTTTTTTCCTGAAGTGATCTTCTTTTTCTCTCTTGAGAATTAAATTCTCCTCTCTTTTTTCTCTCTGTTGTTGTATATTTCCTAAAAAAATAGATCCTCCTCTCTTCTCTTCTTGGCTCCTATTTATAGGAGAAAGAAAAGAATCAATTTGTTTTGTCAATCTTTCATTGAAAGATTTTAGTTGTTTTTTGTAACCAACATGATCTTTTAGATCATCCAGTGAATTTTATTCACCTTTAGATTTTTAATCCAAAAGATATTTTATCTGTTATTCCTGACAAATTTCAGGGAAATCTTTCCTTGTATGAAATCTTTCCATAATTTGGTGATTTTTAATCACCATTGGATTTTTAATCCAACGGTGCTCCATTTTATAGAGCACCATCTTTTTTTTTGGAATGATTTAGAGAAATATTTTTTCAGTTAGGGTTTTTGATTCCCTATTAATTAGAATTTAATTCTATTAATTCATAGATCTTTAGAAACCCATCACGTGTTGGCACGTGACCCCCCTGATTAAGCATTTGACCAGAATTTAATTCTGTTGTTTTAAAGAACTTAGGAATTATCACGTGTCAGCACATGACTCTTGGTCACGTGTTGGCACGTGATGCCCCATTGGAATTTTTCCTTGTTATTTTATTATACATTTAATTCTTTTAAGTGGGTTTAAAGGCCCATCACGTGTTGGCACGTGACCCCACTGATTAATTATTTCCAATTCTTACAGGCTTTGCCTGTAAATGGTCTCGTGTCTGCACGTGATGCCCGGTCACGTGTGGGCACGTGATGCACGGTCACGTGTGGGAACGTGATGCCCGGTCACGTGTGAGCACGTGATGCCTCATAACTTTTGATCCCGGATGAATTATGAGGTCCATAATATATCAAGTCGAAGGTTTTTAGAGACACTTTTGATACCATCAGAATTTAGATGTTTCTCATTCGAGAGTTTGTCAAAATGCAGCCCGGAAAATACTGGTTCACATTTTCTTAAACGTATCGCTGCCATTAGATACCTTGGACTCTTTTGCACAGAAAATTTTTTTTGGGCGGGAACAGCAGGCAGGGACTTCGGACGCCGCGAAGAAAGGGAAACAGGTGGTCGGATACACTTAGCTCGAGATCACCGGTGAGTAGATTTAACATCTACAGGAGAATCTCCCACATGGCGTTATGCGTCTGAGCTAGAGATGTTATGATATTAGTCGCATATTCGATTGCATATATAGAGTTTGCGCAAACACATCATTGCATATTATTACTTGTTATGCTTGGACTTGTACCTTTTGGACACTGCACTATTATTGACGGCTCATGTTGCACGAGCACTGATTATATGCCACACACACCGTCAATAATTTCCATGACATGCACAATACACATACATATATGATATTGTTTGGTTAGGGACATTGAGATATTGATTCATATTCCTTTATGCATATGACATATAACATACCTGTATACCTACATGCTTACATATATGCCTTGACATGCTTACATGCTAGTTACCCATATACCTATATGGTATTGTACCATTAGTGATAGGTATATACACATATGAAATATAGCTACATGTACATTTTGCATACATACTTACACTTATACCTGGAGGGTATTACATCATTACTGATAGGTAGATACATATACCTTGCTATATCTACATGTTTACACTTATATCTGGCTATAGCTACATGTTCACATTTATATGATATTATATGGATTTGGAGAATTTAGGAACCACATGATATATTTTATAACTTGTTGCGGTTAAATAGCGATTTTTCATTATATTCTTATATTACTGTTTCATGTTGCATATATTATATTCATGGATTTCACATTGAGATATGGTTTTCATAGGATGTTTTCTGGATTGTTTTACTCCTGCGTATATGTATCAGTGCTATGGGACGCTGATATATATATATATATATATATATATATATATATATATATATATATATATATACCCATCGTATATATATATCAGTGGTATGGGACGCTGTTATATATATACACCTACATCATAATGATATATGCAAATATACTTATTCATTATATATGTGGGCCTATGTGCTCGATGTGAGGGGCCTATGTGCTCGGGGCCTATGTGCTCGATATGAGGGGCATATGTGCTCGGGGCCTATGTGCTCGATATAAGGGGCCTATGTGCTCGGGACCTATGTGCTCGATATTGGGTATAGAATATATGAGATTTACTTGATATTGGATACATGATATATGAGATTTACTTGATATTGGATATAGAATATATGAGATTTACTTGATATTGGATACATGATATATGAGATTTACTTGATATTGGACACTCAGGATATATGAGAGTTACAGGATATAAGAGCTAATTTGAGGAAATTTGGGATTTTGATTATCTTGATGGACTTTGGTCCTGCCACGAGATCAGGATTCCCTGAGGATGACATGTTTTATCCCATACTCTGCATTTATTTTATATGCATTGCTTCATGTATTAGTTGTACCTACTAGAGTACCTTTCATGACTGTTGCATATACATATTGTCATATTATTACTTCATGTATTAGTTGTACCTGCTAGAGTACCTTTCATGACTGATGCATGCATATGACCATTTATTGCTATTAGCTTACATATGTTAGATTCACGCTGTACGTGCATACTTGCGATTACGTGCATACTTGCGATTACCTGCATATGTTATTTACTATTCACGAATTGGCAACCCACCCCCGTTGTGCCACAGTGTTTTGCAGGTTGTTCCTCAGAGTAGTCGAGACAGGCTTTTCATCTATCATATCATCTTTTGCCGCGGATACCGCTACGGCTGACTGTGTACAGTTTTGTTATAGGTGGGTTTTGCGGTTATCCGATGTTGCTCATTGTATATTCGTTGTACCATGCACTCTCCATCTACCACTTTCATGTATGACTTAGAGACTTGATGTGAGGACGATATTGTATATTATTTTGTGATTTGGATGTCTTTTATGCAGTTGTATTTTTATCGTCTTTTATTCTTCGCTACGGCGTCGTATATCTGTTGTGGTGGTTGTTTTCCGTCTTTGGGCGTGTATTTGCTCCCGTTTGGGGATGCTTTAGTTATATTTGTTGTACCCATTTTTGGGACTAATTTTTACAAAGGAGGTGCTGCCAAAATTTTTAAGAAAATAAGTTTGAATTTAAGGAATTTGGTTTGGGATTTCAAAAGTTTTAAAAATTGCTATTATCACTTACTACTTTTGATGGTTTAGATTGCTGGGTTTTCGGCTTACTTAAATTGCGTTACGCCTGTAGACGTTGCGTAGTTTAAGGGCCGTCACGTGACAATTTCGGGTCGTGACAAAGTTGGTACCAGAGCACTAGGTTTTACCTTTCGGAGTGTAGGATGACCTTGGTATGATGGAGTAGGTAGCCTAAGCAGAGTAACGTAGTGTGTGTATGTCCGCGACATACTCACGACACGGTACTCCGCCTAAAGTGATCTAAGTACTAATTGCTTGAAATTCCTTTCTTGATGATACATATCCTTATGATTCGATTTCCGTGTCCTTAGCGAATCCTTTTCCATTTATAGCCTTTGCCACCGATGACTATGAGGACTCAGAGTAATGCGGCGAGGGCCGAGGTCAGAGTTGACTCGTGTGGGACGAGGATTAACCAGGGTAGTACGCTTACTGTACAGGAGCAGATGGATCCGCCTTCGATAGATCGTATCGCTAGGCTTGAGGCAGAGATGCAGGACTTGCGCCAGACGATGGGGTCTTTGGTTGAGGCCAGTCAAGCACAGCGATAGGAGGTTGCTACCCCTGTTACCCAATTATTCCTTACGATCAGCACACAGTATAGTGTTACGTATACAACACCAGTGGATGCAGCCCTAGTAGACGAGGCACGTCTTCCAGAGACCTTGGGAGTTCCAGAACAGAGGAGGGCTCGTGCAGGTGTACCAGCCCACCCAGAGATAGAGGTTTAGTCGCCGTGATAGGTTTCGTGCACGTCGCGGGAGTAGCGGAGGCTTGGGACGAGGACAGTCTTTTAGCTCGTATCCCCAAGAGGGTCAGCAGCCATGTAGAGGATGCTATCGGTGCGGGAGCCTTCATCACTTCATCAGGAATTGTTCCTTAACACCGCGTCAGGATCGTGTTCAGAGAGGTCGGGGACACGGAGGGTTTGTCCAGAGGGGACAGGTTGGCAGAGGAGGAGTTCAGCCAGTTGCGAGTAGGGGCAGACATGAGAGTTTGCTTCTAGTCATCGGGACACGCGGGTGTCCAGTGCAGAGTTTTCAGGTATTCTTAATTCGTATGTTCTTTTGATGCACTTGTTTGTTTTACACACTTTGTGCCATGGTTGGGCCGAGAGACGTGTTAGCTAGATCAGCCATTTGTTGTGTTAATTTCTGTCAGCGATTCTTTTGTTGCGCGACACGTATTTCGGTCGTGTGCCAATCAGATAGGAGATAGAGATTCGTCCGTCGTTTTGATCCTTCTAGAGATGTTGGACTTTGACGTTCTCCTGGGCACGGACTGGTTAGCTACGTGTTATGCGTCTGTGGACTGCCGCGAGAAAATAGTCAAGTTTTGTTTTCCCGGCGAGTCAGTTCTTGTTGTGCAAGGGGGACAGTGGTGCCGCCTCTCACAGCTTGAATTCATCCTTTTTCGCTAGTCGGTTTTTAAGGAGAGGATGTCGAGGATTCTTGGCTTTCATTCGGGATGCTGGAGCTACAGTGGGTTTGTTGGACCGGCTTCCTATCGTGCGAGAGTTTTCCGACGTTGTTCCAGATGAGCCGGCGGAGCTTAGGGAGCTTAAGGATCAGCTGCAGTGTTGTTGGTTGGGGGATTTGTTCGTCCAAGTGTTTTTCTTTGGGGAGCTCCTATTCTGTTCGTCAGGAGAAGGACGACAGTTGAGGTTGTGTATCGATGGATCGTCAATTGAACCGAGTTACGGTGCGGATATGTATCCTTTACCTCATTGGACGATTTTTTTGATCAGCCCCAGTGTGCGAGACATTTTCTAGGTTTTTTTGGGATCAAGTCATCATTTGTTGCGGGTTCGGAGTGATGACATTCCGAAGACTTCTTTTGTGCGCGCTACGGACAGTATGAGTGTTGGTGGTGTCGTTGGACTCACCGATACTCTAGCAGCATTCGTGGATGTGATGAACCAGATTTTTTCAGGCCGTTCCTCGACCAGTTGATTGTTGTGTTATTGATGACATTTTGGTCTATTCCAAGAGTCGTGAGGAACGTGAGCAGCACTTGAGGATTGTTTTGCAGACATTGGGAAAGCACCAGCTATTTGCTAAATTCTCGGAGTGTTCCTTCAGGCTTGATTGTGTTGACTCCTAGGTCTTGTAGTTACGGGAGACAGTTTTCGTATGGACCCGAAGAAGATCGAGGCCGTACAGCTTTGGCCCATACTTGTGAACGGGACGGAGGTCCGCAGATTTTTGGGCTTAGCAGGTTTATACCGCCGTTTCGTGCAGGATTGCTTGTGTATCGCTGCACCGTTGAATGGACTGACCGGAAAGGAGGTTCTTTTTCTTTGGACTGAGGCATGCGTGCGGAGTTTCCAGCATTTGAAGACTCGGTTGACGACTGCACCGGTTTTTATTTTTTTTTCTTTTGTATCGGGCGACTTTGTTGTTTACTGTGATGTTTCGCGAGTGGGGCTCGATTGTGTACAGATTTGGCATTATAGAGTTATCGCTTTTTCTTCCCAACAGTTGGAGGAAGTACGAGAAGGATATCCCACTCATGATCTGAAGATGGCCGCGGTGGTCGTGCTTTAAAGATCTGAGGACACTACTTGTGCGGAGAGTCGTGTCAGATTTTCACGGACCACAGAGCATAATGTACATCTTCCTGCAGCGGGTTTTGATTGTTGTGACAGCGCCATTGGATGGAGCTTGTGAAGGATTGTGTTTGTGAGATCCTCGTTACCCGTGGCAAGGCGATTGTGGTAGCTGATGCTGGAGTCGTAGGCCCGGGGTTGCTTATCCCAATTGTGCACAGTTCTGAGACAGTCTTCTGCAGATTTATAGTTCTTGTGTGATCGTTGAGTACAGCTTAAGTTCACCTCTACTGGGGGGGACAACTTGCTCATGTTCGCGCCCGTCCACTTTTCCTTAATCGCTTTCGCGAGGCACAGCCCGCCGATGCTCGTTTGTCTGAAATTCTAGAGCATGTTCGGCCGGGTAAAGATTCAGAGTCCTTGATTTGTGACCAGGGTGTGGTACGTTTAGGGACGCGTTTGTGTGTACCTGATGCTAATGGATAGTGACGTGAAATCCTAGAACAGGCACATCAGTCAGCTTTCATTGTTCATTCATGTCACGCCCCGCTTCCCAGTGTACGACGATGGAGACGCGATGAGGTCCGCTACGTATATACTCAGAAGTACATACGCTAAGCGTATCTAAGAAATATAAAAGAAAATACACAAGAGACAAGGTATAATAAAAACAACAACTTTTATTTATTAACATTCTTTTGTACAATGCATGAAAAGGAAATACAACTGAAATAAAACGATGTCTAAACAATGGCATAATAGGAAATGAAAAGTACTGAATGGAAAATGTACAATGAAACTAGAGCTCTGGTTCTTCAGCAAACTGCTCCAAGTCTTCTGCAGATGACTCGATCTCTGTCGGGTCCAAACCACCTGACGACATTCAAAGAAGAAAGAAATAGAATGTCGTCAGCGAACAGATCGCTCGGTAAGTCCCAAAGATAAGGGAGAAGTAGAAAAGAAGAAAGAGAGAGAGAGTATCTTTTAATGTTGTATTATATTGTTGTAATGTTGTATTAACGCTGTTGTTTGTAGCTTGGTACAGAAGAATGCCAGTGTATACGAGAGGGGTCTCTATATGCCAGAGACCAGGGCAAACGGAATATAGAGTACAAGGCTCCGTTAGAAGGCCCGGAACAACGGCAATTGGATTCATGTTAGGTATCTTAAATCTGACCGTCTCGTGCCACTTTTAATATCTTCCGTACCAATCTACCCCTTAAACCCCGCGATGTCTTGTTTATATTGTTATCTTGTAAAATTGTATTGATTGCATGATTGATGGACTGACTGACCGAAACCATGATATCAGGAAACGGTTATAACCGTAGAGTCATGTAAATGGAATACTGAGAATCATGTAAAAGGAATATATATATCCATGGTTTGGTTCAGTCAAATTGATAATTGTATTCATGGATTCATGTGTTCATTTTGAATTGGAATATTGTAGATTATAGCTTGTCTTGAATCATATTCAAGTCAGATTAATCAGACTCAAACCCGAGTCAGACAATCAGGGATGCGAATCGAAGTCTTATAATTGCTATGGTCCTTAGGGTAATTTATAAAACTTGAGGGGGTTTTATGTAAAAATACTTTTATATACTTTTCAAAGTACACCTCAAGTATTTATTGTTCTTCTTTAGGGTTGTAATGAGGGTGGATTTTATGTTGTGACATTTCTAGTGAAAATGTCCTAGTTTTATAGATAAAGGTATTTATCTGTAATATTGATTATTTGAAGTTCATGGTATTTTAGTGTAAAATTTATTATTGTGATTTTTAGGAAAAGGTGGAAAATTTATATTATAATAAAATAGGTATTTAAATGATAAATATACATATGTTTATACAAAAATAATTTTAATAAATATTTTATATTCCAAAAATCTCATTTTCTTAAGATGTCGTATTTTAAACCTTTCGAGACCGAATGCTCCTTGCGAAGGTCTGAATCTCGCACTACTAAGCCCGAGGGTGCACGATAAACCGTACTATCCCTAACGGGTTCCCCAAAGGTGGGTTGTAGCGGCGCTTTGCAAAAATTGTAAAATACTAATCCTTTAGAAAACGGTTTTATAAAGTAAAAGGTATTTATTTGCAAAGGTGTAAGTTTCCGTATTTTAGACTATTTCTAAATGGTCTAAACGACAAGTCGTTAGAAGCCTCAAATCGCCTCTTCACCGCCAATTGTGGCCAGGTAAGTACAAGTGAGGAAGGAGGGATCCGCTCACGAATCATGAGACAGGCATTTTAAAGTTACCTAAGCTCACTTGCCTAGCCTAGACACCACAAAGTCAGGTTTAGATAAACGATCGATGTCCACAACTTATCGTATTTCCTAATGAGAGGTATTTGTTTAAAAGCGTATCAAATCTAAAACTTTTAAGAATGATTTTATTAAGAATATGGTATTTAAATGAAAGTTTTGTTTTAACGTATTCTAAGTTCTTGATGATTTCGTTTAGGGTTGTATTTGCGTGTGTGTGGAGGTAGGTCATTACCTCGTGCTCTACTTTAAATGTATAGTAAGGTTAAGGGGTTAAATGTGAAATTGAAACATAATGGTATTAAAGTGAAAAAATACGGTAAATAGGAAAGGTTATCATTTCATGTGAGAAAACTTGTTCAAATTGATTTTTAAAAGTTTAATAGTCAAGATAAAGATGTTTAGGCATGAATGTATTGGTTAGAAGTGAAATTTTATAGAATACCGAGTCGGAAATCAGATTTGTTCCGTTTCCGTCGGGTTTCGTAATTTCGTATTTTAAAGAAATAGAAAGGGGGATAGAATGGGACTTACGGGTTTTGATTACTCAAGAGAGTGAGGGGGAACTAGAGGAATCGTCGGTGTGCTGCGTCGTCGCCGATAGCTCCTAAAACGTTGGCTGGAATTTCCTCCGGAATTTCTTCGGAGCTTCGCCTCGAGCTTGTTTTCAAAGTACACAACTCTTGGAAAATTTTTGAGAGAGTGAATCAAGATTTTAGGGGTGAGAGGGTAGTGTGTAGAGTTGGTATTTATAGGGTAGATTATGGTAGGGTAGGTGAAAGGTTTTAAAATAAAAATGTGATAAAATGTAATAAAAATGTATTAAAAGTGGAGTAATTGGGGTTTTTTAAGAACTCTGGAAGTGGTCTGAGGCTGAAATTTTGCAGGTGCAAAGGGAATATGAAAAGAAACAACTTCCATGTTGGGGCCGTCGCCGGAATCGGCCGACTCTGGGGTGACTCGGCCGTGACTCGGTAGGAGCACTGAGTCGGCCGAGTCAAGGCCGAGTCAAGGCCGAGTTGGCCGATTCCCGGCAGAGTCCGGCGGCCAGGATCCCCCCCGACGGTTCATCTAACTCCTGGAAGTGTTACATCTTTGGGTGTAGTGGGATTTTTGTGAAATTTGCACGTGTAAACTCTTGGTATTCTAAAGGTTTTTTTAAAAAAATCAATATTAAAAATAATGTGAGGTATGGGATTTGAACTCTGGTGGCTTGGTTCAGCAGTGAAAGGTATTACCAATGAGCTACAAGCTCCTTCTTGTAATTATGATGTGAAATAATTACTTAAAGTGGTAACAACAACATTAAATACCCCAATTATACTTTAATTTTAAAGCAATTTTATGTACACTAAAAATGAAGTTATTTAAAAACAAAATAATTACTTATATATTGTGCTCAGGTTAAAATACTCTTTTATGGATTTTGAAGAAAAAAATTGTATAGAAAAGTGTATAGAAAATTAGGGTTGTTACAATTCAAGTTCCACTAATTTGTAGCGTGACTTGTGAGATAGTTACGGGTGGACAAAGATGAAGAGTGAAGTTTCGGATTTCGTTTCGAGGTGTCTGTCTTGTTGTGAGCTAGGGTTGAGCATTTGAGACCGGCTGGAGAGTTGCAACCTTTTTACCGTTCCGGGGTGGGAATGGGAGCATATCTCCATGAATTTCGTTGTGGTGTCTACCCAGGTCTAGACAGGGTGTGACTCCATTTGGGTGTTTGTTGTCCGGTTATGATCAGTTTGCTAAGTTGTTCTTCGTTAAGTTTGTGCGTTTGCACGGAGTTCCTTCATGTGTTGTATCCAATGGAGGCACCCTGTACGCTTGCCGTTCTTGGCAGAAGCTTCAGGAAGCCTTGGGTACTGGTTGAGCTTTAGCTCCGCTTTCCATCCGTTGGACGATGGTTTATGAGAGCGGGCTATACAGATTCTGGAGGATATGCTTGTGCGTGCATAAAAATTGTTGTTGGCAGTTGGGATCGTCACTTGCCATTGTTAGGGTTCTCCTTCGATAGCTGTTATCAGGAGACATTCCAATTGGCAACCTTTAGGCTTGTTGTTAAGTGGTGTCGATCGCCAGTCTTTTTTTCTGACTCTGTGTGAGTAAGATTTTTGGACCCCAGCTTGTCGAAAGGCTTCGGAGATGATCCAGTTGATTCAGGTCAGGATGAGAGCAGCCCAGTGCAGACAGAGGTCTTATGCCGACCGCGGTGATCGCAGACTTGAGTTCGCAGTGGGAGATCATGTATTCCTACGGATTTTCCGATGAATGACGTGTTGAGTTTTGGGAAGCTTAGTCCCAGATTGTAGGTCCTTTTGAGATCCTCAAGCAAGTTGGTACCGTTGCCAATAAATTGGCACTTCCGCCCAGATTATTGAGTTTTCACCCCGTATTCCTTGTGTCGATATTTCGCAAATACCTTCATGATCTTTCTCACATGATTCAACATCAGACCATTTAGTTTTGACGCGATCTTTTAGTTCACCAAAGGCCGATGGTGTTAGTGGATCGACAGGTGGAGAAATTTCGGTCAAGGGTCCTACCATATGTGGAGGTTTCTTTGGCGTAGCCGTATAGTGAGGTAATCACTTGGGAGGCTGCGAGCGAGATTTGGGAGTTTTGTACTCATCTCTTTGAAGATACGCTTAGTGAGAATTTTAAATTCGGGGACGAATTTTTTTAAGGGGGAAGATTGTAACACCTTAGAAATGCGATTAGTGTTAATTAGATGATAATGCGGGTTTTTGGTAAAAAAGTTTACCAATTCGGGTTTGCAACACTTTGAAATTCATTTAGATTAATTTCGTGTTAATTAACGATAATGCGTGTTTTTCATAAAATCTCCTAATTAATAAATTTCTACATAAACTGGAATAAATCAAATTTTTATAGTGAAAGTATGTAAATAATTATATAATAGTGTTTTATTAATTATTAATTAGTTTAGTGTTCACTCAGTTAGCAAATTTTCTTAACTTTTTTTAAGCAAAATTTAGTGTAGCGTGCATGCACAATTTTCACCCTAGGTTAATTGGTGCTTAGCAACCATAACAAATTAACACATAATGTAACACATTCTTTATATTTCCTCTTATCCTTATAAAACCATAACAAAACAAATCAAATAATGAAAATAAGAAAAGAAAAGAAAAGAGAGGCATGGTGCATTTAATGAGCATGGAGGGCTTGACTTTGGGGCGCTCTCTCTGTCTTTCTCTCTCCCTCTCCCATTCACTCAGCAGCAGCAGCAGTAGCAGCTCAGCAGCCCCCCTCATTCTCCTTCCTCTCATCAATTTTAACCTCAAATCTCCATTAAAAACCATCATTTATCACACCAACCTCATATTTATCACTCAAATATCACTCCTTTGTTGGTTTTGAGCCTACTCTGAGCTCTAGGAGGCAAGGCCAGCAAGTTTGTGCCACCCCTTGGCCTTTGTGAGGTATTAAGCCCACCTTAATCACCTCTTTGCTAAACTTATAGTTTATTTAGCTTTAATTAGTGTTTATGTGGGTTTTAGTGCTAATTAGGTGGTTTAAGTGAAGATTAGGTTAAGTTAGGGTTGTTTTGGCTTGATTAACTTAATTAAGTGCTATTAGTGTCGTTTAACCCAAGTCCTTACTTCAGTTTACACTAAATTACCATATTGTTTTAGTTTAGGGTTAATTAAACGTTTTAGTTAAGATTTTGGGTAGTTTTGTGATCTGCTTTTAAACCAAGTGCTTCAGGAAAAAGTTGCAAATACTGGGACTTAGTTACTGAGCTAGGAACATACACACAAAGCACGAGACTCCACCTTCCATCCCAGGCCGCAGAAAAATTCGTTCTGGCCGCAAATTGCGGCTAGAAGGGTGAGTTGGATGTCGGGGTTTTTTCTGTAGGTGTCTGCTAGGTTTTTTAGGTGTTTGGTATATGCAACTTTTCCTATTTCCACTCGAGTCAAAATCTGGGATCTAATACATTGTTTTCAATACTTTTAGACTTGCGCGACACACATGTTCTGAGTTTGGGTCTGGTGTGTTCTGCGTATCACGGCATGTCAGGGTGGTTCCAAGCGCTTGCACACACGTTTGGGTGTCACGTTTGCACAAGCGTTAGCTTGCGACGCTAGTTTTTCATATAGTCTTGATATCATGTTTTTGCAGGACTTTAGCCTTATGTGTGTTACCTTGTGTAAATTCTAGGATCGCAGGCAGGGACTTCGGACGCCGTGAAGAAAGGGAAACAGGTGGTCGGATACACCTAGCTCGAGATCACCGGTGAGTAGATTTAACATCTACAGGGGAATCGCCCGCATGATGTTATGCGTCTGGGCTAAAGATGTTATGATATTAGTCGTATATTCTATTGCATATATAGAGTTTGCGCATACAGCTCATTGCATATTATTACTTGTTGTGCTTGGACTTGTACCTTTTGGACACTGCACTATTATTGACGGCTCATGTTGCACGAGCACTGATTGTATGCCACTCACACCGTCAATAATTGCCATGACACGCACAACACACATACATATATGATATTGTTTGGTTAGGGATATTGAAACATTGATTCATATTCCTTTATGCATATGACATATAGCATACATGTATACCTACATGCTTACACATATGCCTTGACATGCTTACATGCTAGTTACCTATATACCTATATGGTATTGTACCATTAGTGATAGGTATATACACATATGAGATATAGCTGCATGTACATTTTGCATACATACTTACACTTATACCTGGAGGGTATTACATCATTACTGATAGGTAGATACATATACCTTGCTATACCTACATGTTTATACTTATATCTGGCTATAACTACATGTTCACCTTTATATGATGTAATATGGATTTGGAGAATTTAGGAACCGCATGATATATTTTATAACTTGTTGCAGTTAAATAGCGATTTTTCCTTATATGCTCATATTACTGTTTCATGTTGCATATATTATATTCATGGATTTCGCATTGAGATATGGTTTTCATAGGATGTTTTCTGGATTGTTTTACTCCTGTGTATATATATCAGTGGTATGGGACGCTGATATATATATATATATGTATACCCATCGTGTATATATATATATATATATATATATATATCAGTGGTATGGGACGATGTTATATATATACACCTACATCATATATCATCATAATGATATATGCAAATATACTTATTCATTATATATGCGGGCCTATGTGCTCGATGTGAGGGGCCTATATGCTCGGGACCTATATGCTTGATGAGAGGGGCATATGTGCTCGACGAGAGGGGCCTATGTGCTCGGGACCTATGTGCTCGTTATGAGGGGCCTATGTGCTCGATGTGAGGGGCCTATGTGCTCTGGGCCTATGTGCTCGATATTGAATATAGGATATATGCGATTTACTTGATATTGGATATATGATATATGAGATTTACTTGATATTGGATACATGATATATAAGATTTACTTGATATTGGATATAGAATATATGAGATTTACTTGATATTGGATACATGATATATGAGATTTACTTGATATTGGACACTCAGGATATATGAGACTTACAGGATATGAGAGCCAATTTGGGGGCTAATTTAAGGAAATTTGGGATTTTGATTGTCTTGATGGATTTTGGTCCTGCCACGAGGTCAGGATTCCGTGAGGATGATATGTTTTATCCCATACTCCGCATTTATTTTATATGCATTGCTTCATGTATTAGTTGTACCTTCTAGAGTACCTTTCATGACTGTTGCATATACATATTGTCATATTATTACTTCATGTATTAGTTGTACCTGCTAGAGTACCTTTCATGACTGTTGCATGCATATGACCATTTATTGCTATTCGTTTGCATATGTTAGATTCGCGCTGGACGTGCATACTTGCGATTACCTGCATATGTTATTTACTATTCACGAGTTGGCAACTCACCCCCGTTGTGCCACAGTGTTTTGCAGGTTGTTTCTCAGAGTAGTCGAGGCAGGCTTTTCATCAATCATATCATCTTTTGCTGCGGATACCGCTACGGCTGACTGTGTACAGTTTTGCTATAGGTGGGTTTTGCGGTTATCCGATATTGCTCATTGTATATTCGTTGTACCATGTACTCTCCATCTACCACTTTCATGTATGACTTAGAGACTTGATGTGAGGACGATATTGTATATTATTTTGTGACTTGGAGGTCTTTTTTGCAGTTTTATTTTTATCGTCTTTTATTCTTTGCTACGGCGTCGTATATCTGTTGTGGTGGTTGTTTTCCGTCTTTGGGCGTGTATTTGCTCCCGTTTGGGGATGTTTTACTTATATTTTTGTTGTACCCATTTTTGGGGCTAATTTTTACAAAGGAGGTGCTGCCAAAATTTTTAAGAAAATAAGTTGGACTTTAAGGAATTTGGATTGAGATTTCAAAAATTTTAAAAATTACTATTATCACTTACTACTTTTGATGGTTTAGATTGTTGGGTTTTCAGCTTACTTAAATTACGTTACACCTGTAAACGTTGCGTAGTTTAAGGGCCGTCACGTGCCAATTTCGGGTCGTGACAGATTTGTTTGCAAGTCTTGCTGAAACCATTGATACAAAATGTTCAAGTAGTCATGTTCAGGATGTAATCAAGTATTCAAGTAGTCAAGTCAAGTTATAACCATGGTTCGGTCAAGTCAAGTCAAGTATACATGTTTGATATTGATATTTGGATTCAAGTATTCTTGCTCATGTTTAAGCATTCAAGTTCTGTTTGAGTTTGGATTCAGTTATGAGTTAGACTCAGACTAAGTCAGACACTTGTAAATAGATTTAGCTCTTAAATTAGGTTCGGGAGTCATCGGTAACTGCTGCACATGGACGGCAGGATTTGTGTCTTTTTCCAAAACAATCACAATTGATAACTCCGTTAAGTTGTCTACCTTAAATAGGCAAGCACTCACTTTCTCCGGCTCCCTGGGGCTCGAGAGAATTGATCCAGCTTAAATCTATATTTACTAAAGTCCTTAAATATTGTTTTTATATAACTCGAGGGGGTTTTATGAAAAAAATATTAAAATAGATTACAGTAAACCTCGAGGGTGATTAATATTACTTAGGGTTTTCATGAGTATGGATTTTAAGTATTTGGGTATTTTAGTGATAATTACTTATCATGGAAAATTCATGGTATTTTATTGTAAAACTTGCCTTTTTGGTATCTTGATGGTATTTTGTTGACATTTGTTAATCTTTTCATTTTTGAAAAACATAGGTTTATTATATTTTGAAAATATGGATTTATAATTTTATATAATTTTAATATAAAAATAATTTTATTTTACTTTTAAAAATCCATATTTCTTAAAAACCGTATTTAAATCTTTTCGAGATCGAATGCTCCGTGAGAAGGTATGCATCTCGTTCTACTAGCCCAAGGATGTGCGATAATTCGCACCATCCATTAGCGGGTACCCTAAAGAGGGTTGCAGATGCTTAATCACAAAGGATATGAAATAACGCTTTAAAAGAATCCGGTTTTTAAAGTAGTTGGTATTTTATTGCAAAGTTTTCTTCGTAACAAATATTCATACAAAAGATGTATCGTGCTATGAAACCAAGTATGCGTGTGGGATAGGTCATTACCCCGTAAATTTTTCTAAAGGTATTGTTAAGCATGTTTTGTCGAAAAGATGAGATAACAAAGTTCAAGGTATTATAATGCAAAAGTTAAATTATGATTGTTTTAAATGAGATTCTTGGATAAAATTTATTCTAAACATTGGTATTAAGATTACAAGTGAAATGGTAAAATTGGTTTGATCAAAAGGTAAAGGAAAATGGAGTTATAGGCTTTAAAAAAAGTGATGTCGGTAATAACTCTACTTTTACCGATTTTGATTAAAAAGAGAATTTCGATGAAGAGCAAAGGAGTTTGGGAGGGACTTACTGTTTAGAGATGGTTAGGAATAAGGGTTGAACTGCGTGGCGTCGTGGGAGCTGCGGAATAGGCTTCGGTTTTCGCCGGAACCAACTTTCTTGCTAACTCCTCTTTTACTTCACTTGCACTAGAATCTTTTTAGAAAATTTTGGCTACAATTTTCAGAATGGTGCTGAGCCAAGCTAGGAGATGGTATTTATAGTGGAGAATTAGGTTTTGAGAATTAAAAATGTTGATTAAAAAGTATTAAATGTGATAAATTGTGAATTGAAAGGTCTCTGTTTGATTGCAGGGAAATCAAACAGTGCAGGGGAGTTAGGGGTAGCCGAAAGGGTGTGTGTGCAAAGCCCGGGGCAAATCGGAGCAATCTCGACCGTCCCCGCCGGCTGTAACAATCCCAAACTTTCTGTACAATTTTTTCAAAATTACAGAAAGGGGTAGTTTTACCTGAGCACAAATTATAAGTTTGTTTTGCTTTTTAATAGCAAGAAGGAGCTTGTAGCTCATTGGTAAGACCTTACACTGCGGAACCAAAGCACCAGAGTTTAAATCCTATCATCCACATTATTTTTAATATTGTTTTCTTTTAAATTTTTAGAAGCCCAAAAGCCTACACGTGCAGAACTCGTAAAAACCCCATTACACATGTAAAACAAACTGACCCAGGGGCTACATCAAGCGACGATGGACACGTGGCGGCGAGCCCCGGCCCGACTCGTCCGACTCGGGACGGCGACTCAGTCGACTCGGCCCGCCGCCGCCATCCGGACTCGGCCGGACCGCCGAGTCGTCAACACAAAAGTCATGCCTTTTTACCTCCCCATCACTCCTGCATACTTTAATTACTTGGATCGGTTCCAGAGCACTTTAAAATCCCATTAAACTCTATTTTTATTAAAAATTAATACAATTTTCAATACACCCTTCACCTAACCCTAGTTTTACCCTATAAATACCACCCCTAGACACACCCCCTCACTCACAATTCTATCCAAACTCTCAAGAAAATCCCTAGAACTTTTGTGTACAAGTGGAGTTAGCGAAGGGGCGAAACTTCGGCGATCTTATGATGACGACCCTAGGAGCTCCCGGCGACGAAACGACGCACCGGCGCCTCCAACCGTTTCCTCTTCCTCTCCTCTAATATGAAAACCTGTAATTCCCACCTCCCTCTTCTCTACTCTTTTCTATAAAACTCGTATTACTAAAAGCCGATGGAATCGGAGTTAATCCGATTTCCGATTCGGTTCTTCCTAAAAATACAACATTTTCTTAAATAAAAACATACCAAACCCTTACATGTTGACTATTAATCATTAACAAACATGTTGAGCAAGTTTCATGGTAATATATTTCATTTTGTAACTTTTACCGCTCTTTTTTCACAAAAATATCATGTAGTTTACTTTCTACTTTAAAACATCATAATCTTTCTATACATTTAATTAGATCACGAGATAATGACCCACCTCCTCACAACACTCATATGCAACATAGCACAATACCTTTCGGGAATATAGAATACGGGAAAAGGAAACTTTACATATAAATACCACTAACTAGTAAAACCGTCTTCTACAAAATTACGTAATTTTTTATAAATGTTTGCAAAGCGCCGCTACAACCCATTTTGGGGAACCCAACTGGGATGGTGCGGATTATCGCACATCCCTGGGTTTAGTAGTGTGTGATGCAGACCTCCGCAAGGAGTATTCGGTCTCGAGAGATTTAAAATACAAATATCTTAAGAAAATGAGATTTCTAGAAATATAATATATATATTAAAATTATTTTTATATAAATATATATGTATCATTAAAATATCTATTTTTGTGATAATATACATATTCCAACTTTTTCTAAAATCACAAGAATCACTTTACATTAAAATACCATGAAATTCCATACAAGTTCACTACCCTACAATTAAATACCATGTATTATGAAAAATAGGTTATTTTCACTAGAAATGTCACATATATAAAATCCACATTTATGATAACTCTAAAGACGATAATAAAATACTTGGGGTGTATTTTGAAAATTATACAAAAGTATTTTTACACATAACCTCTCAAGTTTTATAAATTACAATAAGGACCTTAGTAAATATAGGTTTAAGCGGGACCAATTTCTTGAGCCTTAGGGAGCCGTAGAAGTGGGTGCTTACCTATTTATGGTAGACAATCTAAAAAATGGTGTTATCAACACGGTAATCGTCTTTGAAAAAGATACAAATCCTGCCGCCCATTTGCAGCGGTTACCGATAACATCAAAACAATCAAGACTTAAATTTCTTTTCTAATTGTTCTGACTCATACTGAGTCTCATTATAAATAATCCGACTTGAATATAATTCAAGTACAATCTACAAACTACAATTCAACATGAATACATATATTCAAACTATTCAATCTATATTGACTGAACCGATCCATGGATATACTTCCATTTACATGATTCTCCAGCTATATCCATGATTCTCCAGTTACACCCATTTACCGATATCATGGTTTCGGAAAGTCATCTATACAATTCAATTTTCAAGACAATACAATACAATATCATCAGTACAATCATTACTATCAATCCAATAAATACACGGGGTATTGGGGTAGTTCATTCGTGAATCCAACAGAATCTCAAGAGTACCCTAGATCATGAATCTATGTCTACTAATACAAGCAAGCTATCATGAGGGCCCGTGTTTCCATGCTCCTGGATTACAGCCTGTTGAGTTTGGAATAGTTCAACGATGGTCGAAGTCCCATTACTAATATTTGATTAGGGCACGTGGTTCCCTACTCCTGAATTACAGCCTGTTGGGTTTGAGAACACTCTTAAGATTGATGACATTCACCCTTGAACTTACGATAACAACAACATTAACAATAATACAACAGTATAACAATATAATACAACTTTAAAAGCTACACTCTCTCTCTTTCTTTCTTTTCTACTTCTTCCTTATCTTTGGGACTTACCGAGCGATTTGTTCACTGACGACATTCTCTTTCTTTCTTCTTTGAATGTCATCAGGCGATTTGGACCTTCCAGAGATCGAGCCTAGCACTAAAGACTTGGACCAGTTTATTGAAGATCTCGAGCTATAGTTTCACTTGTACATTTTCCTTTTCATTCCAGTACTTTACATTTCTGTTATGCCACTGTTTAGGAATCGCTTTATCCCATGTATTTACTTTTCCATGTATTGTAAAAAGAATATTAATAAATAAAGTTGCTGTTCAATTATATTTTTTGTCTCTTGTGCATTTTATTTATATTGCTTAGATACGCTTAGCGTATTTGCTTCAGAGTAAATACGTAGCGGCCTAATCGCGTCCCCTTCGCTGTACACCAGGAAGCGGGGCGTGACAGGTTTTGTTGGTGGCCCATGCAGGTCAGAGCTGTATGGAACCCTGCCATGCAGTTCTGTTCTGCGTGAACAACTTAAGCAATATAACACAAGAACCAGCAACTAAAACATTCTTTATAATTCATATTCCATGAATCTTATCATTTCATATACTTTGAATCTGTCCTAACCTAAATTTTTCATTCAAGATTATGGATTCCCTGAACAACATCATCACCAACTTCGACAACACTCCCCCACCACTACTAATTACACCTGTCGTAGCTGCTCCGATCAACGAGCAGACAGTTCTGCTTGAGACAATCCGCAGCCTCCTGGAAGGACAGCAGCAGCAGATTGCTATTCTCTTGAACCGTCCAGAAGCAGAAGCACCAGGGGTGAAGCAATTCAGGGCTTTGCACCCCAAACAGTTTACAGGAAAAGAGAGCCCACTGGAAGCTGAGGAATGGGCTCAGAGCATCGAAGATGATCTGGCAGCGGCACAAGTGCCAGAGATAGCTTGGGTTCAAGTTGTAAAATTACAGCTCACGGAAAATGCACGGGTGTGGTGGAAGGCGGAAGAAATCCGTCTTGACCAATCTATCGAATGGAAGACTTTCCTAGATATGTTCGACGCAAAGTACTTTCTTGAGACTGGCAGGTTTGACATGGAACAGCAGTTCATCCATCTGCAACATGGTTCGATGTGGACCAAGTCAGTAGATGACTATGACGCTGAATTCACCATGCTCAGTCGGTAAGATATGTCTCAATGTTCGATTTTATATCACATACTACACAGCTAACACAAGACCGTAACAGGTTTGCGGCCTATCTCATACCGACTACTGATATCAGAGCTAGAAAATTTCAGTAAGGGTTGGACCAGGAAATCCAAGCTGCATTAGCTACAGGGGATTTCCCAACCCATGATATAGCTTTGAAAGCTGCCCGAAAATATGAGGCAGTGGTGAAGAAGAAAGGAAGACCTCAATCTGCTGGAGTGAAACTCCCTGCCAAGCAGATGGCAGGAGAAGCCGCATCAGGACCACCATTTGTACCAAGGAGACCGGGAGTACCAATCAACAGGCCCAGCCCAGCCTTTTGTACCTACTTCAAGAGAGCTGGACATCTGATGGAAGATTGCCGACGAGCAAACGGTTTTTGCCTGATATGTGGATCATCCTCACATACCATAGGAACTTGCCCACACAACCGAACTAATCTTAATTCCGCAGCTAGACCAACTATTCAAGCACCACCTACTCGATTGACTCTTCCTGCACCACCTCCATGTGGACCATCCTTACCTCGACAACCAGCGATGTACCAGCATGCACGAAGAAACGTGCCGAGACGCCAGGCTTACAATTTGGTGGTCGTAGAAGCTGAGACGGTTGGCCAGGATAACCCTGGTAATTCTCTTCAACCTTTTCAAACTCTTGTACCACCTTGTTATTTTTCATACACTATCAGTACTTCAGTCACCAAACTTTCCTTGAATCTATTACACTTTCCTTTTACAAATTTCGAGGACGAAATTGTTATAAGGAGGGTAGAATATAACAACCTCAAACTTTCTGTACAACTTTCTGTACAATTTTTTCAAAATTACAGAAAGGGGTACTTTTAGCTGAGCACAAGTTATAAGTTTGTTTTGCTTTTTAATTAATAGCAAGAAGGAGCTTGTAGCTCATTGGTAATACCTTACACTGCTGAACCAAAGCACCAGAGTTCAAATCCCATCACCCACATTATTTTTAATATTGTTTTCTTTTAAATTTTTAGAAGCCCAAGAGCCTACACGTGCATAACTCGTAAAACCCCCACTACACATGTAAAACAAACTGACTCAGGGGCTACACCAAGCGACGAGGGACACGTGGCGGCGAGCCCCGGCCCGACTCGGCCGACTCGGGACGGCGACTCGGTCGACTCGGCCCGCCGCCGCTGGACGGACTCGGCCGGACCGCCGAGTCGTCAACACAAAAGTCGTGCCTTTTCACCTCCCTATCACTCCGGCATACTTTAATTCCTTGGATCGGTTCCAGAGCTCTTTAAAATCCATTAAACCCTATTTTTATTACAAATTAATACAATTTTCAATACACCTCCTCACCTAACCCTAACCCTAGCTTTACCCTATAAATACCACCCCTAGACACACACCCCTCACTCAAAATTCTATCCAAACTCTCAAGAAAATCCCTAAAACTTTTGTGTACAAGTGGAGTTAGCGAAATGGCGAAACTTCGGCGATCTTCCGACGACGACCCTAGGAGCTCCCGGCGACGAAACGACGCACCGGCGCCTCCTACCATTTCCTCTTCCTCTCCTCTAATATGAAAACCCGTAAGTCCCACCTCTATCTTCTCTACTCTTTTCTAAAAAACTTGTATTACTAAAAGTCGACGGAATCAGAGTTAATCCGATTTCCGATTCGGTTCTTTCTAAAAATCCAATATTTTCTTAAATACAAACATACCAAACCCTTACATGTTACCTATTAATCATTAACAAACTTGTTGAGCAAGTTTCATGGCAATATATTTCATTTTGTAAATTTTACCGCTCTTTTTTCACTAAAATACCATGCAGTTTACTTTCTACTTTAAAACATCATAATCTTGCTATAGCTTTAATTAGATCACGAGGTAATGACCTACCTCCTCACAACACTCATATGCAACATAGAACAATACCTTTCGGGAACATAGAATACGGGAAAGCGAAACTGTACATGTAAATACCACTAACTATTAAAACCGTTTTTTACAAGATTACGTAATTTTTTATAAATCTTTGCAAAGCGCCGCTACAACCCATTTTGGGGAACCCGACTGGGATGGTGCGGATTATCGCACATCCCTGGGCTTAGTAGTGCGAGATGCAGACCTCCACAAGGAGCATTCGGTCTCGAGAGATTTAAAATACAAATATCTTAAGAAAATAAGATTTCTAAAAATATAATATATATATTAAAATTATTTTTATATAAATATATATATGTATCATTAAAATATCTATTTTTGTGATAATATACATATTCCAACTTTTTCTAAAATCATAAGAATCGCTTTACATTAAAATACCATGAAATTCCATACAAGTTCAATACCTTACAATTAAATACTATGTATTATGAAAAATATGTTATTTTCACTAGAAATGTCACATATATAAAATCCACATTTATGACAACTCTAAAGACAATAATTAAATACTTGGGGTGTATTTTGAAAATTATACAAAAGTATTTTTACATATATCCCCTCAAGTTTTATAAATTACAATAAGGACCATAGTAAATATAGGTTTAAGCGGGACTAATCTCTTGAGCATCAGGAAGCCGGAGAAGTGGGTGCTTGCCTATTTAAGGTAGACAATCTAACAAGCGGTGTTATCAACACGGTAATCGTCTTTGAGAAAGACACAAATCCTGCCGCCCATGTGCAGCGGTTACCAATAACATCAAAACAATCAGGACTTCAAATTCTTTTCTAATTGTTCTGACTCAGACCGAGTCTCATTATAAATAATCTGATTTGAATATGATTCAAGTACAATCTACAAACTACAATTCAACATGAATCCATATATTCAAACTATTCAATCTATATTGACTGAACCGAACCATGGATATACTTCCATTTACATGATTCTCCAGCTACATCCATGATTCTCCAATTACACCCATTTACTGATATCATGATTTCGGCAAGTCATCTATACAATTCAATTTTCAAGACAATACAATACAATACCATCAGTACAATCTTTACTATCAATCCAATAAATACACGGGGTATTGGGGTAGTTCATTCGTGAATCCAACAGAATCTCGAGAGTCCCCCTAGATCATGAATCCATGTCTACTAACACAAGTAAGCTATCATGAGGGCCCGTGTTTCCATGCTCCTGGATTACAGTCCGTTGAGTTTGGAATAGTTCGACGACGGTCGAAATCTCGTTACTAACATTTGATTCGGGCATGTGGTTCCCTACTTCTGAATTACAGCCTGTTGGGTTTGAGAACACTCTTAAGATTGGTTGACATTCACTCTTGAACTTACGATAACAACAGCATTAACAATAATACAACAGTATAACAATATAATACAACTTTAAAAGCTACACTCTTTCTCTTTCTTTCTTTTCTATTTCTTCCTTATCTTTAGGACTTACCGAGCGATTTGTTCATTAACGACATTCTCTTTCTTTCTTCTTTGAATGTCGTCAGGTAATTCGGACCTTCCAGAGATCAAGAATAACACTGAAGATTTGGACCAGTTTATTGAAGATCCCGAGCTGTAGTTTCACTTGTACATTTTCCTTTTCATTTCTGTACCTTACATTTCTGTTATGCCACTGTTTAGGCGTCGCTTTATCCCATGTATTTACTTTTCCATGTATTGTAAAAAGAATATTAATAAATAAAGTTGTTGTTCAATTATATTTTTTGTCTCTTTTGCATTTTATTTATATTGCTTAGACACGCTTAGCGTATTTGCTTCAGAGTAAATACGTAGCGGCCTAGTCGCGTTCCCTTCGTCGTACACCAGGAAGCGGGGCGTGACACCGGCCATATAGGAAGATCCGTCGGTCGTTTTAGGGCTTGTGGTATCGAGATTTGTGCCACATGTATTATTTTGTATTTATTCTTTTTTGTGCCTGTTTGATTTTTCTGAACTTTTCATTTCCCTGTGTATTGCACGTGCAATCTTTTGGGCTTCCAAAAAGTTAAAAGAATTCAGAAAAAATAATATGTCTGATGGGATTCAAACACACAGGATACGTCACAGCAGTGCAAGGTTTTACCAGTGAGCTACACGTTGTTTCTTGCTGTTATTTCACAAAATTGACTTATAACTCAAACTTAGGCTATATAACTCATTTTTTTTATATATTAACAGTAAAATTTCCATACAAGATTTTAGAGTCGTTACAAAATGAGAATATTCTTGCAAAAGTTGGTGTAACACCTGTGGAGGAAAAGATGCGGGAAAACCGGCTAAAATGGTTTGGTCATGTGCGACGCAGACCTATGAAAGTACCGGTTCGACGAATGGATACTATCGATATAGGCAATGTCAAAAGGGTGAAAGGAAGACCGAAGAAAATATGGATGGAGGTGATACGAAATGATATGGTTTCCAAAAGCTTCTATGAAAGTATATTGTACGATAGGAGTGAGTGGAGGCAAAAGATTCATGTGATGGACCCGGCGTGATTCTCATGTTGGTTCATGTAGCCTACCCCATATACTTGAGATAAAAGGCTCAGTTGTTGTTGTTGTTGTTGTTGTATATACCGTGGTTCTTCAGGATCATATTCATACAAACATTATTTGTAGAAGCATGCAACAAGCACTTAAAAATTAATTTAGAGTCGAGAGTGAGCCCAGTGATAGAAGATAAACATACATGATGAGTAGCTATCATTGATGGTTTATTCTTAATTTCTTTAAACAATTTACATATTAATTATTAATTAGCAAATGCAGACAAAAGACTATATAGATATTTGAATGCCCCTCTACCTTTTATAATAATGTTGTTTCTGTCTGTATGTAACATGACCAGCCACCTAACAAGGCTTTAAATAGGTTTTCCTTTATGTCTGTCTATATATCCATCTCTCTCAAGACTGGGACGGTTCTCTACCATGTTGCAAAGAAGGAAATGGCTTAGCGTGGGCATTTTCATGCCATGCATATAACTTGGTCACAATGCAGCAGGTGCAAACCCTAGAGAGACAAGGCCAAGACATTAATATATATATATATATATATATATATATGGGGTTAAGGGTCCTGAGTTCGAACTCAGGACCCTCTCCTGAGCCCATATCCCAAATATATAAACAGAGGCAAATTAATTCCTCTCTCCTTACCAAAAACCCCTCTCTCCCTCGCAACCCTCCCTCGCGACCCCTTCCTCTCCCTCGCGACCCTCCGCCGCCGCCGGTCCCTCTCCGCCGATCCTCCGCCGCCGACCCTCCCTCGCCGCCGATCGTCCATCCAGACCCCTCCCTCGCGACCCCTTCCTCTCCCTCCTTCCTCACGCCTCCGATCCTCGATCCCGTGATCCTGCCTCGCTTCGCCGATCTTGCCTCGCCTGCCTCCGATCCTCGATCCCGTGATCCTCGATCCTGTGATCGTTGCTCGATCCTCGATCCTTTGAACCATCCGTTTATTTGGGTGATTAATACCGGAGGAAGGTTTTCAGAGGTGGAGGAATGGCTCTCTGAGTTTGAGGAAAGGACAAAGGAGAGAGGGCTTATAATCAGAGGATGGGCACCGCAAGTAATGATTTTGTCACATCCGGCTATCGGAGGATTCATGACACATTGCGGGTGGAATTCTATGTTAGAGTCCGTATCCGCCGGTGTTCCTATGATAACATGGCCTCATTTTTCAGAACAGTTCTTAAATGAGAAACTCATAGTGGAAGAACTGAGAATCGGTGTGGCCGTGGGGGCGGAAGTTCCGGTTGCATGGGGCGCGGAGACGAGCGACGCTCTGGTGAAGAAGGAGGATGTAGTGAAAGCGGTATGGAGTTTGTTTGATGAAGGTGAAGAAGCTGAAGAGAGGAGGAAGAGGGTGAAAAAGTTGGGGGAAGAGGCCCAAAAGGCAATGGAAGAAGGAGGGTCATCTTGTAAGAATCTAAGGAATTTGATCAATCATATGAACGCAAGAACATAGGAACAAAAACAGCATTGTCGATATTAGACTGTCTTGTTATTTTTGCATTGTTTTTCCACCGTGCTGCAGAAAAAAGATATCCAGACCGGGCTTGCTATAGGATTGCATTTGAGTAATACATTTTTCCTAATATAGAGTATTTCATTTACCTCATAAAATACTATTATCATCTTATAAAATTTCATTTATGCCGATACTATTATATTTATATTTATATTGAAAATACTATATTTAAACTTAAATTGTTGCATCTATTAATAGAACCGCTTTATTTATTTTTTCTTCTTTTCCCCTCCCCATTCCATCCTATCATCTTCATCAAATCCAAACCCCATTTTACCTATAGAACATATTTTTTCTCTCCAAGCTCTTTCCTCAAAAGCCTATTAAATGTTGGCAAAAGAAAATATTATAAGTAAACTTTATACACCAAAGCGTGATAACAGTATGTTTGAATGAAAATTTCTGTCTCCCAAAGATGATATCTCAATGTAAAGGCACCGGCGGTTTGTTCTTCAGGAAACTTCGGTTTGGTCGCTACAATTATACACTCAAATATGACGAACTCACAAATTTGTTTCTCGCCTTTGTACAATAAAATACCAAGATCGAACTGATACTTATCAAGGAGAATATAAGAAGAACCGTGAAAAAATGAGATGGACGAAATACTTTCTATTTGTTTAAGTTTACATTTTATCTGTCTTTTTTCCTCAGTTTCTTAAGCTTTTTGCTCCTGTTTCTTTGTCATATGATCACGGATTTGCTGAACCAAGAGCTTCATGTTCTGATAGGACGACCCTCCTCCTTCCATTGCTTTCCTCGCTTTCTTCCTGAGCTCATCAATTCGCTCCGGCATCGCTCTTCTTTCTTCCCCATCGTCCATTAGCTTGCACACCGTCGCCTTCACGTGGTCTCTCATCACCTGCAGCACCTCGTTATTCTCTGTCCCCCACTTGATCGGCGCCTTGACTCCGACCTCTGTTCCTATCCTCAGCACTTCTACTATCAGTTTCTCGTTAAGGAACTGTTCCGCAAAGTGAGGCCATGTGATCATTGGAACCCCGGTCGCTACACTCTCTAACGTAGAATTCCATCCGCAGTGTGTCATGAATCCTCCGATCGCGGGATGCGATAGAATCACCAGCTGTGGTGCCCACCCACGGATTATAAGGCCTCTGTCACTCGTCCTCTCTTCGAAACCTTGAGAGAGCCATTCTTCAACCTCCGAAGAGTTATTTCCCGCTTTGACCACCCATATGAACGGAAAACTCGAAGCCTCCAATCCCAAACCAATCTCGATAAGTTGTGAAAGCGAAGTACGAGCAAGGCTGCCGAAACTTATGTAAACTACAGAGTCTGCTTTCATCGAATCAAGCCAGCTCAAGCATCGGTTCTCATCGATGGAGGCCTTGTTACCTCTGAAAGCCATATCCACGACATCATTATTGTAAAGTGACATAGGACCGATAGTCCAAACTTTCGTTCTTCTAGCCTTTTGCAGGCCCTCGACGTAACAAGTCTCCAAATCGTCGAAACTATTCACCACCATTCCATCTGCCGCCAACTCTGTGTCCATCATCTCCCTGCGGAACTCATCCATACCTGTGGTGGCGGAGCCAGAATTTCAGCATTGGAACCAAAATCATATTACCATAACCAAATTGATAAATTTCTTGAATTGAAGCAAATAGATAATTTTCTTCAATTTTACCTGCATAAATTTTACCTGCATAAATTTTACCTGATCACTGCTGAAAGGCTCGGCAGCGAGAGATGGAGGCGCTCGCTCGAGAAGGCGAGGGATGGAGGCGGAGGGAGGCGCAACGATCACAGGATCGAGGATCGAGGATCACGGGATCGAGGATCGGAGGCAGGCGAGGCAAGATCGGCGAAGCGAGGAAGGATCACGGGATCGCGATGGACGGAGGGAGCGCAAAGCGATGGATCGGCGGCGAGATGGATCGGCGGCGAGGAAGGGGTCGCGATGGACGATCGGCGGCGAGAGGGGCGGCGGCGAGGGAGGGATCGCGATGGAGGATCGGCGGCGAGGGAGGGGTCTGGATGGACGATCGGCGGCGAGGGAGGATCGGCGGCGGAGGATCGGCGGCGAGGGAGCGGCGGCGGCGGAGGGTCGCGAGGGAGAGGAAGGGGTCGCGAGGGAGGGTTGCGAGGGAGAGAGGGGTTTTTGGTAAGGAGAGAGGAATTAATTTGCCTCTATTTATATATTTGGAATATGGGCTCAGGAAAGGGTCCTGAGTTCGAACTCAGGACCCTTAACCCCTATATATATATATATATTACTGTGTTATGTGTAATGCATGGATGCATGCGCTCCTCACAATTCCACAAAAGGACTTTGCATATGTAACCTATCATGTCATGCCGTGCCCGTGCGCTTTGAATCCTCCAAAGAATTTGCTGGGTCCCACAACCCACGTGAACGGAGCAATGGAGGTGACTCTTGATCCCCTTCTTCGTTTGGATGTTGAAGAGAGGTTAACATCGGGGGCCTTCCCTTGTTTGGCATCGATCATTTTCATAGAATGGACGTCTACGATATGTACCCATGATGTTGGCTTGCCATGACCATGGCCATGCACCTTCCATGTTACATGTGGGTCCCCTTAATTTACATATATAGGTGGCCCATTGTTATTAATCAGGGCAGGAAGTTGTTCTGATTTCTTAATCAAAATGCGTGCCTACGACTTTTTTTAATTTTTTTTTGAACTTTCTTAGTTTGATTGAATTATCTTAATGGATCTGGGCAGTATTTATCTATGTTTAATCATGTACATATGAGCCATGGAGCTTATAAGTTCATGCAAGAGCCACACGTTCAAATTGTGAAGCAGGGGTTAATAGGGCCCATTGTGTCTGGATAAAAAAAAGTATTTGCCCCTGCCTCAGAAACCGTAGGGGCATATGCACCTACATTTTTATCCCTATGGACAAATTTACAACTGTAGGGGCAGATATCTGCCCCTACGGACTTTGAACCTACGGGCCCTCTTTTTGCCGCTACGGTAGAAACCGTAGGGGCAAGCCTTATTCATAGCAGTGAAGGCCAATTGGTGAAGTGATGCGTGACCTTTATGGTGTACAGCCAATATCAATTTTGGCTAGATATGGTTCATGCGGTTAAAATTGTGGAGAAACTTCCTGCAGACGTTTGATGTGAGAAGTACAGACGTCTGGACAAGCACGAGAGCCATGTCAGAAATCCAAAGCAACGCCAGACATATGATGGAGAGGATGCAGGCGTCTGGTCAAGTCGAAACCAAAAGAACAAAGTGTAGCCAGATGTCTGTGGTAGACGTTTGGAGATGCTGAACCCTAATCCAAAGCAACGGCAAACGTCTGATGGTAAGGGTGCAGATGTTTGCCTAAAAAGCTGAAGAGATATATAGTCTAGGCAGACGTCTAACTAACTGTGGCTCAGAAGTCTGTCGACGATAAAACTGTTGTGAACAGAATTTTGGTAATTCGGGTTTATTTTTTATTTTGGGTAGGATTAGGATTTGCCTATAAATAGGGATATCTCATATGATTTATGTACCGTCTAATTAAGAAGAAAAGAGAGACTATTGTATTGAGAGGGTGACAGTTTAAATCTCGAAAGATTTGAGAGAAATCTTCTAGGGTTGCTCATGGTGTAGTTGTTTCGAGATTATAGTAGATTTTGCAGATTCCGCTCTGTCGGGAACTAACCATACGGTGATTGAACCTCGTTAACAAATCCCCATCTTGTTTGTGTTTGCGATTCTATTTTCTTATTTCGCACTTTATTATCGTTTTTCCTTTCGTTGTTCATTGCATTGTATGATTGCATGATTTGTGGCGTTGTAAGTATTGTTCCGTGGATCAACTTTCTCCCAACAAATGGTATCAGAGCAAGGTTAGGAAACTAGGGATCTTTCAATTCTACGATTTAAATATAGGATGGGTAACGACGCTTGTGTCCTCTTTCCTATCTATTTAAATCGTGATTTTCAAGGCGTTGTTTTAGATCGAATAAGAAGTTGGGTTTGCTGTGACATAGACGAAAAATTGTGGAGGATATAATAAAGATTGAAAAATTCAATTGTCACAATTATGGTTAGTGGCGCATGCAGATGAAGAACTGCCTATACTAAAAAGATCTGTATCTTCCGTTGCTAGGCAAAAAACCTGAGAAGATGACCGATGAGGCATGGAATCTTTTGGATAGGAAAGCCCTGGCAAAGATAAGACTATCGTTGACTTCGCACGTAGTCTTTAACATCTCAAAGGAGAAGACAACCATGGCGCTAATGACGACGTTAACGAAATTATATGAGAAGCCTTCAACATCAAACAAGATATTCTTGATGAAGAAGGTTTTCAATATGAAGATGGCAAAGAACGGTTCAGTGCCGGAGTACCTGAACGAGTTCAACATCGTAACGAGCTAAATAAAATCCGTTTCATTCATATTTGAAGACGAGATTCAAGGACTTTTATTTCTTTGTTCATTGCCAGAGAGTTGGGAAAATTTTATGATGGCGGTAAGCAACTCTATCTCAGGGACTCTCACATTAAATGATACGGTGTGTTTCATATTAAATGATGAGATTAGGAGAACGGCTGCGAGTGGGAGTTCGAGAACTTCTGCACTTTTATTGGAGAATTGCGGCAGGACGATGAAAAGAGAAAAAAGGAAAGAAGGGCAAGTCTAAGAGCCGAGAAAAATCAAAAGGAAAGATCCAATGCGACTGTTGGAATTGCGGAAAGAAGAGTCACTGAAAAAGCGAATGTAGACTCATAAAGAAAGACTCGGATGGGAAATCAGATGAAAAGGAAGCCAATGTGGTGTCTACACAAGAACAAGAGAAACAAGGTCTTTGTTTGTCGGCGAGCGAGAGCATAAAGATGAATACTTGGTTTCTAGATTTAGGGGCATCCTTTCATTGCACTTCAGGCCGGCGTCACTTCAACGGCTATGTTCAAGACGATCTTGGAAATGTGACGGTAGAAAACGGTTAGCCGTGCAAGATCGGTGGTAAAGGAATGATCATACTACAACTGTTAGAATGAGGTCAGATCAAGTTGAAGAATGCAAGGTATATTCTATATTTGAAGAAAAGCCTAATTTCCACGGGTCATCTCGACAACGAAGATTACATAATAGAGTTTGGGAGCTCTCTGTGGAAGATTTTCAAAGGATCGTTGGTGGTCGCAAGAGGCAAACTGAGTGATTCAATGTATTCCTTTAGTGGGAGTAATGGAGTCCGGTTGCATTAGCAATGGGTTTGGAGATAGGTTTGGAGACTTCATTGTGGCACAAACGATTGGGACACATCAGCGAGAAAAACATGAAAATTCTTCAGTTTAGGGAGCTTCTTTCGGGGCTAAAAAACACTAGTCTACTCTGGAATATTGATACCCTATCTCGAGACTCCCTCGCGCTATGCTCAATTGGTTATAACAGCAAGTCGCTAGCCAGGGCTGATGAGATTTACTAGTAAATGTTATCAGTAGTTTCTCGAACGGTTATAGGCCACACATCGACATTATTTATTTAGTTACTGGGGTTTGACGATTCCACCCGTAGACTCAATATGCGACATATCAGACGAAGAGACTGGACTGGACGGTAAGTGTTTCTTATAGGTTTTATGGGAGTTTGGACAAGCTTGCTTGTTGATCTTCTATTCGTTCAATATCTGGGTAGCCGTTATGTCCAGCTAGTACCGCTGACGGATTGTGGGTGACTGATATGATCATTACCTAGTGCTGGCGTATTGATGGGTCTTTAGAGTCCCACACAGAGGTTTTCTAGCTCAAACGAATCGAAGTAGGGCGCATATGGTGATATGTGCGGAAGCTTGATTAAATACGAGTATGTGATATAGTATTATAATCTAGCGATATTTGATATCGGTCTGGTTATATGTGATATAACCGGATTATTGAATCAAGTGTTGATTCAATGGTGTATGTATATGTTGTTAATATATATTTGTGTATTTGATATTAACCGGATTATATTTGATATAGCCGGATTATTAAATAAAGTGTTGATTTAATAATTTTATATATATATATATATATATATATATATATATATATATATATGTCACGTCCCGAAAGATGGAACATGACCGGCACTTAAACTACGAAACGTCTCGAGGCGTACGTAATCTAAGTAAGCCGAAAACCCAGAAATCCAAACCAAGAAAAGTAGTAGAGTGAAGGAAAACCAATTTAAAACAAGTAGTCTTAATAGCATAAGCCGAATTATGCGGTTTTTAAGAACATCAAAATTTACTGAAAATTTCGGCAGAGTCTCCTTTGTAAATACTGGCCCCCAAACGGGATACAACATGAATAGTATACGAAATCAATAAAAAGGCATCCCCAAGCGGGAGCTAGCTCTTCGTCAATCGACGGTCACAACCACACAAGCAATATAATATACAACGCCAACGGTGAGGATCAAAATTCTAAAGGAAACTCAAAACCACAAGAAAACCGCAGAAATAAAACGCGCGACTCTAAGGTCGAAGGAATAACATCACTGGTCTCTATCTCAAAATAAATACATGTTTGGTTGATGGAACTTCTAGATACAACAGAATAATGATATACAAGATATATAATGGGGGTACGATACAAGTAAACCCACCTACAAGCAAATCACCCGAAGGAAACTATGCCCGCAAAGCCGTAATGAAACATGTACGGCAAACCTGCAAGAAACTGGGGCACAACGGGGGTGAGTTGCCAACTCGTGAATAGAAAAACATCTACGAATAGAAATCGCATAAATAACGCAACCTAGGTCAATGATCATAATATATCCTCAATTATATATATAACATGCAACCTATAACAAGGCTAGCGTAAATATCTAACCCGAGTGTAATCTCATGTGCCCGTGTCAGTGCCTCAGGTAGCAATATATCATATGAATGAGGTATGAATGCATGAAAACAGAATACATGTAAATGAAGAGCTGTTTTCATAATTTAGTGAGATTTCCTTGTATTTTTAAAATGAGGTATTATAATGAAATCAGCATAAAACAGTGCCTAGCATCGGCACAAAACGTAATCCCAATATCTCGATATCTCTGTATCACAGTCTCTGTACCTCAATATCTCGAAATCTCAATGTCTCAATCACAATATCTAGGGCGCCGTCAGTCCAGACCGGCCCCTACCATCCATCTCAAGACCACGACGGTATCCTCCGGATATCCGACGCGTCGGGTAAAATCACCGATAGGTAGTGCTCCCCTGCCAGGCTCACATCGTCATCATCACGCGCTTCTTGCCCCGGGGTACCTTACCGGGTCCACCATGTACCCGAAACGGTTCATCCGTCTCCTCGAATCGGGTCTCGAAATCCATCAGCAAACTCATGGTGGACGACTCATACATCATGGGAAAAACCGCACTTTTTATTTTAAAAGAGAGAAAAGGTTTATTTATGTTTTTGCGGTTTTCCTCCAAATCCAGAAAATCTCATGGAAATCCGAATCCAAAACCTCAATAACACGTAAAATAGTGAATATATGCATGAGAATCCATGAATGCGGCATAACAATGAATAACAGTATGCATGAAGTAGCAGGTAATAACTACAGTGTCTAAACTAACATATAAGGCAAGTACGCTATGTCAAGCAATAATATTTTCTAAGGTGTACGTGACATGGCAATTACCGATGAAGATGTGTGTGAGCCGGCAAGTAAGTGTACGTGGTACATACGCATCATCGGTAATGGTGCTGGTGTCCTAACAATATGATATCAACATTGCAATAAGAAATTATAACATAAGTATGCGATGCGAAGCGAACCACAATAATAAGCGGGAGCTGAATACTAGACGCAACTGTAACTAACCTGCATTAATCTAATATAAGTCCTACAAATGGTGCCTTTTGAAATAACACGAATCATGGGATTTTTAAAATAGGGGCTACGGTGTTTTTATGAAAAGATACGTCTTTTGAAATATCCGTATGATCCCTTGGGCTGTCTTTTAAAATACCCACGATTCGTTAGTTTTTGAAATAGGTAAGAATCGAATCTAATCTAACAACTAAACTAAACTAAAGGGCTAAGCTAACAAGCTGGACTACAGGTAAGGAATCCGCCTAACATCTGAGTCGATCCATATACATACCTGTATATATATTAGTCGGTGATCCCGCCTCAATAATATCATATCCGATACCATATCTACAATCAGACATCCCAAGTCAAGAGTGCCGATCAATCATCAAGATATAGCTCGTACGTAAATCCGTCGTACGGCATCCCCAGATCTGGGTACGGGTCAAAATCATATTCATCACACTATTCATCCGGTATCCTCTTTATCAAAGATCATAGTCTAAGGTACTGACCTATGTCTAATACAATACTAATATCATCAATATAGTCATGATCTGACTACTGATCGACAATCTCGTACAAACCGATATCATTAGCACATATCATCATCAAGGGGTATACATCGCCCAATACGGCCTAGTATCAATATCCTAGCATATCATATCTTATATCACGATCACATGTCGACCATTTTATTTATAACACTATTCACCCGTATCGCCGCCCCAAGATCCGCTATAACACCAGGACGTACCTCAAGTACGAATCCTGCCATATCACCGATATCACAACCACAAAACAAATCTCATCGACTCAGCTCAATCCCAAGTATCATCCTCAAATCCGTATGTGAACACATAGTCCCATACCCATGTGATCACATAACTATAAAGAATCCCATGAGCACATATAAATAGGAATGTATGCAAGTATGTATGTGTGTATGTGTAGTGCAACACTACCCTAGGGTTCGCAACGCTAAAATAATCCAACACATCAATATCCATCCTAAACATCGTTATTAATCCCAAATAACATATAATAATTGTTGGTGTGTATACGCATCCGTATACACCACTACGGACTGCGGGGGTGCTATACGCCATCCACCCGACTTCTCCCCGTAGATATAAATCTACTCACCTGGTCCTCGCTCGTCGGTGCCGACGTCGCCACGCGCTTGCTTGTCGTCTCGAAGTCCACATGGGGTACCTACATATCATAACGCATCGTATCGCATTAAAATCCGACTCATGACCAAAACGACTCACGAATCCCACATAGGTCAAAACCTATGGCTGCTCTCACAAACCAACCCAAAAACCCTCGACGTCGGCATGCAAACGCCCGACCATCGAGAAAAACCCAAGTACACTCATTTGCACATTCACGAATACTAATTTAAATATAGAATAGGTTAAAATTCACAAAAACCCCAAATTCACTTTAGAAGCCATTTTTCCGAAAATCTAGCAAGCAAAAATTACCCGTTTTAGTACAAAACTCGACGTTTAAATGAATGTAGCGGCCAATATACTTATTAAATATCTTAAATAAGTCATATAAATCATTTCCATAATTTAATTTCACCAAACCATATATGTTCAAAAAAAAACTAGTTTGCAAAAATACCGATTTTAACTCTTTTTAAAGCAAAATTCACAATTTAACAATTAAGCTTGGTTTTGCATGATCCAAAGTCATTAAACCACTCATTATAATATTAATAATGACATGAAACCATAATTATATCTTAATCTAAAGCATTTAACAATTTTCCAAAAACCCTAGTTAGCAAAATAACTTAATTAGGACATTTTATAAGTAATGGTTTGTAATTAACAACTAGATTAGCTTTCTACAAAACTTAAGATGTTAATCCACATCACTAAACCATGCACAATATATCACAACACAATTTCACAACAAAACCTTAATCTAAACCTCTTCTTGAAAACGCACATCTTTAAATTAACCCATAATTAAACGTATAATTAGGCTAGACTAAAGTATTTAGCAACAATTTAAACAAAAGGCCAAGATTTATACCTCATGAACCATGGATGAAACTTGAGATCTAGACCTCCAATTTGAAATCCTTGCACCAAGATCCATGCTAAAGGAGATGAGAGAAAATGGGTAGGAGTCGGATTTGGATTTTAGCTTGATTTTTGAGGTATTTTGATGAATTTTTGATGCAAAATGAGAGAGGCAGAGAGAGGGGCTGTTGGTGGTGCAGGAAATGGGAGGGCTCGGCTGAAATTGAGGGAAGAGGAGAGAGAGTGAGGTGTGGAAAGATAACATCTAGTCAACCTAGTCAAAGTCCACTCTCATTTCTACATTTCCTCTTTTCTTTTCTTTTCTTTTCTTTTGCAAAACAAGTGGGGACAAGAGAGGGGGGTTGCTGAATTCAGCCAAGGGGTAGGGAAAATGGGGGTGTGTGAGTGTGGGTATGGGTGTGGGGTGATAGAAAATGATAAATACTATACCCCAAACATCCATTTACACTAAAAAAAGCCTTTTTTCTTCAATAATTTCTAAACCGTTTTGGCAAACGATTTCATTTCAAAAACCACATGATAAAATTTTATTTAAAGTTTTATGATGCACAAAATTTGTTTCAACTCATTCCAATTTGTAATTTTCCCTAATTAAATATATTAGTGACGGCTTAAAATACTATTAAAATAATTAATTTCGGAAAATTTTTCAGAAAATTTGAAATTTCACCAGTGGGTCAATAAACACCAACTACTAGTAATTACATAGCTAGAATATGTATATTTAGTTTTATAATAAAGATATTTGTATTTTGACTTTTTTTTACAGAAAACCCCCTTATTTTACCGTTTTTTCGAAATTTCACCGAAACGATTTTTAAAACGTTACAATATATATATATATATATATATTAACTAGTATTGAATATTAGACGGTTATATGTGATATAACCGGATTATTGAATCAAGTGTTGATTTAATAATGTGATATACATATAAATGATATTAGTCGGTTATATATGATATGACCGGATTATTAAATCAAGTGTTGATTTAATAATTTGATATATATTAATATATTTGATATATAAATATATATTAACTAATATTGCTAACTTAAAGATTTTCTTCTCTTGATATCTAATTTTGTACATATATATATGATATATATATATAGATTTTGTATCATGGTTGATGATACATTGAACATGGCTGTATGAGACTCACACATGACCTAAGAATAATTTGGGTGATTTATTTTTGGAGGAAAATAAAAATGAGTGGAAAATGAGCATGGTTTGGATGCTTGCAGAAGCATGTAGAAGCCATGACTCATCTCTCATTTTGTTTTTACTCTAAGATATTTTCTCACCCCACTCTTATCTTTAGCCCATGGTTCACTCTCTCATCACAAGATATTTTTTATTTTTTCACCCAAGTTCTTCTTCTTCCTCAAGAGCTCTAGGTTTTTTCTTGAGTTGAAAAAAAGAGAGAGAAATAAATTTCTAAAGTGAGCAAAATTCCTACTTCATCAATCTACACAATCATAGCCTTTTAATATAAGTTGTTTTCTTCACTAATACTTTGATTAGTGAAGAGATAGCTTGAGTTAGAGAGACTTCAAGGTGGATCATCTTTGGCTTCGAAAATCACGTAGTAAGCTCGATCCTTTCTTCAAGTGAAGCCAAGAAGAGTTTTAGGGACTACTACTTGGAGTTTTAGAAGTGAAGGACTTGGTCTACAAAGGTTGTAACCCTCTTCACTTAGTTTAGAACTTGCTTACATGCTTACAAACCCTAATTCTTTAGTTCGATTCTAGGTTAGTGTACTTTAGACCTTTAGATTTTTTAAAAATTGCATACTTGATGCATGTGGAAACCTAGTGGAGGTGCTAAGACACACTTTTATGGTATCAGAGCCAAGTTAGAGTATTAGACGAGGTCTTGAAGACGTTAAAGTGTTCGATCAAAATTCAAAAACTCGCATATTTCATGTTTCTGTCCATTTTTTCAAAAGTTGATATTTTTTGCAGATTAAAAATTCTCAAAAAATCATGCAGGTTATTTGATAGAGCCCCAAGAAGTTCGAGGCCCCATATCGATAAAGTTGTTGTGGAACCGCCGCCAAACGCAATATTTGGCCACGGTTCCACCGCAATCTTGAGGAGTTGCTGGCTCGTTTTTCTTGCGCTGCTCTATTTTCTTATTTTGGGCTCTCTGGGGATTTTTAGTGAGGCTCAAGTTGTTGAAGTCTCTGTGATTTGTGGGTGTTTGATGAATCGATCGAAATGTTTAATATCGTCTATTTTTTTATGATATGTGATGCAATATTTGGAATCCACATTAATTTATTTTGTGAAAACTAGTTTCTTGTTTGTAAATCTAGTATTTTATTCTTTTTTTATCGACTGCCGTGGAGTTTCGATTAGGATCAAAACTCCGTCGCAATCTCGTATTGTACGCGAATAGTCGCTGGAAAACACTACTAGATAGCCACGCCTCATTGCCCCGACTAAGTGACTATAGGAGAACACTGTAGCCAAAAGCATCCACTATAGTGCTCGCGGCCGCGGTGTTCCGCCTAAGTGCACTTCGTTGACGGCATAAGGGGTGCGGTAATCTACTATAGTTCCCGACGAACATTCGATCATTTTATCGGGAATCTTGTTGAATTATCCGACTGGTTATTGAAATGTATTTTCAATTCGAGACTTAAATGCAAGGTTTATAGGGTTGGGCATGAAATTCGGAATATGTGATATTCCGGGTTTATGATGTCTAAGGCATATGCGTATTCTAATTATTGTAGTTTTCATTTCTTTTCTGCGACTGTAAGTGTAATATGTGGTGTATCTCCGATCTCGTTGCTATATGTCAACGACATTCAGGATACGTATATTTACTTACATTGATGACATGTGATGTTATAGTGTTGTTGTGATATGTTATATTGGATCGTCGTGATTGAATAGCCGGGGGGTTTTGCGTGAGAAGAGAGTTTTTCAATTTTTATTCATGTAAATTTTGTATGTAATATTCTTTTATTGGGACACTTCCGGGTTGAGGATGATGTCACCATTGATATATATTATTTACTTTTCCGCATTAGGATAGACCCAAGGCGGGGAGCACATGTAACCCGGTTCTAGAGTCCAGTAGGAGTCCATCTTGAGGAGTCGAGATTGGGTCGTTTAACTCTAGAATTGGTAGGGTCACTTGCCACTCTCGTAGGGGTCTAGGGATGTGGGTTTGGCTATTCATCACGACCGTGGAATCCGTGTTTTTCATTACTGGCTTAATTTAAAACACGGAACTTCTAGTATATCCAATATTTCATATGTTGACTTCTGCTGCTTAAGTTCTGTGATGTGATCATATAACTGCGTGAGACGAATGCTACTTATATATATGATATATAATAAACGTTGTTTATTTTTTGCACCCGCTCTAGTCCAGCCCCCGCTCTGCCGTTAGTTAAGTAATCTAATGGTGCATGACGGGACCCCGTGGCGAATGCGGATGGCATAAGCGTACGTTCTATTTTTGTTTCTTTTATGATGTTTAGCAAACATAAATGATGGGACGTCATTAATGAGATTAATGAAAAGAAAAGAAACCTAAAGATGTTGTAGAATCAATTTTTTTAATAAGGTAGCTTTAGTTATTGGTTTGCATAGTGGTATTCCATTATGAATATCCAACACCTCATTCCATGAGGAAAGAGCCTATATCCCTTCACCGGGAGTGACCTCCTTAGCAAAACTAGCAAATACTACAACCCACTCGGTTTGTTTTGAAAACTATTCGATTTCAAAAGCGGAGCTTAAACCACTCCTTTTCAAATCACTAGATTTTACAACGATATCAAGTTCATTACGTTAGAAAGTTTTCTTCAAAACCAAATGTAGCCCCCCGTCATTTCAGATAAGGACTATTTAGTGTTCGTGCCGCGTTTGTTGACCTCCGTCAAGGCGTAGCGTGCGATAGCTGATTAGTGCTTATCTGCCGCATATGATGCGATTGGATTAGGGTAGTCGTACGGCCTTGTTAACCTCCATCAAGGATCGTGCTGGTGGGTTTAATTCGATCACGAAATGACGGGTTGAACTTGACTAGCGGCCTATGGTTTGTTGACCTCCGTCAAGACCATAGGTCGTTAGGGGTAAAAAGAGATATTGAGGATTTCAAGTATTGAAATTTGCAATTAGATTGCAAACCTTCTATATGATAGTTGGATCCCGATACTCACCGCGAGTAAGTGTTACTCCTGAGAGAGTTTTTCTCTTTATAATTAGCTGATCTAGTAGGTTTCTAAGAAAGTGTTAACGGGGTTATGTCCTTGCGGAAATGAGGTTATTTAATTAGTTCTATGTGAAAGCATGGGGAGACTCCCTCGGAGTACCAATACCTGCCTGGCTGACCGATTAGAGAACTTGTAGGGTGTAATTAATCCCAGCTAATCTTACCTTTTAGGGTTTGTAGAAAGATTTGATAAAAACAGTAGGAGCCATCCTGATTAGATAAGATAATAACCAATCAAATCTTATAAGAGCTCATGCTAAAGTGTTTTCTTCTCTCTCTCCAGGTAGCGACCATGACATGCCTTAATCAAGATAATAATATGGATGTATTGACCGAACTCGCTTATTATACTGAGTTAGGAACGTTGGTTCCTTTCTATCTTATGACTGTCATAAGTCTGAGTAAGGAATAGGGGAATGCACGGATTCCCATGCAACCCGAACGAAGAAAGAGCATCATAATGCATCTTCTTCGGGTGTGTTCATTATTGAGAACTGTTTCTCAGTTTGCTCTATGTCCTGAGTATTGGATACTAGATCAAGATCCCACATTTGTAATTTGTTACATGGGTTAAGGAGAGGTAGATAACTGGGAAAGGGTGATATGTCTCTCAAATTAGGGAATGAAGCAATTGTTGCAGCCAAAACAGTTGGCGAATATCACCTAGTATTACCAAATGGTAATACATTGATTCTGAATGACTGTTATTACGTACCAAAAATGATGTGCAATATAATATCAGTTTCTTTATTATATAAAGAAGGAAATAACTTTGCATTAGAGGATAATGTTATAAACTTTTTCCTAAATCAGGTGTTGATTAGGTTTGGTACATTGTGTAACGGTATATACGTTCTAAATCAAAACACAGTTCTAAACATACAGAACACACACAAGAGGAAAAGTTCAGAACTGAACGAAACCTTCTTGTGGTATTGTAGACTTAGACATATCAATGCGAGCGGACTAGCTAAGTTGAATAGAGATGGATATTTGAATCTGTTCGAATTTACATCTTATGAAACTTTCCCATCATGTCTCAAAGGCAAGATGACCAAAACTCTGTTTACTGGACACAGAGAAAGAGCTACTGAACTCTTAGGATTGATACATAGTGATGTATGCGGTCCTATGTCTACACATTCCAGGAATGGTTCCGCGTACTTTATTACATTCACCGATGATCTCTCAAGATTCGAACATGTGTTCTTGTTGAAACACAAATCTGAAGTTTTTGAGAAATTCAAGGAACATAAGTGCGAAGTAGAGAACTAAATGGGTAAAAGTATTAAAATCCTTCGATCTGATCGGGGAGGAGAATACTTGAGCACAGAATTCCGAGACTATTTAAAAGAGAATGGGATTTTCTCTCAGCTTACTCCTCCATACACACCATAGCACAATGGAGTATCAGAGCGGAGGTATCGTACCCTATTAGATATGGTGCGCTCTATGATGAGTGTTGTTGAGTTACCTATATCCTTTTGGGGTTATGCGCTTGAGACGGCTGCATACCTATTGAATAGGGTTCCAACGAAATCCGTGCATACCACTCCATATAAGATATGGGAGGGGAAGAAACCATGTCTTAATTTCATTAAGATATGGGGTTGTCTGGCTTTTGTTAAAAAGCAAAATCCGGACAAGCTCGGGGCAAGACTTGTTCTGTGTAAGTTTGTTGGATATCCCAAACATGCATGATGACATATCTTCTATCATACTGAGGAACAAAAGGTGTTTGTTGCTCAACATGCTTCCTTTTTAAAAAAGGAATTTCTAATGAATGAAATTAGTGGTAATGAGGTAAAGCTGGAAGAAGTTCCATCCACACAAGCTACAACTAATGATTTGGTAGAACCGGAGGATTCGATAGTCCCCGACGAACCTCAGCCACTCCGCAGATCTAGTAGGATTTCTCATCCACCTGAGAGATACTACGGTTTTCTCATAGACGGTGGGAGCGAGGATTGCATCATGGAAGATGATTACCCAACTAGTTTCGAGCGAGCCATCATAAGTGTGGACTCTGTGAAATGGTTGGATGCTATGCGATCTGAGATGGAATCCATGTACACCAACAAAGTATGGACTTTGGAAGTTGCTCCTGAAGGGGTAAAACCCATTGGGAGCAAGTGGATCTTCAAGAAGAAAATTGGTGTAGATGGAAAGGTTGAGACCTTCAAAGCTAGATTTGTTGTTAAAGGTTTTCATTAACGACCAGGTGTCGATTATGACGAAACCTTTTCTCCAGTGGCTATGCTTAAGTCCATCAGGATCCTACTTGCTATTCCTGCATACCATGACTACAAAATCTGGCAGATGGACGTCAAGACCGCTTTTCTAAATGGTGATTTAGAAGAGAGCGTGTACATGATACAGCCAGAGGGCTTCGTAGATAGTGGGAGCAGCGGAAAGATGTGCAAGCTGCTTAAATCGATCTACGGTTTAAAGCAGGCGTCGCAGAGATGGAATATTTGTTTTGATGTAGCAGTCAAAGAGTTTGACTTCATCAAAAACGTAGATGAACCGTGTATATACAAAAAGGTTGTAGAGAGTAAGGTCGTCTTCCTCGTATTATAAGTAGATGACATACTCTTGATAGGAAATGATATTCCAATGCTACACTCGGTCAAGCTTTTCCTATCACAAAAGTTCTCCATAAAAGATCTAGGTGATGCCTCCTACATCCTGCGGATAAAGATCTATAGTGATAGATCTAAGAGGATGTTGGGATTGTCCCAATTCAGGTACATTGACACCATACTAAGGAGGTTTGGTATAGAAGATTCTAAGCGTGGTAATTTACCCGCTTGCTCAGAAATCACTCTCTCCAAAGAGATGTCTCCCAAGACCTATTTGGAGAGGGCTCGCATGCAATGGATACCCTATGCTTCTGCTGTTGGGTCAATCATGTACGCGATGTTATGCACCAGACCGGATGTAGCTTACGCACTTAGTGTGGTAAGCATGTATCAATCAGATCCTGGGGAGAAACACAGGACAGCTGTGAAGAATATTCTTAAGTACTTGAGAAGGACTAAAGAAATTTTCTTGGTGTATGGCAACGGAGAACTCCAGGTGGAGGCCTTTACCAATTTGAGCTTCCAGAGTGATAAGGACGACAGCAAGTCGGTCTCGGGTTTTGTCTCCATTCTCAATGGAGAGGCAGTATGTTGGAAGAGTTTCAAGCAAGATACCGTGTCAGACTTGACAATGGAGGCTAAATACATCGCTACCAACGATGCTGCCAAAGAGACTGTCTTGATGAAGAAGTTCATTGCTGAACTTGGTGTGGTTCCATCCATTGAGGATCCAATACCTTTGTATTGTGATAACAATGGAGCAATGGTTTTAGCCAAAGAACCCCGGTCCCATCAGCGATCCAGACATATTCTTAGGCGGTATCACCTGATCCGGAAGATAGTTGATCGCCGGGAGATCGAGATCAGGAGAGTTGACATGAAGGACAACACAGCGGATCCATTCACCAAGGCACTCCCCCAGACGCTGTTTGAGAGATTCTTTTGGATGTTGGGTATGCGATACTATAACAACTGGCCTTAGTGCAAGTGGGAGATTGTTAGGAATATGTGTGCCCGAGAGGTCATTATTGTATATTATAGTGGATGCTTATATATATATATATATATATATTTATATATATATAGGACTTTCTTGCTCGACATGATAGTATGCTATCTGGTTGCACTTTATCTTAACATGTACACTTATATAATTATACTGTCTCTCTGATACATGTTGATAAAGCCCTTAGAATGTTGACTTGATTATAAGAACTATGATGCAGATCATACTAGTGGGGCTTGTGTAGTTCGCAAGCACATCCTTTAACAGTTCCTAGTCGAGAGAGTATTGAGACAGGGCATCGATATTCCAGAATAGACTAGTGTGTACATTTCTTGACCCTGTATGGGGCGATGGTTGATTCCACAGCCATTGGTGTTTGACATCAAAGATTGTACACAGGTGTTCATTAGAGAATGGGTACACCGAACATGACTCACCGAGAACACCTAGATGGTACCATACCTATCATCAGATAGCAGTTCTATGGTGACACTTGTACATGTTAGTCTGTAGACCCGAGATCGTCATAGTTTCTTGTGTGGTTCCCACCATGCTTTGATTTCCTCCCTACTACAGCTCAAAGGAGTCGTGCAAACAGGTGGATTTTGGGTACAGTGTTGAGCAGTGAGCGATAGGAGGGGTTTCGTCTCTCCCGGTATAGGGAGTTGATGTTGTGCTATGCTCGATTGGCTATAACAATAAGTCCCTGGCCAGGGCTAATGAGATTTACTGGTAAGTGTTATCAATAGTTTCTCGAACGGTTATAAGCCACACATCGGCATGACTTATCAAGTTACTAGGGTCTGACAATTCTACCCCTAGACTCGATATGCGACATATCATACGAAGAGACTGGACTGAACGGTAAGTGTTGCTTATAGGCTTTACGGGAGTTTAGACAAGCTTGCTTGTTGATCTTCTATTCGTTCAATACCTGGATAGCTGTTACGTCTAGCTAGTACCGCCGACGGCTTGTGGGTGACTGATATGATCATTACTTACTGCTGGCGTATTGACGAGTCTTTAGAGTCCCACACAGAGGTTTCCTAGCTCAAGCGAAACGAAGTAGAGCGCATATGGTGATATGTGCGGGAGCTTGATTAAATACGAGTGTATGATACTGTATTCTAATATAGCGATATTTGATATCAGTCAGGTTATATGTGATATGACCGGATTATTGAATCAAGTGTTGATTCAATGGTATATGTATATGTTGTTAATGTATATTTGATATATATTTGTGTATTTGATATTAGCCGGATTATATTTGATATAGATGAATTATTAAATCAAGTGTTGATTTAATATATATATATATATATATATATATATATATATATATATATATATATATGCTAGTATTGAATATTAGATGGTTATATGTGATATAACCGGATTATTGAATCAAGTGTTGATATAATAATGTGATATACAAATAAATGATATTAGTCGGTTATATATGATATGACCGGATTATTGAATCAAGTGTTGATTTAATAATTTGATATATATTAATATATTTGATATATAAGTATATATTAACTAATATTGCTCACTTAAATGTTTTCTTCTCTTGATATCTAATTTTATACATATTATATATATATATATATATATAATTAGATTTTGTATCATGGTTGATGATACATTGAACATGGGTGTATGAGACTCACACATGACCTAAGGATAATTTAGGTGATTTATTTTTGGAGGAAAATAAAAATGAGTGGAAAATGAGCATGGCTTGGATGCTTGTAGAAGCATGTAGAAACCATGACTCATCTCTCATTTTGTTTTTACTCTAAGATATTTTCTCACCCACTCTTATCTTTAGCCCATGGTTCACTCTCTCGTCACAAGATATTTTTTATTTTTCATACTTGATGCATATGGAAACCTAGTGGAGGTGCTAAGACACACTTTCAAAAAATATGGAGTTAGGGATTTGTGAGAGCTGTGTTTGTGGGAAGCAAAATGTGCTCAGATTTCAGATTGGAGGCATAGCTAAAAAGACCAAGAAATTAGAGATGGTTCATGATATTGATTTATGAGGTCCGGCCTCAATGGAGTTTTATAGAGGAAATTGGTACTTCGTAACTTTTATAGATGGTGCAAGCAGGAAGACCTGGGTTTATGCGATGAGGAAGAAGTCCGATGTGTTTGGTCTCTTTAAACACTAGATTGCACAGGTGGAGAACTAAATGGGGACGAAACTTAAATGTCTTAAGTCCGATAATTGCGGGGTGCACACAAGAGTTTGAGGCGTTTTGCTCACAAAAGGGTATTCGTTGGTTGAATACGGTACCGGGGACGCCGCAACAGAATCACATCGCTGAAATGAACATGACAATCCTAGAGCGGGTGCGGAGCATGAACTTGGATGCAGATGTGCCGAAATTTCTATCGGCAGCAGCTGTCGATACTACTGTGTATCTGATCAACAGAAGCCCGCAAGTGCGCTTGATGGAGGTATTCCGGAAGAAATTTGGGTAGGTAAACAGGTTAATTTCTAGCACCTCAAAGTATTTGGTTACGCTGCATATTCTTTGATTGATAAGGCGGAAATGAGTAAGCTGTCTAGGATATATGCTTTCATCGGGTATGGTGGAGACGAGTTCGGATATCGACTGTGGGATATCACAAGCAAGAAGGTAATACGAAGCCAGATCGTCGTCTTTGATGAGAAACACTTATACGAAGAAAAAAAGTAAGTCAAAGATGGTGCAGTATCGGAGTTCGTCGAGTTAGAGTGAACTCAAGAGAGCAATCAGGCATCTACAAGTGGCGATCAGAATCTGGAGGAGACAAGCACGGCAGTGCAGGATCAGGTTCATGAACAGGTTGAAGACCGATTTCAGTAACCAGATGTACTACTTCTCAGGAAATCTATACGAGAGAGGAGGCTACCTGATACACTTGTTACCGACTTCAATTTGTACACAGATTCGGGAGAGTCCGAATCCTTTGTAGAAGAAACAAGCGACGGTGCTAGCAAGCACTAGAAGAAAGCTATGAATGAGGAGATGGATTCTTTGATGAAGACCGTACGTAGGATCTAGTGAAACTACCCAAGAGTCGAAAAGCGTTACTGAATAGCGAGTATACAGGATAAAAGATGAGGCTGATGGTGTGAAGTGGAATAAGACTCACTTGGTAGTCAAGGGATGCGCACAACGGTATAAGATTTACTATCAAAAGATATTTTCCCTAATGGTGAAGACGATATCAATTCGGGTGATTCTTAGTATCGTGGCGTTAGAGGATTTGCACTTAGAGCAGTTGGATATGAAAACAACATTCCTTCATGGAGATTTGGAGGAGAAGATCTATATGATGCAGCCACCGGGATACGAGGTGAAGGGGAAGTAAGTATAGAGTGTAGACTGTGAAAGAGCTTGTATGGCCTCAAGTAAGCTCTTAAGCAGTGGTATCTCATGTTCAATCAATTTATGTTAGAGATAGAATTTGTGAGCTGTGAATTAGATAACTGCGTGTACATTCAGACTTTCAAGGACCGAGACTACATTATTTTGTCACTTTACGTGTATGACATGTTGGTAGCGGATCCGAATTTCAAGAAAATTCAAAGTCTGAACAAGATGATGGCTGAAAAATTCTCCATGAAGGATTTAGGAGCGGCCAAGCAAATTCTGGGTATGAAAATCATGAGAGATAGGAAGTAGAAAAGTTGTGGGCATCGCAAAGGGACTACATCGAGAAGTTTTTGAATCGTTTCAACATGGACAAGTCAAAACCGGTGAGTATTCCCTTAGCGAAACACTTCAAACTCAACAAGGAGTTGTACCTGACAACTCAAGAGCAAAATGATGAGATGACAAGATTACGTATGCATCTACGGTGGGGAGATTGTTGTATGCGGTGGTGAGTACGAGATCAGATATTGCACATGTAGTGGGAGTTGTGAGCAGATATATGCAAAACTCGGGAAAGAAGTATTGGAATGTGGTGAAGTGGATACTAAGATATCTTAGTAGAACATCTAGTCATTATTTATGCTTCGGGGGTGACTCTCTAAGGGTATAAGGTTACGTTGATGCGGACTACTCGGGTGATCGAGATGGTGGGAAGAGCACAACGGGGTACGTATTCATGGTTGGAGGAACAACAGTGAGTTGGGTCTCTCAATTGTAAAAAGTTGTGGCATTGTCAACTACGGAGGCTGAGTACGTGGCATCAGAAATCTAGCAAGGAGATGATATGGTTGCAAGGGTTATTTGAAGAATTAGGGAAGAAACAAGACTTCAATACTTTGTGAAGTGACAGCCAAAGTGTGATACATTTGTCGAAGAATGCGGCATATCATTCTAGGGTGAAACACATCAAGGTGCGGTATCACTTCATACGTATATCGATAGAAAATGGCGAGTTGACACTGCAGGAGATCGTGGGAGAAAATAATCCCGTGGATATGTTCACTAAAGTCGTAGACAAAGATAAGCAGGATCTCTGTTGCAGATTAGTGAAACTCTCTATGAAAATCTGATGAGACGAGAGTAGAGTAGAGTCATGTGAAGTCTATTAGCGTTGGAAATCAAGACGGAAGTATCTCCAAGTGGGAGATTGTTAAAATTGTGGAGAAACTTCCTGCAGACGTCTGATTTGAGGAGTACAGACGTCTGGACATGCATAAGAGCCATGTCAAAAATCCAGAGTAACGTCAGACATCTAATGGAGAGGATGCAAACGTCTGGACATGCATGAGAGCCATGTCAAAAATCCAGAGTAACGTCAGACATCTAATGGAGAGGATGCAAACGTCTGGTCAATACAAAACCAAAAAAAGTTTAGCCAGGCGTTTGTAGCAGACGTCTAGAGATGCTGAAGCCTATTCCAGAACAACGGAAGACGTCTGATAATGAGGGTGCAGACATCTCCTCAAGGAGCTGAATAGATACAGAGTCTAGGCAAACGTTTGACCAAGTGTAGTTCAAACGTCTGACGACGATAAAACTGCTGCGAACAGAATTTTGGTAATTTGGATTTATCTCTTATTTTGGGTAGGATTAGGTATTTTCCTATAAATAGAGACCTCTCATATGATTTATGTACTGCCTAATTAAAAAAAAGAGTGACTATTGTATTAAGAGGGTGACGGCTTAGACTAGAGAAATTTGAGAGAAATCTTCTTGGATTGCTCACGGTGTACTTGTTTTGAGATTATAATAGACTTTGCAAATTCCGCTCTGTCAGGGACTAACCATAAGGTGGATGAACATCATTAACAAATCCCTCTCTGGTTTGTGTTTGTGATTCTATTTTATTATTCTCGCACTTTATTATCGTTTTGTCTTTCTTTGTTAATTGCGTGGTGTGATTGCGTGATTTATTACTTCATAAGTATTGTTCCGTGGATCGATTTTCTCTCAACACATGTTATTGATTTTACTTCTTATTTTACAAGGTTGCAGATATGCTCATGTCGGCTTTTACCTTTTGTGTTGTATGATTGTATCTCTGTTGTCGAACAATAATAGGACTACTTTTGATGTCTAGAGCCAATAAGAGGTAACTGCCGGCTTGTTCAGTTCATGGAGTTTTAAATCAAGCAATATAAATGTATAAGAAGTTTTGAAATGTTGCAAATCAAGAATTGCAATTTCTTATTTGGTTGCTAAAAGTTTGATGAGTGTTGATGGGTGTAACTATAATTATTTTGCTTGGTAGAAGTAAGAATAAGAGTTGAAGGAATTATAAAGTTGGTGAGTATAAGAACTCCTAGCTTCATATAGGACAAAAAAATTAGATAGAAGAAAGGAAAACATATATAAAAAGAGAAAATTGTTTCCGAGCTCCACTGATGGCTATGCGACCCATCTTTGCTTTTCCTTGCCACCAGAGACAGCGCCAAGGCTTTCCATCCTTATCAAGTTGATTTGCCGGTGATCTACCCCGTTTATGTAATTTTTACATCCTTAGTAGATCTCATCGCCAGCGACTTGCTGCAATTACTTTTGTTTCTCCCCTCCCCACATGAAAATCTATCCTCCCAGTCACTTTCACGATCTCGGTTCTTCAATTCCGGCTTCAGCGGCTAGAGAAGCAAAGGAAAAAAAATCTTATTTTTCCCTTATGCAGCCCTCGTCGGAAAATTAATTAGAATCGTCATTGGAATTCACTCACACTTCTATATTATTTTATATTTTAAAAATAACCAAATATTTATTCTTTTAATTTCAGATATATTGTTATCTAAGAGAAAATGCACATCCCTACCATATTTGTTAACATATACATCGCAGGGTTATTTTGGGGGAAAAATGATCCTGTCGCATGCCATTGATAGAGTAGAAGGACTTCTATAGGCTTAAATTTGTAAGGATGTGGTGCTAGGGTTACAACACTTGTGAACTGCAGCGGATAACAAAGAACAAAAATTTCAAGACTTAGCACCATAAACTACACCGAAAATCATCCAAATACTAGCAATTGAAAACTTCAGGAGAGAAAAAAGAACCACGCTAGAGATTTGAGAAAGTAACAACCTTTGAAGTGTGTCCACACACAAGTGGAAAACCCTAGCTAAGCTCCTCGGTTGCGGAATTGAGCTTGATCACAGACCTCCTTACTGAAAATGATCCACTTCGAAGGAAAGCCCAACCCAAATCTCAACTTTACTAAATAACTCTTCTTTGTGAAGCAAATTTCTCTCACAATTTTGCTAGAATGGAGAGAAGAAAGATGTAGAGAACTCTCTCTTTATTTTTCTCTCAAACTTTCTCTTTTGATCTCAACTCTTGAGAGAGAAAGCCAAGTGTAGAATGAGAGCCATATTCTCTCTTCTATTATATATTAAAGAGAGGGAATGAAACTCATCTCTCTAAGTGGCCCCGACTTGCCCACACCTCTCCACATGCAGGCACGCCATAAGGAGACATGGAGTGGTATATGTATCATATACATATATTTGTATTGTGTATCATATACAACATACAAAAGAGAGAGAGAGAGAGAGAGAGAGAGAGAGTACAATACTAGCAAACCCTAACCATTCTAATATGGTTTTAAGTCAACACTTGACTTAAATCGCGTGCCCTAAAATAACCGACCAGTATTATCATATGTCCGATAATAAACGTGTATCATATACATGTGTTTAATCGAACTACCGCACGTGTCACCATACGCACACTATATCGTTTCACCTGAGTAGGGAACCCTCTGTGTAGGATTCTAAATACTCAACAATATGTTGGCAGTGAGTTACTAGATCGTATCCATAACCCACAAACACGTCAGCAGCACTAGCTGTACGTAACGGCTACCCAGATATATGTTAAAAGAAAGGTTGACAAGCAAACCCATCCGTACCTAACAGAACCTATCAGTGACAATCACCATACATTCTGGTCTCATCTTCAAAGAGTGTCGCATACCGGGTCTAGGGGTGGAAACAGTCAGACCCCCAATAACTCAATAAGTCATGCCGATATCAAACTCATAACCATCCGAGATACAACTGATAACCCTTATCAATTTATCTCAACCGCCATGGCCAGAGACTTATGGTTATAGTCTATTATGCATAGCACAACATCAACTCCCTATACAGGGAGAGATGAATCCCATCTCGACTGCTCACTGCCTCCATGTGCTTTGAGACCGTACCCAACTAAAACCTGTATGCACGGCTCTTTAAAGCCGTGGTTGGATAGTAATCAAACTACAGTGGGAACACACATAAGATACTATGACGATCTCAGGTCAAAAGACTATCTTGTGCCATTATCACCAGAGAACTGCTATCTGACAGTAGGTATAATACCATCTTGGAGTTCTCGGCGAGTCTGTTCAATGTACTCATTCTTCAATGAGCACCTGTATACAATTTTCGGTGTCAAACACCAATGGATGTGGACCAACCATCGTCCTGGTCAGGGTCAAGAAACGTATACACTAGTCTACTCTGGAGTACCGATACCCAGTTTCGATACTCCCATGACTAGAAACATTTAAGAATGTGCTTATGGACTATTCAGGCCCAACTAGTATGATCGCATCATAATCCTTGTAGTCAAGCAAAGATCCTATGGGCTTTATCAATATATATTAGCGATATGTACTATCAAGTAAAACAGATACACATTAAAGATAAAGCAAACCAGATAACATACTATCATATCGTGCAAGAATGTTCTAAATATATATGTCCAAGTACAATATTAATTGCCTTAATAACACCTATATCTAACAATCTCCCACTTGCACTAAGGCCAATTATTGCAGTATCTCATACCCAACATCTCGAATAGTCGCTCAAACTGCGTTTGAGATATGGCCTTTGTAAGGTTCCTAGGCAGTCATACAAGGGTCTATAAGGCATCAACCTTGCCCGATTTAAAATTTAGACGTTCCGAAACAACCCAAAGCCGGGATCTTTGCTAGATTATTAGGGTTAAACATGCAAGTAAATATCTTTACAACTAAGAGTGGGGGATTACAACCTTTGTAGTCCGCTCGTTCGCTTCATAAGCTCCGAGTAGAATTCCCTTCGCCGCGATCCATGATCTCCCGGAATTAAGAAAATCTTCACAACCCGAATGATCCATGCTAGCTTGTAGTCTTCCTTTTCTCCGATGATCTACCTCGAAGTTTTTATAACTCAAGTTCTCTCTCTCTCTCTAATGAGGTGAACACCCTAATCTAATTGGCTAGATTAGATGAGGATGATGAAGTAGTATTTGTGCTCTCTTTTATTATCAAATTCTCACACTAAAACATCACATAAAGAAAACCTAGAAAGCTTTCTCAAAGCTCAAAGGAAGAAGAAGAAGGAAAAATCCTTTTATGATGAATAATGAAAAATATCATAATGATTAATAATGCAACCATGGTTGAATATGAAGAGCTAACCATTGTAGAGACTTAACCTAGGGTAAAGGGTTTGGGTTAGGTTAGAAAATATCAAGCAAATTATCAAGCAAAATATCTTTGCTAGAAACAAACTAAAAGCTTCTAGAAGCTACAAGAAAAAGCTAACCCAAATCAAAATCTAACCTTGTTTAATCTCCACTAAACATGTTGCATTAGTAATCATATCATGTTACAATATTATATATTACATATATAATATATATTTGTAACAAAAGAAAATAATACAATTAACATATATCGCATATATATCAATGTATTACCCGGTGAGAAAATGAATTAATAAAGCGAGCCAATATTAGATAATGTAATGCAATATATCATATATACTATTATACATTAAATTATCGAATCAACACTTGATCCGACAATCCGGCTATATCGAATATAACCGACTAATATATCATGTACTGATTCATCGAATCAACACTTGATCCGATGACCCGGCTCATATCAAAATATCACGAGAATATAATGCGGTATCCCATATGTATTATCCTCGGTCCTGCACATATCACATATGTGCCCCTACTCCGTTTTTCCTGAGTCAAGAAACCTCTATGTAGGACTCTAAAGAATCGTCAATACGCCGGTAGCGGGTGATGATCATATCAAACACCCACAAGCTGCAAGTGGTCAGCTAAACGTAACAGCCACCCAGGTATTGAGCAATCAGAAGATCAACAAGCAAGCCTGTACATTCTCCTGTGAATCCAATCAGTAACACTCCCGTACAGTCCGGTCTCTTCGTTTGATATGTTGCATATCAAGTCTAGGGGTGGTATACGTCAGACCCCAGTAACCGATAAGTCGTGTCAATGTGAGCCTCATAACGGGTCGAGAAACTACTGGTAACACTTACCAGTAAATCTCTATATCAGCTATGGACAGGGACTTCCAGTTATAGCCAATCGAACACTGCACAACATCAACTCCCAATACCAGGAGAGACGAATCCCCTCCTATCGCTCATTGCCTCCATGTGATTCGGGACTGCACCCAAAAGCCACCGTTTTGCACGCCCTCTTGGATGTGGTAAGGTGGAAATCAAAGCACAGTGGGAATCACACAAGACTCTATGACGATCTCGGGTCTACAGACTACCCTGTACCAGTGTCACCAGAGAACTGCCATATGACGTGAGGTATAATACCATCTGGGAGTTCTCGGCGAGTCCGTCCAGTGTACCCAGTCTCCACTGAGCACCCGTAGACCATCCTTGATGTCAAACACCGATGGATATGGGATCATCCATCATATGGGTCAAGATGCGTATACGCTAGTCTACTCTGGTGTATCGATGCCCTGTCTCGACACACCCTCGACTAGGAATAGTTATAGGATGTAATTATCGACTACCGTGGCCCCACTAGTATGATCTCATCATAGTCCCAGTAGTCGAGTACATATCCTAAGGGCTTTATCAATATGTGAGAGTAAGATAATAAACTAATATAAGTCAACATGTTAAGATAAAGTGAAACCAAATAGCATACTATTATGACGAGCAAGAAAGTCCTCTCTATATATATCCAAGCATCCATTATAATATACATCATATGTACAACGATGGCCTCTAGGGCATATACATAACTAACAATCTCCCACTTGCACTAAGGCCAGCTGCTGTAGTATCTCATACCTAGCATCCCGAATAATCTCTCAAACTGTATCTGGGGAATGGCCTTTGTGAGTGGATCCGCAGTGTTGTCCTTCGTATCAACTCTCCTGACCTCGATCTCCCGGCGATCAACTATCTCCCTGATCAGGTGATACCGCCTCAGAATATGTCTGGACATCTGATGGGACCTGGGTTCCTTGGCCAAAGCCACAGCTCCGTTGTTATCGCAATAAAGAGGTATTGGATGCTCAATAGATGGAACCACACCAAGTTCACTAATGAACTTCTTTATCCAGACAGACTCTTTGGCAGAATCGTTGGCAGCAATGTATTCAACCTCCATCGTCGAGTCTGCAACGGTATCCTGTTTGGAACTCTTCCAACACACCGCCCCTCCATTGAGGGTAAAGACAAATCCCGAGTGCGATTTAGAGTCGTCCTTATCACTTTGGAAGCTTGAATCGGTAAAAGGACTCCACTTGGAGTTCTCCGTTACCATACACCAAGAACATCTCTTTAGTTCTTCTCAAGTACTTGAGAATGTTCTTCACAGATATCCAGTGACTCTCTCTAGGATCTGCTTGATACCTGCTCACTATACTTAGTGAGTATGCTACATCGGGTCTGGTGCATAGCATCGCATACATGATAGAGCCTACTGCCGAAGCATAGGGTATCCCTTGCATGCGAGGTCTCTCAAAATCAGTCTTGGGAGACATCTCTTTGGAGAGAGTGAGTCCAGAGATCATGGGAAGGTTCCCACGCTTGGATTCTTCCATACTAAACCTCTTTAGTATGGTGTCACTGTACCTGGATTGGGACAATCCCAGTATCCGTTTAGATCTATCTCTATAGATCATAATTCCCAATATGTAGGAGGCATCACCTAGATCTTTCATTGAGAATCTTTGTGATAAGAAGAGCTTGACTGACTGCAGTATACGAACATCATTTCCTATCAAGAGTATGTCATCGACGTACAATACGAGGAAGACAACCTTACTCTCTGCAACCTTTTTATATATACAAGGTTCATCTACGTTTTTGATGAAGTCAAACTCTTTGACTACAACATTAAAGCAGATGTTCCAACTCCGCGATGCTTGCTTTAACCCATAGATGGATTTAAGCAGTTTGCACACCTTTCCGCTGCTCCCACTATCTACGAAGCCCTCTGGCTGAGTCATGTACACGCACTCTTCTAAATCACCGTTTAGAAAGGCGGTCTTAACATCCATTTGCCAGATTTCGTAGTCATGGTATGCAGCAATGGCAAGTAAGATCCGGATGGACTTAAGCATAGCCGCTGGGGAAAAGGTTTCGTCATAGTCCATACCTGGTCGTTGACGAAAACCCTTTGCAACAAGTCTAGCTTTGAAAGTCTCAACTTTTCCATCTACACCAATTTTCTTTTTAAAGATCCACTTGCTCCCAATGGGTTTTACCTTTTCAGGAGCATTTTCCAAAGTCCATACTTTGTTGGTGTACATGGATTCCATCTCAGATCGCATTGCATCCAGCCATTTCACAGAGTCACCACTCGTGATGGCCTGCTCGAAACTAGTCGGGTCATCATCTTCCATGATGCAATCCTCGCTCCCACCATCAATGAGAAAACCGTAGTATCTCTCAGGTGGATGAGAAACCCTACTAGATCGGCGGAGAGGCTGGGGTTCGTCGGGTACTACTGAATCTTCTAGTTCCAATAAATCATCAGTTGTGGTTTGTGGTGCTGGAACCTCTTCCAGCTCTACCTCTTTGCCACTAATTTCTTTTGCAAGAAATTCCTTTTCCAAAAAGGTGGCATGTTGAGCAACAAACAACTTTTGTTCCTCAGTGTGGTAGAAGATATACCCTTGTGAGTTCTTTGGATATCCCACAAACTTGCAAAGAATTGATCGTTCCTTGAGTTTGTCCGGATTTTTCCTTTTGATAAAGGCCGGACAACCCCATATCTTAACTCGTTTAAAATATGGTCTCTTCCTACTCCATATCTCATATGGTGTGGTAGGTACAGATTTAGATGGAACTAGATTCAATAGGTATATGGTTGTCTCAAGCGCATACCCCCAAAAGGAAATAGGTAACTCGGCATCACTCATCATAGAGCGTACCATATCTAATAGGATGTGATTCCTCCGCTCCGATTCACCGTTGTGTTGTGGTGTATAAGGAGGAGTAAGCTGAGAGAGAATCCCATTCTCTTTTAGATAATCCAGAAAATCATTGCTCAAATATTCTCCTTCTCGATCAGATCGAAGGATCTTAATACTTTTGCCCGTTTGGTTCTCTACTTCGTGCTTATATTCTCTGAATTTCTCAAAAGCTTCAGACTTGTGTTTCATCAGGAACACATATCCGTATCTTGAGAGATCGTCAGTGAATGTAATGAAGTAGGAAGAACCGTTCCTGGCATGTGTAGACATGGGTCCACATACATCACTATGTATCAGCCCTAAGAGTTCCTCAACTCTTGCTCCGTGTCCACTAAACGGAGTTTTGGTCATTTTATCTTTGAGACATGACTGGCAAGTATCATAAGATGATAATTCGAACGTATTCAAATATCCATCCTTATGTAACTTAGCTAGCCGTGTCGCATTAATATGACCAAGTCTACAATTCCATAAGAAGGATTCGTTTATTTCTGAACTTTTCCTCTTGTGTGTGTTTTGTATATTAAGGACTGTATTTTGATCGAGAACGTATATGCCATTATGTAACGAGCCTGATCCAATCAAATTTTGATTCATGAATATGTTCATAACATTATCCTGTACTACAAAATTATATCCTTCTTTACTTAATAAGGATACTGATATAATGTTGCACATCATGTTCGGTATATAATAGCACTCGTTCAGAATCAGTGTATTACTACTTGGTAATACAAGGTGATATTCGCCAACTGCTTTGGCTGCAATACTTGCACCATTCCTTACTTGTACGGAATGATCACCCTTTCCCAGTTCTCTACCTTTACGTAGCCCACGTAACAATCTACATATGTGGGATCCCGATCCGGTATCTAATACCCAGGACGTAGGGTGAACTGAGAAACAGTTCTCAATAACTAACACACCCGAAGAAGATGCATCGGCATGCTTATTCTTCGTTTGGGCGGCGTGAGAATCCAGATTTTCTCATGTTTCCTGCTCAATATTATAACTCTTATAAGAAAGAATGGGACCAACGATCCCCTGCTCAGTATAATAAGCGGGTTCAATCAATACATCTATATTATTATCTTGATTAAGTCCTGACATGGTCGCTACCTGGAGAGAGAGAGAAGGAAACACTTTAGCGTATGCTCTTGCAAGATTAGATTGGTTATTATCTTATCTAATCAGGATGTCTCCCACTTTTTTTATCAAATCTTCCTTCAAACCATAAAAGGTAAGATTAGCCGGGATTAATTACACCCTACAATTTCGTCAATCTTTCAGCCAGATCAGTGTTGGTACTTGAGGGAGGTTCCCCGTGCTTTCGCACGGACCTAATTAAAATAAACCCCGTCTTTCCAGAGGAATAACCCCGTTAACACCTTTCTAGACACCTACTTGATCGGCTAATTATCCTGTGTAAAACTCTTCCCAAGAGTAACTCTTACTCGTAGTGGGTATCAGGATCCATCTATCTCATAGAAGGTATGCAATCTCATTGCAAATTTCAACACTTGAAATTCCCGATAATATTTTTGCCCCTAGCAATCTATGACCTTGACTAAGTTAACAAACCATAAATCTCAAGTCAAGTTCAACCCGTACATTTCCCGATTGAATTAAACCCACCCGTACAACCCTTGACTAAGTCAACAAGGCCGTACGACTACCCTAATCCAATCTCATCTCATGCTATAGCAGATAAATACTATTTAGCTACCGTACACTATGCCTTGACTAAGTCAACAAACATAGCACGAATACTAACCAGTCTCTATCTGAAATGACGGAGGGCTACGCAGGTTTTTCAGAAAACCATGAGCGTAATGAACTTGATATTGTTGTAGAAACAAGTGATTTTTGAAAAGGAGTGGTTTTGAGGCTTTTCTAGTTTCGCTAAAGAGGTCACTCCCGGTGAAGGGATCTCGGCTCTTTCCCCATCGAATAAGGTGCAGGGTATATATATATACCGTTGTGCAAAGCAAGAACTATATAAGCTGTCAAAAACTAAACCGCTAGTTTGTAGCATCTGCCAGTTTTGCTAAAGAGGTCACTCCCGGTGAAGGGATCTCGGCTCTTTCCTTATCGAATAAGGTGCAGGGTATATCATATATACCGCGGTGCAAAGCAAGAACTGTAGCTACCTTTTTATAAAGTTTTGATTCTACAACATCTTTTAGGTTTCTTTTCATTTATTAATCTCATTAATAAAAATCCCATCAATTTATGCTTCCTAAGCATCACAGAAGAAACGAAAGCAGTAATATTTATATATCAGCATATATATAGTATAAGCATTCGTCTCAGGCAGTAATATGATCTCATCAGAGAACATTGCAGCAGAAGAACATATATGAAATATTGGATATACTAGGATGTCCGTGTTTTAAATACGAGCCGGTATAAAACACGGATTCCACGGTCGCGATGAATAGCCAAACCCACATCCCTAGACCCCTACGAGAGCGGCAAGTAACACAGCCAATTCTACGGTTAGGAGACCCGGTCTCGACTCCTCGAGATGGCCTCCCAGTGGACCCTAGAACCCGGTTACTTGTGCTCCCTTCCTTGGGTCTACCTAATGCGGAAAAGTAAATAATATACACTGGTGACATCAACCTCATCCCGGAAGTGCCCCAATAAAAGAATATTACATACAAATGAATTTTACATGAATGAAAATAAAAACCCTCATCTCACATAAACCCCCCGTCTATTCAGAACACGACGATCCAATATAACATATCACAGCAACACATAATATCTCATATCATCAACGTAAGTAAGTATGCATACACCGATCGTCGTTGATGCATAGCAACAAAAACCGGCAATACAACTACATACTACACTTACGGTCACAGAAAAGAAATTGTAAAACTACAACATTTGGAATCCACAATCACTTTAGACATCATAAATCCGAAATATCACATACTTCGCATTTCATGCCTAACTATATGAATTCCACATATTGTATCACATTCCAGATAAATAGACAGTATTAAACTTTCCGATCGAATAATCAAATACCCAAGATTTCCTAAATAGCTCAACACTTGAGCGGAGTTCAAAAAGTCCCAGAATACGTCACAGTACCAATGGTCCAGCCGTAGAAGGGTCAAGCCAACGCCTCACATATGGTAACGCCGTACTGCCCCAAACCCTAAGGTTTAGAGGCGGTTCAGACGGTCACATAATCGAGTTAAGGTTTGTGTTCTTCTAGAGGGTCCACCGCGTTACTTGCACGTTTTTCCGAAAGATTTAAACTCAATAAAAATTCAACACTTGAAAGTTTTTCGTGCCGGGAAAAATGAGTTAATGATATCCGTTCGAACATTTTAACAGTTTCTAAAATATCCGGAAAAACAGAACGAAATTAAACTTTTCGATCGAATCAACGAATTCAAAATAAACCCCAGAACACTCAACACTTGAGTTAGATTAAAAATACCCAGAAATATGCAGGAACAGCTACGGGTAATACTGTGCAAACACGTGTCCATAATGCCAAAGTTCGGCCGCGGAACCGCCGCGGGAAGCAGGTTCCTGCCGCGGTTCCGCGGCGACTTCATAGTATTTTGGGTTCGTGTTTCATGGTAATTCTTAGAATTCCCTGCTGATTTTTTAAGTATTTTTAATGCAGACAAAATCATATTTTTACAAAATTTCCAGAGAGGGGGTCATTTTCGATGTTTCGGGGTTCGATCGGAGTTTTAACTTCGTATACACGTCGCCTAATGCTCTAGCTTGGCTCTGATACCACTGTAAGGTTCCTAGGCAGTCATACAAGGGTCTATAAGGCATCAACCTTGCCCGATTTAAAATTTAGACGTTCCGAAACAACCCAAAGCCGGGATCTTTGCTAGATTATTAGGGTTAAACATGCACGTAAACATCTTTACAACTAAGAGTGGGGGATTACAACCTTTGTAGTCCGCTCCTTCGCTTCATAAGCTCCGAGTAGAATTCCCTTCGCCGCGATCCATGATCTCCCGGACTCAAGAGAAGCTTCACAACCCGAATGATCCATGCTAGCTTGTAGTCTTCCTTTTCTCCGATGATCTACCTCGAAGTTTCTATAACTCAAGCTCTCTCTTTCCAATGAGGTGAACACCCTAATCTAATTGGCTAGATTAGATGAGGATGATGATGTAGTATTTGTGCTCTCTTTTATTATCAAATTCTCACACTAAAACATCATATAAAGAAAACCTAGAAAGCTTTCTCAAAGCTCAAAGGAAGAAGAAGAAGGACAAATCCTTTTGTGATGAATAATGAAAAATATCATAATGATTAATAATGCAACCATGGTTGAATATGAAGAGCTAACCATTGTACATACTTAACCTAGGGTAAAGGGTTTGGGTTAGGTTAGAAAATATCAAGCAAAATATCTTTGCTAGAAACAAACTAAAAGCTTCTAAAAGCTACAAGAAAAAGCTAACCCAAATCAAACCCTAACCTTGTTTAATCTCCCCTAAACATGTTGCATTAGTAATCATATCATGTTACAATATTATATATCACATATATAATATATATTTGTAACAAAAGAAAATAATACAATTACCATATATCGCATATATATCAATGTATTACCTGGTGAGAAAATGAATTAATAAAGAGAGCTAATACTAGATAATGTAATGCAATATATCATATATACTATTATACATTAAATTATCGAATCAACACTTGATCCGACAATCCGGCTATATCGAATATAACCGACCAATATATCATATACTGATTCATCGAATCAACACTTGATCCGATGACCCGGCTCATATCAAAATATCACGAGAATATAATGCGTTATCCCATATCGTATTATCCTCGGTCCTGCACATATCACATATGTGCCCCTACTCCATTTTTCCTGAGTCAAGAAACCTCTATGTAGGACTCTAAAGAATCGTCAATACGCCGGTAGCAGGTGATGATCATATCAAACACCCACAAGCTGCAAGTGGTTAGCTAAACGTAACAGCCACCCAGGTATTGAGCAATCAGAAGATCAACAAGCAAGCCTGTACATTCTCCTGTGAATCCAATCAGTAACACTCCCGTACAGTCTGGTCTCTTCGTCTGATATGTTGCATATCTAGTCTAGGGGTGGTATACGTCAGACCCCAGTAACCGATAAGTCGTGTCGATGTGAGGCTCATAACGGGTCGAGAAACTACTGGTAACACTTACCAGTAAATCTCTATATCAGCCCTGGCCAGGGACTTCTAGTTATAGCCAATCGAACACCGCACAACATCAACTCCCTATACCGGGAGAGACGAATCCCCTCCTATCGCTCATTGCCTCCGTGTGATTCGCGACTGCACCCAAAAGCCACCATTTTGCACGCCCTCTTGGATGTGGTAAGGTGGAAATCAAAGCACAGTGGGAATCACACAAGACTCTATGACGATCTCGGGTCTACAGACTACCCTGTACCAGTGTCACCAGAGAACTGCCATCTGACATGAGGTATAATACCATCTGGGAGTTCTCGGCGAGTCCGTCCAGTGTACCCAGTCTCCACTGAGCACCCGTACACCATCCTTGATGTCAAACACCGATGGATATGGGATCATCCATCGCCCATCATATGGGTCAAGATGCGTATACGCTAGTCTACTCTGGTGTATCGATGCCCTGTCTCGACACACCCTCGACTAGGAACAGTTATAGGATGTACTCATCGACTACCGTGGCCCCACTAGTATGATCTCATCATAGTCCCAGTAGTCGAGTACATATCCTAAGGGCTTTATCAACATGTGAGAGTAAGACAGTAAACTAATATAAGTCAACATGTTAAGATAAAGTGAAACCAAATAGCATACTATCATGACGAGCAAGAAAGTCCTCTCTATATATATCCAAGCATCCATTATAATATACATCATATGTACAACAATGGCCTCTAGGGCATATACATAACTAACAACCTTGGTGAGTGGGTCCGTTGTGTTTTCCTTTGTGTCTACTCTTCAAAGCTCGATCTCGCGGCGGTCTACTATCTCCCGGATCAGGTGATACCGTCTCAAAATGTGTCTGGATTGCTGATGGGACCGAGGTTCCTTCCCTGATGCCATAACCCTATTGTTATCATAATACAAGGGTATTGGATCAACAATGGTTTGAACCACACCAAACTGTGAAATGAACTTTCACATCCAGACCACTTCTTTGGCAGCATCGTTAGTGGCGATGTACTCAACCTCCATCGTTGAGTCTGCGATGGTATCTTATTTGGAACTCTTCCAACATATCGCCCCTCCATATAAAGTAAACACATAACCCGAGACAGATTTGATGTCATCAATGTTAATTTAGAAGCTCGAATCGGTAAAGCCCTCCTTTTGGAAGTCGTTGTTACTATACACCAAGAATATTTCTTTAGTCCTTCGCAGGTACTTAAGAATGTTCTTCACAACTGTCCAATGTTTCTTTCCTTGGTTTTATTGATACTTACATACCACACTAAGTGCGTAAGTTACATCGGGTCTGGTACATAACATTGCATAAATGATAGACCCCATCATTTAAGCGTAGGGTATAACACTCATGTGAGCCCTCTCCTCATCAGTCTTGGGAGACATCTCTTTAGAGAGGGTGATTCCGTAACAAGTGGGTAAATTATCACGCTTAAAATCTTCGATACTAAACTTCTTTAGTATGGTGTCCATGTACCTGGACTGGGACAATATCAACATACTTTTAGATCTATCTCTATAGATCTTAATCCTCAGAATATAAGAAGTATCACCCAGGTGTTTCATGGAGAACTTTTGTGAGAAGAAAAGTTTGACCGATTATAGTATAGAAATATCATTTCCTATCAGGAGAATGTCATCCACATACAATATGAGGAATGTGACTGCACTCCATACAACCTTTTTATAAATACAAGATTCATCTATATTTTTGATAAAGTCAAACTCTTTGATTATCTCATCAAAAAAGATATTCCATCTTCACGATATCTACTTTAATCCATAAATGGATTTAAGCAACTTATACACCTTTCTGTTGCTCCCACTGTCTACGAAACCCTCCGGCTGAGTCATTTATGCCCACTCTTCTAAATTACCATTTAGAAAAGCGGTTTTAACGTCCATCTTCCATATTTCATAGTCATGGAAGACACCGATAGCAAGTAGGATTCAGATAGATTTTAGCATATCCACGGGATAAAATGTTTCATCATAGTCTACACCTGGTCTCTGATAAAAGCCCTTTTGCTACAAGTCTAGCTTTACAGGTCTCCACCTTTTCATCTACATCGATCTTCTTTTTGAAGATCCATTTGCTCCCAATGGGTTTTACCCCTTCTGGAATAACTTCCAAAGTCCATACTGTATTGGTGTGCATAGATTCTATCTCGAATCTCATAGCAACCAGCCACTTCATCGAGTCCTCACTCGTGATGGCCTGCTGAAAACCAGTAGGTTCATGATCATTTATGATGCGGTCCTCCATATCACCATCTGCAAGAAAACGGTAGCACTTTCGAGTGGATGAGCCTACTAGATCTGTAGAGCGGCTGAGATTCGTCGGCGCTATTTAAATCTCAGGTTCGACCAAATCTTCAGTGGTAGTTTGTATTTCTGGAACTTCTTTCAGTACTACCGTGCTTCACTAATTTCTCTTACAAGAGATTCCTTTTCTAAAAAGGTGGTGTCTCGAGAAACAACAATCTTTTGTTCCTCAGTATGGTAGAAGAGCCTCGCAAATGTTTGGAATATTCCACAAACATGCACATCACCGAACGTGTAAGGCTATAGTACTAGGGTCGCAGCACTTGCCGACCATGGCGGAAACATAGAACAAAAATTTCTAAACAATAGCACCATAGACTACAATCAAGATCATCCAAATACTGACAATTGTAAAAAACTCATAAGAGCAAACAAAAACTAATCTATTGGTTTAAAGGGGCTACAATCTTTGTAGCGTGTCCACTATCTAGCGGAAGACCCATGCTAGGCTCTTTTGGTATAGAGATCAAGTTTGATCTACAACCGTCTCGCCGAAGATGATCCATCTTGAAAGCAACCAACCCAAGCAACACTTAGCAGTTTATCTCAACCACCTTGCCCAGGTATTTCTAGTTATATTCATATCATGCACAACGCGCCATCGACTCCTTATACCGGGAGAGACGAATCCCCTCTTGACTGCTCACTTCCTTCATGTGCTTTAGGACTATACCTTACTAAAACCTGAATGCACGGCTCTTTAAATCCGTGGTTGGATAGTAATCAAAATATAGTAGGAACACACACAAGACATTATGGCAATCTCAGGTCAAAAGACTATCTTGTACCATTATCACCAGAGAACTGCTATATGACAATAGGTATAATACCATCTAGGAGTTCTTGGTGATTCTGTTTAGTGTCCAAGGAGCAGCTTTATACAATCTTTGGTGCCAAACACCAATAGCTGTGGGACCAGCCATCGTCCCGGTCGGGATAAAGAAATGTATACACTAGTCTAGTCTGGAGTCTCGATACCCTGTCTCAACACTCCCACGATTAGGAACATTTAAGAATGTGATTATGGACTATCCAGGCCCCACTAGTGTGATCACATCAAAATCCTGGTAGTCAAGCAAAGATGCTAAGGGCTTTATCAACATGTATTAGCGATAACTAATAGCAAGTAAAATATATACGCATGAATGATAAAGCAAACCAGATAGCATACTATCATCTCGAGAAAGAATGTTCTATATATATATATGTCTATGTACAATTATAATAATTACCTTCAGGGAACGTAGATCTAACAATCTCACTTGCACTCAAGACCAATTATTGCAGTATCACATTCCCAACTTCTCTAACAAAAGTTTCACAAACTGTATCTGAGAAACAGTCTTAGTGAGCGGATCCGCTACAATGTATCTAATTTATTCTCTCTTTATCTTAATCTCACAGAGATTGGTTATCTCCCGAATCAAGTAATACCTGCCTTAGAATTTTTCTGGATATCTGATGGGATCAAGTTCAGAAATGAACATATTTATCCAAAAAGCTTCTTAGGCTACATCATTGGCTGAGTCATACACAGTATCCTGCGTCATGTCTGCCTCAGTATCCTGCTGGAACTCTTTTAATATACTACTCTTCAAGAGAAGGTAAACTTATAACCTGTGACATACATTTTGTTAAATATATCACTTTGAAAGCTCAAATCGATAAATGCCTCAAACTTGAGTATGTTCTTTTCGGCTTCCATTGGTTTTCCAAGGATTGGATTGATATCTTCTTACCACAGTAAGTGTGTAAGTTTCATCTGGTCTGGTACATAACATCGCATGATAGACCCTACTGCCGAACATAGGGAACGCTATTCATGCGAGTTTTTCTTCTCATCAGTCTTAAAGACATATTTTTAGAGTGGGCGCCTCCATGATATGCGGATACACTACCACTCTAGGAGTCTTCCATTCTAGAAACCTTTAGAATGGTGTTAGAGTATCTGGATTGGGACAATCCCAAAATCCTTCGACATCTATCTCTATAGATCTAGTTCCCAGAATGGTTGATATATTACCCAGATCCCATATGAGAAACTTTTGTGACAACCATAGTTTGACCGAATTATAGTATAAGAACATCATTTTTTATCAGGAGGATTTCATCCACATACAATATGAGGAATGTTACAGTACTCCCTACAACTTTCTTACAAATACTTACTTCATCTATAATTTTGATGAAGTCAAACTCTCTGACTGATATATCAAAACAGCTGATCCAACTTAAGCTACTTCTGTTTTAGTCTATAAATGAACTTAAACTACTTGCACACTTTTTTGCTGCTCCCACTGACTACAAAGCCCTCTGGCAGAGTCATGTTGGATATAGGTACCCTGAAAGCAATTATTGCAAATGTATATGGACCTATATGGATAGAACAGTCTTACTCGACATGATAGTATGCTATCTGGTTTGTCATTATCATTCATGTGTATATATCTTACTTGTTATTACGTATAGCTAATACATGATGATAAAGCCCATAAGATCTTTGCTTGAGTACCAGGATTACGATGGGGATCATAATAGTGGGGCATGTATATTCCATAAACACATCCTTAAAAGTTCCTAGTCGTAGGAGTATCGAGACTGGATATCGGTACTCCAGAGTAGACTAGTGTATATGTTTCTTGACCCGGTTGGAGGACGATAGCTGTTCCCACAGCTATTGGTGTTTGACACCAAAGATTGTATACAGGTGATCATTGGAGAATGAGTCAATGAACGAACTCACTGAGAACTCCTAGATGGTATACTACCTATTGTCAGATAGCGGTTCTCTAATAACATGAGTACAGGGTAGTCTTTTTACCTGATATCGCCATAGTGTCTTATGTTCGTTTCCAATGTACTTTGATTACTACCCTACCACAGCTTTAAAGAGCCATGAAAACATATTTTAGTCGGGTACACTCCCGAAGCACATGGAGGCAGTGAGCGGTCGAAGGGATTCGTCCCTTCCGGTATAGGGAGTTGATGTCGTACTGTGCTTGATCGATTATAACCAGAAGTCTTTGGTAAAGTCAGTTAGATAAACTGATAAGTGTTATCAGTTGTATCTCAGATAGTTATGAGTTTGACATCAGCATGACTAATTGGGTTATTAGGGGTCTGACAGTTTCCACCCCCCAAACTCGGTATGCGACACTCTTAAACGAAGAGACTGGACTGTGCAGTGATTGTCACAGATAGAATTTGATTGCGTTTGGATGAGCTTGTTTGCCGACCTTCCTTTCTATCAATACCTAGGTTGCCATTATGAGCAGCTAGTACCGCTGACTTGCTTATGGGTTAACCTGTAAGGTGATTAATCTAAAAGTGTTTCAGATTCAATCGGATATGATCCTAACCTACTTATAGCGTATTGTCGAGTCTTTAGAGTCTCACACAGAGGTTTTCCCCGCTCAGTCAAAACGATGTAGCGTGTGTATGTTAATAAGTGCGGGAGTTCGATTAACACATGTATATTGTTAGTGATATATACCTTATAGGCCATTATTGTATCATACTGCTTTGTATATTATATATTGAAAGCTTGGGATATACACGGATATAGTAACAGTCTTGTTCGAAATGGTAGTATGCTACCTGGTTTTTTCTACCTAAATATGTGCATGTGTTTCTTTTAGCATATCGCTTATACATATTGGTAGAGCCCTTAGGATCATTGCTTAATTACCAACGTTGTGATGGCAGTCACACTAGTGGGGGCTGGATAGTCTATAAGCACATCCTTATACAGGTCCCTAGTCGTAGGATTATCAAGACGGGGCATCGATATTCCAGAGTAGACTAGTGTATACGCTTCTCATCCCAGCAGGGGAGATGGTCTGTCCCACAACTATTAGTACGTCGTACTGGAGATAGTATGCAGGTACTCATTGGGTTATGAGTACACTGGACATGACTCGTAGGGAGCTGCTGGTGGGTATTATACCTATCATCGGGTAACAGTTCCCAGGTGACATGAGTACAGCTTAGTCTATCGACTTGACACTGCTACTTCGCCTCGAGTGTGTTCCGACTGTTCTTAGATTATTACCCTACCACGGCTCAAAGGAGTCGTGCAAACAGGTAGTAGTTGGGTGCAGTCCCGAAACACTTGGAGACAGTGGCGGTTAGATAGGATTCGTCTCTCCCGGTATAGGGGTTGATAACGCGCTGTGTTCGGAAATCCATTACACAAAGTCCCTGACCAGGGCAAGCGAGATTTACTGGTAGGTACTCCAGTAGTTTCTCAGGGTGTTTTAGGCTACACTCCGGCACGACTTATTGCGCTATTAGGGGTCTGACGATTACCGCCCCTAGGTTCGATATGCGATACTCTTAGACAAACAGACCAGACTGTATGGAGATTGTCACAAATAGGCTCAATAGGAGTTCGGATGAGTTTTCTCATCAGCCTTCTTATCGACAGATACCTGGGTAGCCGTTACGTGCAGCTAGTACCGCTGACGGCTTGTGTTTAAACCTACTGCCAGCGTAGTGTCGATTCTTTAGAGCCCCATACAGAGGGTTTCCTTGCATCGGGCAAAAGATGTAGAGACCGTATGGTTTTACGGCAGGGCTTCAATCACATACGTGTACATGTGCACGTATGATGTCCGGACGGATAATACTAGTCGGCTTTGGTTTAAGTCGGATCCTAGTATTATATTAATGGATTATTTTCGTCTTTTTGTATTCGTATTTTTCGGAATACGGATACGGGTATGTATATATGGATGATGGGCATTCTTGTAATTTACTTAAGATTGCTTCTAGAAGAAGACACCTCATTAGGGTTTTAATCTTTTGATTAAAAGATAATGAGGTGGAGGAAATGAGGTGGAGATTTACATTAATTGAGGCATGGCTACTTGGTGACTCATGGGGTGACCCATGGGGGTGATTCACTAAGTGATAAATGAAGTATATTAGATATTTTGCAAGCATACTAGTTATTTTGCAAGCATGCTTGATATTTAGGATTTGCATTATTGTATGCTTCATTATTCATCACAAATAGAAAGCCTTCGTCATTCTAATGTTTTTCTTCACTATCTTTTCCTCAAGGTCCCTTTCTTCTTCCTCTAACCCTAAATGTCTCATGTTTTGAGAAACCTAGGGTATTTAGAGGCAAATTAATCCATCTTCACTCTCTACATCATCTAGTTTAGCGAACTAGGTGTCTTAGTTACCTCGGATTTAAGGTAGGAGCTCGGACTATAGACTCTCGGATGGATCATCTTTGACTTGAGAGGACCGACGAGAAGGCCCAAACCGTGCACGATCCGAGGAGCCTATGACGAGGAGGAGGACGGAAAGAAGACCCAAAGGACATGGTTATGTGAGGTATAACTTTCTATCCGAGTAGTTAACCTCATACAGTTTTGCTAGCTAGGGTTTAGTATCGTTCATGGAGTTAAAATCGTTTTTTGCATATTCCGCCTCCCCGCGGACCCGCGAGGTGCGTGACATTTGCTATTTGTATATGATACAAATATAAGTATATGTATATGATACATATCCTAAAATACTATTGTATATGATACAATACTTGTATATGTATATGATACATATACTAGAATACATGTATATGATACATAAATACATTCTAGAAGAAACATCTCATTTCTTATTATTAAGAATAAGAAATGACTCATTTTTTTTATTAATAAAAAAATGAGGAATGTTATATAGAGGTATGGGCATTATTTTTTATTGGAAAAAAGACTATTTTAGCATGGTTGCTTCCACTCTCTACTCATATTCCTTCATGGATCTTCTCTTTCCTCATTTTTCTTATGAGAGCTAGAGAGAGAGAGAGAGAGAGAGAGAGAGAGAGTGATCACTGCATCTCTTCCACTCATTTTCTAGCAAATTTTGAGAGCAAATTACTTCACAAAAGTATGGCATTTGGAGATGTTGAAGCTTAGGTTGTGGTTTCCTTCGAAGTGGATCATCTGCAGTGAGGAGGTCCACTTGCGAGCTCGATCCCTACGACGTGGGGTTTAGCTTGGGACTTCCACTAGGCAAGTGGACACCCAACAAAGGTTGTAGACCCTAAACCCTATTTATTGCTCTCTAGTTTTTGACAACTATTTCTATTTAAGTGATTTTAGGATTTGTATTTGGTGCTATGCTCTTGAAATTTTTGTTCACTATTCCGCCGCGGTCCATAAGTGTTTCGAACATAACATCAATTACTAACAAGTCATATACATGCACATTTAGAAAGACGTTATTGACGTCCACCTGCCAGATCTTATAGTTGTGAAACACAACAATGGAAAGTTGTATCCGAATGGACCTCAACATAAATACTGGAGAAAAAGATTTCATCAAAATCCAAATCGGGTATTTGACGAAAAAAATTTGCTACAAGTCTCGCTTTATTAGGTTACTACCTTTTTATATGAACTTATTTTCTTTTGGAAGATCTACTTGCTCCTAATGGGTTTTATATCTTCAGGAGCATCGTATAAGGTCCATAGTTTGTTGGAGTGCATGGAGTTCAACTCGAATATCATGGCATCTAGCCATCTCTCAGAAGTCGATAATCCCTATAGCCTGCTAATAATAAGTAGAGTCATCATCAATTATGATGCAAATCTCCCTATCACCGTCTATGAGGAACCGTAGTATCTCTTAGGCAGCTGAGGTCGTCTACTAGATCAGCGAAGTGGCTAAGTTTTTTCAGGTACAATTGAATTCTCGGGTTCTATTAAATTTTCAGTAACCATTTGTGGTTCTGTAATCTCTTCCAGTTTTACCATACACCTACTAATTTTTTTGCAAGAAATTCCTTTTTTAAAAAGGTGGTGTGTCGAGAAAAAAATAACTTTTGATCCTCAACTTGGTAGAACTTAAACTCTTTTGAATGCTTGAGAAAACCCACAAACTGCACATTATTGAAAGGTGCCTTGAGTTTGTCCATATTCTGCTTTTAACATAAGCCGGACAACCCTCATTCAATATCTCATATGGAATCGTAGGTACTAATTTAAACGGAACCTTATTCAATTAGTCTGCAATTGTTTTCAGTGCATACCCCAAAATAAAAAAGGCACTCATCAATACTCAATATAGAGTGCATCATATCTCAAAGGGTGTGAGTCCTCCTTTCCGATACTTCGTAGTGCTATGTATATTCGGAGGATTAAGCTAGGAGAGAATCAAATTTTCTTTTAGGCAATCACGGAATATTTAGCTTAAGTATTCACCTTCTCGATCATATCGAAGAATCTAGATACCCCCGCTCATCTGGTTCTCTAATTCATTCTAATACATTATGAATTTCTCAAATACTTCGGACTTTGCGTTTCTACTAGAACACATTTTCAAAGCTAGAGAGCTCATCGATGAACGGAATAAAGTGTGAGTACTCACCTATTATCCATATAGATATCGGAGCACATACATCACTATGTATAAGTTCTAAGGTTTCATTAACTCTTACTCTGTGTGTTGTAAGTTGAGAACTGTATTTTGGTTAAAAATATCTATACCGTTATTCAATGCACCATACCAAATCAAGTTTTGATCAAGGTAAATATTCATAACATCATTTTCAAAACTTATTTATATTTTTCTTTATCTAATAAAAAGCTGGATATTAATTTTAAAAGTTCAGTTGGTTCATGATAACAGTTATTCAAAACCGAAAATTTGCCGCTAGGCAAAAACCAGGTGATTTTCCCCATTAGCAACATTTTCTCTGATTTCTGACTCTGAGGATCAAATTACCTTTTCCCAATACTCTGTTCAGCATCTGTAACACTTAACAAATGCAAGCTCCTGATCTGGTATCATATACCTAGGAAGCAAAGTTAATTGAGAAACAATTTTCAATTACAAATACACCAAAAGATTGATTGATGTGAAAAACTGAGTCTTTGTGTGTCCTAAATACCGCAATCAATAATGGTGTCTCAATAGCTAGCCGATAACGAGTACGGGTCGTCCATAGGGACATGGTGGATTATCTTTCTTATTTTAGACATGTTAATAAAAAAAGGTGGGATTTTTTTATCGTTTTATACTAAAAATATTTGAAAATTTTATAAAAGAAGGGCTTGTAGGGTTTTTCTGATTGAGTAGTTAAAGGATGGAGTTTTAAAAATAATTCATTTTATCTTTTAATTATTTAATACTAGAGAATTAGCGATGAATGTGTATTAGGGTTCTTGGAGGGATTAGGGTTTCTCTCTATTGACCCTTGTCCTTCCATTGATCCCTATTTCTCTCAAGCCCTCAACAAAGCAAGTATTACCTTTTTATTTGACGACTCACTTGCAGTAGAGAAAGATGAAGATGAAGATGAAAAAGAAGACGAAGCTGCCATGGCCGAATTTCTAATAGTGACCGTAACTATCATAAATTGATAGCATGCCCGAATAAGAGGGTTAAGACTCCCTTTGCTAAAATTATAAAAATTAAAACTTAAAAAAAAGTTAAGGGATTTTTTTCATCCATTATACTTGTAACACCCTAGTATGGTTATACGATATTAATTGGTATTTTAATACTTACTTTATATTTCTTCTATCTTATTCTTTTGGGTTGCGAGTGATTCGAATAGTAGTAGTAGTTATTCGACTCGATCCGTATGTGTGAAACCCAGTATGGTGCTAGATCATATCTGATATTTATTAGTAAACTGAATCTAGTATAATACACACACACACACACATATTTATTAGTAAACTGAATCTAGTATAATATATATATACATATATACATACATACATACATACATATGTGTGTGTGTGTGTGTGTGTGTGTATATATATATATATCTTTTAGAAGCCACAAGTTAAAAATAAGTTATATTTTGTTAACTGTCATCATATGGTTGCCATCCCATATCTTATTTTGTTTTTATCTTTTACGTTTAAATATCAAGATATCTAATATCAAATATTTACTAAATCTAGATATATTTTGTATAATCCTTTTAAATTTTAAATTAGGGGTATGAGTTATTTAAAATATATTCTTGCAATATGGTTGAGAAGTTTACATATATGAATTATTTTCCAAAATATATTTTTGATGAGATTTTGGTGGAGATTAGTTATAGTTTGATATTATCTATATAAATTAAAACTAATATATATTTATAACCTAATTTATATTATACTATATATTTTTATATTAAACACAAAACCTCTCTTTCTCTCTCTCTCTCCACATAACATATCTCTCTACTCTAACTAAATCACTCCCTCATCAATTTATATATTCTCATTTTTCGTTCTTCAAGTCCACACACATTCTCGCCGACGCAACTCCAACCGCATCTTAGAATCTTAACTTAGCCATCAAAACTTGGTGTTGATTTGTATAGCGTCGTGTTGCTTTCGTTCATCGCGTTTGTTTCGAGACAAGTTTACAACTTGCTACATGCTATGCTTTACGTAATTTACTTATATGTTGTCGTACTATTATTATTATTATCATACAACTATATCTATATAATTTATACACCATAGTTATTTAACATTAATCGGTTTTATAATATATAGTATATGTAAGTTTACAACTTGCGACATACTATAATTATATCTATAAATATATATATCGTTGTAATATTTCTTATTATTATCATTATACCGTTTATATTTATATAATCCGTATATCATTAATTAGTTTATAATCTGCATTTTATAACGTTATACAAAATATAGTTTGAAAATATTATAGTTTACACATGAAACGTCGTCGCCAAGCGGATACGACAAATTTGAAATTTACTATACACCTTACCTTATAAAATTCATTATAAATCATTAGCACATGTTCTTTAGTTCTTTGCGAAGCTAACTCAGAATACTATAATCTTGTGAAATATTCACTTGCAAAATAAATTGTTTAAATAGCGTAAACTCTAAATGAAAGTACATCTGAACTGTTGTCCAGGAAAATTCCAGCAGCAAACTTTCAATTTCGATCGTTCATAACTTTTTTTAGGAACAACATGAGATTTTTTAACTTATAAAAATAAAAACCTTATTGAATTATCTTTGTTTGGTACATGACACGTCTCTTTTAGAGAACATTTGTTATTTTTAAGCTATTTTACAAATCATGGTGACACTGAATTTCTGAACGGAACTTTCTTGTGCATGGTTAATCAATACCACTTTTATAGTTATTAATCGGATTGAATATGTTATCCCTGTTAATGGTATTATCTTGGTCTTGTACATGATATGATTATTTTATACTTGACATGTTTGTAACCTGCCAGACTGGTACTATTTTTGTTATCATGTTAATATATGCTGCCTGTAATACTTACCGATGCTAACAATCTTGACTTGTTATCCTGATTGACCTGACTTGTTGTCTTTCTAGATAAGACCAGTACACGATTTTTCCTGTGTTGGCATTAGGTATACATTCTATTAATACCTGACTAGAACACAAAACCTGGGGAAAAGGAGAAATTAAGAATGTAACCGAAACGTAACTCAAGTGGATATTATTATTGTTTGCCGTGATTTCGGGCGAATGAAATAACCATTGTTTATTGTGCCGTAGTCCCGTGGGGATATGAACGGGATATATTGTTCCATGGTCCCGTGGGGGTTGAACGGAATATATACTGTTGAGTTACGATAATAATTATATTAATTGATTTCAAAAACTTGTAGAATAGATAACCTAGAAGCACAGACTTTAGGATACACGTGACATACTTATAACTTACTGTTTTACACCTGTGATAATTAGTTACACTCATGTTTCATCATAGCTTTCTATTCTGGTTATTATTATCGTTATTGATATTTATGACGCACTGACGTCTGGGTTTTGCATGGCCCAGTTCCTTTGACCATGTCGCAGGAAGATCAAGAGTATTTTAACAAGTAAGCTGAGGTGTGAGGAGCTTGATGATTAGGTTTAGAGATACTTAGTTATCTTATTTCTTTAGTTTAAATTTATCGATGTGATCCCATAAGGGACGTGATTAGGTTATTATTTCGTTATTGGATCTTTAATCGTTTCCGCTATATACATTTCTTGACTTTTATCTATTGTGGCAGATGGACATGTGTTAGTAAGATTTTATTTATTATTCTTGATATCCGATTGACAGCCATAATGTGACTATGGGGGGATCTTTCCTAGCCATAGATAGCATGGTTGGCTTTGTCACGTACCATATTTATGTATTTTGGGAAACAGGGCATGACAAGGTTTTATTGGTATCAGAGCCATAGGTTTTAGAATCAGTCAGGTTTGGTTCTTTTATAGTTGGGTATTAGACCCAATACACTAACCAGGAAACCCAGAATTAGGAACATGTCCTGCTACATTACTACCTTACCAGTCTTGAATCTATAGTTATCAATATCTTGTTTATTGTTTCATGTTTACCGTTACTAATCCCCTTCAGTGTTTTGGCTTAAGAATCATAGAGGATTGTAGATAATGCCGCATTACTTGGAGTGGTACGTGGTATGTTGGAAAACCAGAAGCGTCAAACAGAGCTGAATCAGCGGCAGGCTGAGACTTTCCAAGAGGGTCTGAGGATGATCAAGTAGTCCGTTGTCATAGCAGCTGATAGGGCAGCAGCTTCCAGACCAACACAGCGTGAGGGCACCGTAGCGGACTTCAGGAAGCTTGGTCCGTCCGCTTTTACAGGATTAGAAAAGCTATTACCATTGGAGCATTAGCTAGTAGATACAGAGAACCTTCTTGTTGCCGCGTAGATTCCATACGAAAAAGGGTGGATGTAGTACGCATCCAATTGGTAGATTACGCACGCAAGTGGTGACTTGTTGAGGAGACCCGTCTGACCAAGCCGATCAGCTGGGAAACCTTTTCGCGAAGTTTCTTAGAGAAGTTCTTTCCACAATCTGCTTAAGAGGAAATGGAAGAGAAGTTCATTAGCCTGAAGCAGAATGGTGGATCTGTTGATACACATGCAGCGGAGTGGACCCGTCTTAGTCTATTTGCGGGGCCCTTGATTGCCAACAAGGCAAATAGGGCAAAGCGGTTTATGCGTAGTTTGGATGTGATGATTCATACACACATCATATCTTTAGGATTGACTACCTTCTCCCAAGTTCTCAAGTCGGCTAGGGAGCATCAGAATTTATCGATAAAAGCAAAGGGTAATCTACAGTAAGAGGTTCCAGTGCAGAAGACCGCGTTTACACCAACCAGAGCTTCTATACGTAGAGGCATTCCGGTGAACAAGCAGGGGGTGGTACCTATGAAGAGGACATTTGTTTCAATACAGAAGAAGGATGTGATTTGTGATTACGGTCAACGACCGGGTCATTACCAGAGGGAATGCTGGATGAGGCATGGGCAGTGTCTGATTTGCAAGGCGACTGATCATCGGATTAATACTTGTCCGTCGAGAGTTCGGTTGAATGGTGATGCTCCAAAAGCGCAGCAGAAGCAGATTACTCAGAGGCCTAATCAGGCACGGGCCTTCACCTTAACGGCCGAGGAGGCCAAAGCTTCAAACGATGTTGTCTCAGGTATCCTACTTGTTTATAATTTTCCCGCATTAATTAGCATTGTTCGATTCTGGTGCATCCCATTGCTTTATGTCATCTAAGTTTATTAGTGCACACTCTGTCCCACAAATGGCTCTATCTAGTTATGGGATATACACACTGGGAATGGGAGAATTATATCTAGTAGTGAGTGCAAAAGTTGCTCGATTGTTATTTGCGGACGGGAGTTATTCATGGATTTCTTGGTGATTGATACGGACAGCTATGATGTGGTCTTGGGAATGGATTTTCTCGGCATTTTCCATGCTCATATTGATTGCAGGGCAAAAAAGTGATTTTCCAGATTCCCGGACATTCGGATTCAATTCTTGGGAGGTAGCAGATCTGTCAGGCCAGTCAAATTTAGGGATAGGCCGACGAGTGCCGTTCTTTCGTCGATGGAAGTAAACAAGGAAGAAGCACCAGCAGTAGTTCAGGATTTTATGGATGTGTTCGAGGACATCTCGGGTTTACCGCCGAAACAAGATGTGGAGTTCGCGATTGATCTTATTCCTGGATCAGTGCTGATTTCAAAGGCTTATTATCCTATGGCACATGTGGAACTAGAATAAGTAAAGAGACAAGTTACCAAATTATTAGAGAAGGGCTGGATAGCAGTGGTTCACCATGGGAAGCTCCAGTTCTTCTAGTTAAGAAGAAAGATGGCACACGAAGGATGTGCATCGACTATCGGGAGTTAAATCGGGTAACCATTAAGAACAAGTATCCAATCCCTCGCATAGGCGAATTATTCGATCAACTCAGTGGCGTGAGGGTATTCTCGAAGTTGGATTTACAATCAGGGTATCATCAAGTTTGGGTGAAAGCAGAAAACATTTGCAAGATGGCATTTCGAACTCGATATGGGCAGTACGAGTATATAGTGATGCCATTTGGAGTTACTAACGCACCGGCAATATTTATAAACTTGATGAACCAAATCTTTTCACTATATCTGTATCAGTTTGTAGTGGTGTTTATTGTCGATATTTTAGTCTATTCGAGGAGTAAAGAAGAGCATGAAGAACACTTGAGGATAGCACTAAAAACGTTGAGACAGGAAAAAATTTATGCTAAGATGAGTAAGCGCGAGTTTTGGCTCGAAGAGGTTTAGTTTTTGGGTCATGTTGTATTCGAAGATGGAATTGCAGTCGGCCGCGAAAAGATTGCAGCTATTCATGATTGGCATATTCCAAAGAATGTGGGGAAAATCAGAAATTTCCTTGGGCTTGCTGGATATTATAGAAGATTTGTGGGGAACTTCGCCCGGATGGCAGAATCACTGATCATGCTAACATGTAAGGAGGTACCTTTCATGTGGACTGAGAAGTGTGCGTCAGCTTTTGAAGTGCTGAAGTAAAGATTGACAACCGCTCCTATTCTGACAGTACCAGATGGTTCCGGAGGACTGGTTATTCACAGCGACGCGTCTGGGAAAGGATTGGGATGCATTTTGATACAACATGGGAAGGTTATAGCGTATGCGTCAAGGCAATTGAAGATCCATGAAAAGAACTACCCAACTCATGATTTAGAGCTAGCAGCAGTGATCTTCACGTTAAATATTTGGAGACACTACTTATTGGGTGAAAGAGTTGAAGTGCACGGATCATAAGAGCCTAAATTATGTGTTCACATAGAAGGAGCTCAACACGAGGCAGCATAGATGGTTAGAGCTGATGACTGACTATGATCTTCACCTAAAGTATCATCCAGGAAAAGTTAATGCAGTGCCTGACGCGTTAAGTTGGTTTCCAGCGATACGGATGTTGACTGCAGAGAGGGAGATTATAACTGATCTTCAGAGGTTTGAGTTGGAGATTGTACTACCAGATTCTTCACGACAGTTGATACAGTTGCAAGTACAGTCATCCTTGATCGATAGCATTAAAACAGTACAGTCGCATGACCCTAGATTGGAGAAGTTTCGAGGACAAGTGGAAGCGGGACTTAGAACAGATTTGTTGATTCATGAAGATGGCTCGTTAAGATATAGAAGTAGTTTATGTGTGCCTAAAGGAGATGTTCTTGAAGAAGTCATGAAGGAGGCTCATAGTTCTGCATATTCAGTACATCCGGGAGGCACGAAAATGTATAGAGACTTGCGACAACATTTCTGGTGGGAAGGCATGAAAAGAGATATTGCTCACTACGTATTGAAGTGCTTGGTTTGTCAGTAAGTGAAGGTTGAACATCAATGGGTAGCTGGTTTGTTGCAACCACTTCTGATTTCTCAATGGAAGTTGGAGCACATTTTGTGACAGCCTTCCCACAGAGTCCAAAGAGCAATAACGCGGTTTGGGTGATTGTTGATCGATTGACCAAGCCAGCTCATTTCATACCATTCCGAGTTAGTCAGTCGATGGAGGCGTTGGCAGAGCGGTACATGCAGGAGATTGTAAGATTACTTGGAGTACCAGTTAGTATCGTTTCTAATCGTGAAACTCGGTTCCTATCACACTTTGGGAGGAGTCTACAGGATAGTTTGGGAACTTGTTTGAAGTTTAGTATGGCTTATCATCATCAGACAGACGGACGGTCCGAAAGGACGATCCAAACTCTTGAAGATATGTTGAGAGCGTGCAGGTTAGACTTCAAGGGTTCGTGGGCGGATCATTTGTATTTAGTAGAGTTTTCTTACAATAACAGCTTTTAGGCGACTATACAAATGGCCCCATTTGAAGCATTGTACGGTCGTAAGTGTCACCCGCCTGTCTGTTAGGACGATATTAGAGAAAGAAGATTGTTAGGACCGGATTTCATTGTGTAAACTGTGGAGAAAGTCAGCTTGATCTGCGATCATATGAAGGTGGCACAAGATCGACAGAAAAGTTAGGATGATACTGGAAGAAAACCTTTAGAATTTGCTGTTGGTGACCTTGTGTTCTTGAAGACATCACCGACTAGGGGAGTAATCCAATTTGGTAGTCGAGGCAAGTTTAGTCCTCGATTCGTGGGGCCTTTCAATATCATTGAGCATGTCGGAGAGATAGCTTATCAATTGGCTCTACCACCATCCTTGACAGGTGCTCATGACGTGTTTCATGTATCTCAACTCCGCAAGTATGTTCGATATGACACGCACGTCCTTGATCACTCGGAATTCACAGTGAGAGAAGATTTGACTTATAAAGAGCAACCGATAGCAATTGTGGATCGACGAGAAATGGTTCTCAAGAATAGGGTGATCCCTCTAGTGCTTGTTTCACGGGGAAATCATTCGCTTGGAGAATCTACTTGGGAAAGTGAGGACGAGATTCCAAAAAAATTTTCTCATCTCTTACCATAAAGCCGTATCTTCTTATCTTTTCCTGTTTTGTGAATTTCAAGGACGAAATTCTTTTGTAGTTGCGTATAATGTAACACCATAGTACGGTTATACGACATTAATTGGTATTTTAACACTTACTTTATATTTCTTCTATTTTTTTCTTTTGGGTTGCGAGTGATTCGAATAGTAGTAGTAGTTATTCGACCCGACCCGCATGTGTAAAACCCAGTATGGTGCTAGATTATATCTGATATTTATCAGTAAACTGAATCAATGTGAGTCTAGTATAATATATATATATATATACACATCATATATCTTTTATTAGCCACAAGTTAAGAATAAATTATATTTTGTTAACTGTCATCATATGCCATCCCATATCTTATTTTGCTTTTATCTTTTACGTTTAAATATCAAGATATCTATTATAAAATATTTACTAAATCTAGATATATTTTTTAGAATCCTTTTAAATCTTAAATTAGGGGTATGGGTTATTTAAATATATTCTTGCATTATGATTGAGAAGTTTATGTATGTGAATTATTTTCTAAAATATATTTTTGATGAGATTTTGGCGGAGATTGGTTGTAATTTGATATTATTTATATACATTAAAACCAATATATATTTATAACCTAATTTAAACTATACTGTATATTTTTATATTAAACACAAAATCTCTTTTTCTCTCTCTCTCTCTCTCCATATAATATATATCTCTCTCTCCTCTAACTAAATCTCTCCCTCATCAATTTATATATTCTCCTTCTTCGTTCTTCAAGCCCATACCCATTCTCTCCGACGCAACTCCAGCCGCATCCTAAAACCTTAACCGAGCCATCAAAACTTGGCGTTGATTTGTATAGCGTCGTGTTGCTTCCGATCATCGCGTTTATTTTGAGACAAGTTTACAACTTGCTACATACTATGCTTTACGTGATTTACTTATATGTTGTCGTACTATTATTATTATTATCATACAACTATATCTATATAATTTATACACCGTAGTTTATAATATACAGTGTATATAAGTTTACAACTTACGACATACTATAATTATATATATATATATATATATATCGTCATAATATTTCTTATTATTATCATTATACCGTTTATATCTATATAATCAGTATATCATTAATTAGTTTATAATCTGCATTTTATAACGTTATGCAAAATATAGTTTGAAAATATTATAGTTTACACATGAAACGTCGTCGCCAAGCGGATACGACAAATTTGAAATTTACTGTACACCTTACCTTATAAAATTCATTATAAATCATTAGCACATGTTCTTTAGTTCGTTGTGAAGCTAACTCAGAATACTATAATTTTGTGAAATATTCACTTGCAAAATAAATTGTTTAAATAACGTAAACTTTAAATGAAAGTACCTCTGAACTGCTGTTCAATGAAATTCCAGCAACAAACTTTCAATTTTGATCGTTAATAAATTTTTTTTAGGAACAATCTGAGATACTTTAACTTATAAAAATGAAAACCTTATTGAATTAGCTTTGCTTTGGTACATGACACGTCTCTTTTGGAGAATATTTGTTATTTTTAAGCTATTTTACAAATCAGGGTGACACTGAATTTCTGAACGGAACTTTCTTGTGCATGGTTAATCAATACCCCTTTTATAGTTATTAATCGGACTGAATATGTTATCCCTGTTAATACTATTATCTTAATCTTGTACATGATATGATTATATTATCCTTGACATATTTGTAACCTGCCAGATTGTACTATTTTTGTTGTCAAGTTAATATATGCTGCCTGATTGATAAGAAAATTCAAGACTGTGTGAATCGAATAAAACGAATGAGTTTCTTTGTGTCGGTAATTAGAAAATGAATAAAGTTCACAATCAAAGAATTATATTTGACCGCAATCAATTACGGTGTCGGTTGTAGATCGTAAGCGAGTGCGGATCGTCCACATGGATTGTGCGATTCGTTTTTATATTTGATTTGTTTGAATTGAAAAGTTAATCGAAAAGAAAACAAAACATGATTCAAGATTTTATCGATTGATTCAAGTGTCACTAATCTAATCAAGAATCAAGAAAATGATAAAAAATCGAGAATCGGGTTTCGACGATATTTCCAACCAAATGTCAAGAATCTAAATGAGGCTCGTAGGAATCGATCGGATCTATAGATGTGATGTAATCTCAAGATTTCGTGTTCTTGTCCTTCGAAGAATTGATACTAGATCGATGATGATCGACGAGAGTTAGGGCTTCTTCGTGAAACTAGGGTTTCATCATTTAACTCTTGTTCTTTCGTCGATATCATTCATATTCTAGCCTCTAGCAATTTCAAGAAACGATCGTAACTCCCCAATTTCGAGCGATATCAATCAAGAAAGCATCGCAACGAAATGGGTCGTCGGTTCTTGAACTTGCTAGGGTTTACAAAACTCGTAGGACTCAAGAATCGATTTAAGATATATTACATCATCATTCTATTGATCGTCTCGACTCCTCGACGAGCGGAGTATTACTCAAACATCACAACAAGAACCACAACTAGAAATTGAGATCGAATCATGATGCAAGAATTTAAAGAAAACAAGATAAAAGAATATCACCTCTTATTTATATCAACAATTTGATTACAGTCGCTCAAGAACTACAAGAGGAAGAACTAAATTGTCGATTTGGCGTCGCTTTTCTCCGTGAGTCGTGGGTCGGCTTGAACCACTTGCTCTGTTGAAGAACGGCTCGGCTCCTAAAAGGTTGCAGGGCTTCTTGCTTGATGGGGTACTCTGGATCTTGGCTTTTGATTGGAATTAGGGTTAGGGTTTCACACAAGTCTTCTCACTAGACTTGTGGAAGAAGATGAAGAAAGAGAGGGAATGGATCTAGATTGATACTAAAATTGGGGATCCTTTTACAAGTGAGCCTAGGGTCTTATTTATAGATCTCCCAAACCCTAGGCCTTGAGTTTGAAATAGAAGTTCCCTCCAAAAGTTTGTTGAAAGACTTCTAGAAGTAGTTAGTTAGGCTTAGCTTTGGGTTTAAGCTAGGGTTTAGGGAGAAGTTTCTAGAATACAAGGCTAGTTTAGTGTTTATTCCAAAGCTTGCTGATCTGGCAGAAGTCTCTGGAGTCTTCTGGAAACTGACATGTCTTGCTGAAGTGTGGGCCCTGAGAGAAGAATTTTGCACCAAATTTGGGGAGCTAAATCCTTGGACCCACCGCGGATCCGCGGCGCAAGCAGGCTCCTGCCGCGGATCCGCGGCTTTTTGTGGGGCTTGGGCCTTTGGCTTTCTGGTGTGGTCTTAGGATGATATTTGGGACTTTCTTTGATATATTGATTTTTGTTTTTCCTTTTGGATTGCTACCAGAACTGAAATCATTGACTTGGCGTAATGTTTGATCAGCACCATGTAAATTTTTGGCTTTTCTTCCGGAACTTCCTGCACAGATCTCAAAACAAGTGTTTCGCAATATAGGGATGATGCGATGCCATGAAATGCAGTCAATTTCCTTAGAAATGCCAGTTTTAAGGTCTAACACATGTAATCTGATATTTTGCGACAGATTTTCTAATATGTGAAATATGAATGCCGAACACTTCTATATGAATGCAAATGATGAGGAAATTGCCGGCTAAAAGATGCAATATTTTCGACTAATCACCGCCTGTAATACTTACTGATGCCAACAATCTTGACTTGTTATCCTGATTGACCTGACTTATTGTCTTGCTAGATAAGACCAGTACACGATTTTTCTTGTGTTAGCATTAGGTATACATTCTATTAATACCTGACTAGAACACAAAACCTAGGGAAAAGGGGAAATCATGAATGTAACCGAAACGTAACTCAAGAGGATATTATTATTGTTTGTCGTGATTCCGGACGTGAACGGAATAACCATTGTTTATTGTGCCGTGGTCCCATGAGGGTATGAACGGGATATATACTGTTGAATTACGATGAGAATTATATTAATTGATTTCAAAGACCTGTAGAATAGATAATCTAAAAGTATAGACTTTAGGATACATGTGACATACCTATTGCTCACTGTTTTTTACCCGCGATAATTATTTACACTCATGTTTCATCATAGCTTTCTATTCTGGTTATTATTATCATTATTGATATTTATGACGCACCGATGTCTGGGTTTTGCATGGCCCAGTTCTTTTGACCGTGTCGTAGGATGATCAAGAGTATTTTAACAATCAAGCTGAGAAGTGAGGAGTTTGATGATTAAGTTTAGAGATGCTTAGTTATTTTACTTCTGTAGTTTCAATTTATCGATGTGATCCCATAAGAGACGTGTTAGGATATTATTTCATTATTAGATCCTTATTCGTTTCCACTATATAAATTTCTTGACTTTTATCTATTGTGGCAGATGGACATATATTAGTTAGATTTTATTTACTGTTCTTGATATCCGATTGACAGCCGTAATGTGACTATAGGGAATTTTTCCTAGCCATAGGTATCATGGTAGGCTTTGTCACGTACCGTATTTATGTATTTTGGGAAACGGGGCGTGACAATCTGTATCCTACAAACCCTAAAAAGAGAGAATTTACTCTTTCATTGGGAAAAACGAAGTAAACGAGGAAAGATAGAAAAATAATGAACCCATAAGAAATACCAAAAATTAAAAGTGCGGAAAGTAATGAGACAAAAATTAAGAAAAAAAACTATCTTTTATTGAAACTTTTGCATTACAGAATTTGATCACTGAAAAAACCTAAAAGAACTAAAAACCCTAATTTGCTCGATAGATCTAGATCGATCGAATAATAGATGATAGATAGAAAGATAGATAGATAGATAATAACTCTAATTGTTCTTGGTACTTTATATAAGGTCTGGAACTTGAAACCCTGGACGTCATTTTAAAGTAAGTGAAAAGACGATCAAGCCCATGAAAATTCACATCCAACGGCCACTAGATGACCGCGGTTCCGCCGCCCTTTGCTTCATTTAACCGCGGTTCCGCCGCTCTTTGGTGGAGTTGCGTCACCAGATTTTTCGTACCTTCTTCTCTCGATATTTGGAGATCCTTCTGATGAATATATTTTGAAAACATATTTTTCTTTTTGCAGTTGCGAGATTTCTCAATTTGCTCCTAAAATTCGGTAGATTTGGTTTCCTATCTCGATTTGATGTGGACCTCCCACTTATATTTTAGCCCTGAACTGATTTATTATAATATCTGCACAATATCTCAAATCAAATCATTAGTAACATTTGGTTTATTCGAGATAATATTCCGACCAATTAAATTATGAATATGATATCTTAATAATAATGGTTAAGAATATTTGATATGACATGATATAAATATTTTAATAATTAAGAATCTCATGGATATTTTATTTAAATATGATATGCATATATTCCCCCAATTATATTAATTATAAATTAAGAAACATATGACAAATTTTTTTTACACATAAACCTACATATGTTCTTAAATTACAAATAACACCATTTAGTAATTAATAATAATAAGGAAATAACCGCAAAAAATGTGTAATAAATATGACTGATCAAAACCCCCCAAACTTATCTTTTGATCGTCCTGAGAAAACTATTTTATTTTAAAGGAAAAAGAAAAACCTAATACACTTTTGTAGGCAACACGATTGCAGTTAACTCGTGCAACAAGCCTTTAAATCTCTAGGTGTTCTTAGTAGGAGGAGTGTTGTCTCCTGAGAGTTTTCAGCGGATTACACCCGCAAAATCCCAAAATAAAAAGAGAGAAGACGAAAATTACATGTAAATATAAAAAAACATGTAAAAGAAAAAACTTGAAAATAAGTGTTTCAAACTACACTACCTTTTTAGTTGTCATGAGCCTTATCTTAATGGTTTTGAAAAGATATCGGAAATCACATTCTCCTTCAATAAAACATCGTATTTAGTTTTCCTCCTTACCTCTCCTCCAAATATCGATCATATACCTCTATGTGTGTGTAAAAGTCATTCCTACACTTGGAAAATTTAATTCAAGCTATCATACCATTTGTCCATATTCCTTAGTACATTTTAGTCGGTGATATTTTAGATGGATTTGCTAACACATTCTTCATGTGACCGTTAATATTTCTTGAGGCACTAACCAACCGATTTCCGAATATGCTTACTTATTAAGGCGTACTTAGCAATATTATAATCTTGCAACACCTAAGACTTAGCAGTGACCCCCAAACCAGTTGGTCTGAGGCACTAGGTGATATGGCACCCTCGATGTATTTTTTTATATGCCGCCTTAAGTAATTACAAACCAGTGTTTATTTTTGTTTTAAATTTTATTTTATGTGTCATTTATATTCTGTTGATAATTTTTTTTCATACTAAGATTTTCAGGCAAGAGTATTTCAAGGTATTCTCTACTATCTCATGTTTCAAGATGTATGTAAGTGCGTATAGTAGGGTATCAACATTCAGAAGTTTAGACTCAAGAATAGAGACTATTTTTCAGACTTATTTCTATCCGCAGATTAGTAATTTTTACATCTTACTAACCCTTGGGACAACAGCTCATGACCACATATTACTAGCTTCATTTTAAAATATCTAATTTTCTTGCATTTCTCAAGTCTTTTCCTCTCTTTCATATGTATTTTTCACTTTCCAACTTTTATTTTCTAAAAAAAATTAAAATTTATAGTGCTAAATGATAAATACAAACCTCCCCCCCAAACCTGTTTGCAGCAGTGTCCTTATTGATACTGTTGTTCGAGTGCAAAAACCTGTAGACTTGGGTGGAAAATGATAGGGTCAAAATTTAGTAAAATGGAAAGCCTCCTCCAAACTTGCTCTTTAGCACACACATATTTCTTTTTACTATTTTATTTTATTTTTTTATTGGATCTACACACCTCCATTCTTAGATGAAACAGTGTTGCCACTATTTATGGCTGGAGAACCGAAGTATGGAGAAGAGGCAGAGGAATGTTAGTCATGATAAAGCGGTGCCTGCAAGAACAGGAGCTCCTCCGATGGGTCGGCGGAAAAGTACGCTTTTAATTTATGCCCATATACTTTGAAAATTGAACCGTCTTTAGCTTTCTCTGCATCCACTGCACCGTGCGGGTATACATACCGCACCACAAAAGGTCCTAGCCAACGAGATCTCAGTTTACCCGGATGAAGTTGGAGACGAGTATCGTAAAGAAGGACTTGTTGTCCCGGTGTGAATGTTTTTCATAAAAAGTGTTTGTCGTGAAACACTTTTGTCTGATTATTTACTATAACCGCATTATAGTAGGCTTCATCACGAAGCTTGCTTAGCTTATTTAATTGCAGCTTCCGATAGCTGCCTGCTTGGTCAAAATCGAAGTTAAGCTCTTTAATTGCCCATATTGCCCTATGTCCGATCTCGACAGGGAGGTGGCAAGCCTTCCCAAACACCAGCCGATAAGGAGACATACCAAGATCGGTCTTATATGCAGTACAAAATGCCCAAAGAGCATCAATTAGTTTAGAGGGCCAATCTTTACGGTTCATAGAAACCGTTTTCTCCAAAATTTTCTTGATCTGTCGATTAGAGATCTCGGCTTTCCCGCTCGTTTGGGGATGATAGGGCGTAGAAATATTGTGGTTGATTGAATATTTCTGTATCAAATTCTTGAAAGACCGTTTGCAGAAATGCGTCCCATTGTCGCTAATGATAGCACGAGGGTGCTCGAGCCGAGAAAATATATCTTCTTTAAGAAACTTAACGACAACTTTGTTGTCATTAGTACGGCTCGGTATTGCTTCAACCCATTTAAAGATATAATCAACAATTAAGAGAATGTATAAGTTCCCAAAAGAGTTGGGAAATGGGCCCATGAAATCAATTCCCCACACATCAAATATCTCAACAACCAAGATTGGTTGAAGCGGTATCTCGTTCCTCCGTGAAATCCGACCCATGTGCTAACACCGTGAACAAGTTTTTCAATAATTATGTGCATCTTTTAATAACGTTGGCCAATAAAATCCACATTGCAAAACTTTTTCCGCTGTTTTTCTTGGACCAAAGTGACCGCCACATACTTGATCATAGCAGAAGGACAATACACTCCTGAACTCATTATTAGGGACACACCGGTGAATGATCTGATTGAGACAATACTTGAACAAATAAGGTTTGTCCCGGTAAAAGTGTTTTACCTGGGATAAAAATCTATGATTGTCTTGATTTGACCATTCGCTGGGTAGAACTCCCGTTGCTAAATAATTCACGATATCAGCGAACCAAGATTCACAAGATAGGGTCAAGAGATGTTTGTCCGGAAAATAGTCGTCTATTGGTAAGGTCAATGTTGGTGAAGAAAGAAGTCGTGAAAGATAATTGGCTACGACATTTTCACGTCCATTTTTATCCTTTATGACAAGGTCAAATTCTTGCAACAAGAGAATCCAACGTATTTGCCTGGATTAAGCATCCTTCTTTGATAAAGATGTCTTATGGCGGAATGATCGGTGTAAACTATGACCGGAGAGCCAATTAGGTAGGGCCTAAAATTTTCTAATGAAAAGACAACTTCCAAGAGTTCTTTCTCGGTGGTTGTATAGTTCATTTGGGTATCGTTCAAGGTCCTACTCGGATAATAAATGACATGTGGTATCTTATCGATGTGTTGTCCTAAGACTGCACCAATAATAATGTCGGATGCATCACACATAAGCTCAAAAGTGTGATTCCTGTCTGGAGATGATAGAACGGGGGTGCTAGTGAGGGAATGTTTAAGCGATTCAAAAGTAGCCAAGCAATCCAAGTCGAAATGAAATGTTGTATTCTAGGCCAAGAGAAGAGTTAAAGGTCTAGCAATTTTACTAAAGTCCTTAATGAATCGTCTATAAAAACCGGTATGACAAAGAAAGAATCAAATATCTTTGACACATTTGGAAGGAGGAAGGTTGGAAATGACATATATTTAGCTTTGTCTACCTCAATTCCATTTTGTGAGATGATATGCCCTATGACAATACCTTTTGAACTATAAAATGATATTTTTCCCAATTCAAAGTTAGATTCTTGTCCTTACAACGGGTAAGAAGAGCATCAAGATGACGTAAGTATTCCTCAAAGGAATCCCCAAATATAGAGAAATCGTCCATGAATATTTCCAGAAAATTCTCGACCATGTCAGAGAATATCTCAATCATACACCGCTGAAATATAGAGGGAGTATTGCATAACCCAAAGGACATGCGTCTATAAGCGAAAGTACCTAAGGGACAAGTAAAACTTGTCTTATCTTGATCCTTTTCGGCGAAGGAAATCTGGTTGTAGCCTGAGTAACAGTCCAAAAAACATTAACATCTGGTCAATGAAGGGTAAAGGGAAGTGATCTTTTCTCGTCGCGGCATTGCGTTTTCTATAATAAATACATACCCGCCATCCGGTTTGGGTGTGAGTTGGAATCAACTCATTTGCCATATTAGTTATTACCGTGATGCCAGAATTTTTAGGGACAACTTGAATAGGACTTACCCACTGGCTATCAGATATTGGGTAAATTATACCATTATCTAAGCATTTGACAATTTCCTTCTTCACCGCCTCTTTCATGACGGGATTAAACCGTCTTTGTGGGTCACGGGCTGGTTTGGCCTCATCCATCATATGTATATGATGTTCAACAATCAAGGGTCCAATTCCTTTGATGTCCTTCATTGTCCAACCAAAAGCTTGCCGATTCAATCTCAAGACCGACAGAAGAGCTCTCTCTCTCTCTCTCGCTCTAAGGCTAGTGAAGCTGATATGATGACGGGCAAAGACTTTTTCTCACCTAAATATGTATACTTAAGATGAGACGGCAGCATCTTGAGATCAAGTGTTGGCGGAGAGACGATAGAAGGTAGGATAAGGGAACGATACTCGGACTCCATGAGAGGTTCATAACTAGCGTAAGAGACTGACTCGGATAGCACAACTAACTCATTCGAAAAGTCAGCGAATTCAAACTCGGGGGTTGACTTGTCGACAGAAGGGTCCCGTGAATCAAGATCATCAAGAAAAGTGAACCCTTCGTATTCCCTATTCATGTAAGAAGTGGCTGGATCAAACAATAACGCACTAGTGGCGTCGAGATCATTGTCGTAGAACCAAAACTCCTCAAATTCACAACTGCCGGAAGCTATCTCGTGAATGGAACATATATCTATCATATGAGCAGAAGGACAGAGGGTTGACTTCCTACCCTGAAAATGTTATGTTCAATTGTCATATTCCAAAAGGATAGGTTTATTGAACCGTTACGATAATTGATTACCGCATTTAAGGTTGCGAGAAATGGTCGACCAAGAATCACCGGGATTTGGTTCCATGGGTTCGCCACATGCCGTGTATCTAAAATTATAAAATCCACAGGGAATATAAATTCCCCAACTTTAATCAACGCATCCCCTAGCTCACCCCTAAGGTGGGTGATAGATCGATCGGCCATCTAAAGAGTGCAGTGCGTGGGTTTCAACTCTCCCATGCCTAATTACTCATAAACAGAATAAGCGAGCAAGTTAACACTAGCACCAAGATCGAGTAGAGCGCGATTAATGTTTTTACCCCTAATAGTTATAGAAATTGTAGGACAACCGGGGTCTTTATGTTTCTTGGGCAAATTTTGGGTAAGAGAATCACTCACATTACTCGCTAAGAAAACTTTTTTAGGTACTTGAGTTTTTATTTTCTTAGTGCATAAGTCCTTAAGAATTTTTGCATAGAATGGAATTTGTTGGATAGCATCTAAGAGAAGAATATTAATGTTAACTTGCTTAAACATTTTCACAACCCTCTCCATCTGTGGACTTGGTTTATTGGGCCTCAACCGGTTTGGAAAAGAAGCTTTATTAACTGTGGTTGGGTCTAACACTTAGGGAGAAGTTTGTGGAGATGGAATGGATCCCAAAACTGGAGTTGGGGTAGCCTGAGAGGGTAATCCATTCAAAGATGTGGACTGAGAGTTTGAGCCCAGTGGAGAACGGAGAATGGACTCGGAAGAAGATGTTTGAATAGAAGAAGTAGAAGTAGAAGTAGTAGCCGGGGTGTCATCGAAGTTCTCAACATGGTTTCCAACATGGTTGTTCAACATTCTTCCCGATCTCAACGTAGTTACGACACTCACATTATGATTTTGTTGGTTAAGAATAGTTTTAGCGTTTTATGGGTGGCCGGGATTTAGTAGAGATTGAGATGGAAGTTTCCCTTTCTCTCTTTCACTCATCACGGTGTTTAACTATGCTATTTGTGCTTCGATAGATTTTATGCTTTCACCGTGGAAAGCAGTGTGTTGTACTAATGTTTGGATAGAAGAAGTTAAACTAGCTAACGTTTGCGCGGATTGTTTAATAAAAGCTTCTAAGCTTTTTTCAAGTGCAGAGATTTTGTCGGTACCAGCAAGAGGAACATTATTTTGTGGTTGGAAATAATTGTTATAAGGGGAAAAGTTGTTGGCCGGATTTTGGAATGGTTGCGGTTGAAAGGGTTGCTGAATTTGTTTTGGTGGTTGTTGTTGCTGCAGAAGAAGTTTTTGGTAGTTATTTTGACTTTGGAACTGATTTTGATTTTGGTTTTGAGTTTGGTTTTGGTTCCAAGAAAAATTAGAATGATTCCTCCAACCCTGATTATATGTGGATGAATAAAGATCGTTTCTAGGTCATTACTGAAAAGAAGAATTAGTTTGTTCTTGACCTTGAGACGGAGGATTCAAAGGATATTCTTCAGTTAAATGTGACGAGTCAAAACAGCAACCACACATGGTTTTGAGGAGAGTAACTTGATTTAGGGAGGCTGAAGAGAATTTGCTCTCAATTGCTTCAAGTTTCTCTTGCATCACAGCCATTTCGGCTTTCATTGCGATGGAAGCGTCGAGTTGATGGATACCTGTCCTAGATGAAGACGAAGATGCTGTTGTTGATCTTGTACTATCCCACTATAGTGTTTGTTCGGTGAGATCTTCATGAAATTGCCACGCCTCCTCGTCGGATTTTGACATGAAATGACATTGACAAATGGTTTCTAGCATTTATTTAGTCGCTGGATTAACACCCTCATACATAATTTAGCAAATTTGCCATTTTTCGAATCCGTGATAAGGGCATTGGACAAGGAGATCTTTGAACCTTTCAAAACATTTCCAAAAGAGTTCGTTGGAAAGTTGGGCAAACTGATTGATCTCGCTCCTAATGCGGTCAGTCTTATGATTAGGATAAAATTTCTTAAGGAATGATTTAACAAATGCATCCCAATTGGTGATGGAATGTGAGGAGGTGCTATAAAGCCACTTCTCTGTGAGATTGCACAAGGTAAAAGGGAGAATACGTAATCGCATAGATCCCCAGAAAATTGGATGGTGCTCATCATTGCACATACATTTTGAAATTTGGTTATAAACACGTAGGCATTCTCAGATTCAAGCCCGTGAAATTTGGGCAACAATTTGATGAAACGGGCTTTCATTTCGAAGTTATCCCTATTGGCTGGTGGAAGAGACAGACACGTAGGAAAGGGTCCGCGTGTAGGGTAGCATCGGTCTTGAAGAGCGATGCGTGGTGGATTTTGAGTTTGCGCACCTAAGGGTAGTGGCAACGTGGTGTTGTTAAAACCCGGTGGAGGTCCATCCATCACGAAAAACGTGGTAGTTGGAGGAGAAAAAGAAGGTGAAAAATTATCGACTTCGGAGTCGACAGCGAAAATGCGGACTAAACGGGTGCTAGAATCCCGTGTCCAGCCGAACATGCACTAAGCGAGTTTAGTGCACGTGGCAGCATGTGATAAAGTGGTAAGAACGATTTTAAGAAGGTTTTGCTTTGACAAGAGTGACGGACACAAGACTTGACTCAACCAATCAAAAAATGCACAATCAGTCTCCAGAGCTAGGGTCACCTAGGTCAAATCACTAAACCGTTCCTAGACTTCCAAAGGACAAGACGTATGATAAATTCTCCATCACCTCCTTATCAATCTTGCAGCCAGGTAAGTGCCAGGTAAGTGGGAGGTATCCATTATACAAATTACCGAAATAGCAGGCTTAATTAAGTAAACCACTTTTCTTAGTCACACTTGCCTTAGACACCACAAGAAAAATGCGGATAAGCAATAGATTGCCCACCACCCTCTTTTTTCCTAATTGAGCGCGATTATCCTTAGAGACTTGGTCTAGATATTTTTTTATTAATGTAGGATGATGTGTATGCTTCTTTGTGAATTGTGGGGCCTAGGAAGGGTGTTGAAATCCCCACTTGATCTGAATTTGGGTTTCTTGCCCCTTAATGTCCGTTTTAAATATGCAAAACAATCCAAAATCTAAAAAACGCAAAAATATTTTTTAGCGGCGTTGTTTGCAAAGAATTCTGCAGGTAAAAACAGTTTATTGGAGCTTCAGAGGGGTTGTTCCCTGATTAAAAATCAGGAAAAAAGTTTCAGAGGAAGCATCACGTGCACACACGTGATCAGTGGTCACGTGTTGGCACGTGATGGAAAAGCAGCGGCAAAGAACAGAGCGCAGAAGAGGAGTCCGTTCCGGGGGTCACGTGCTCACACGTGACCAAAGGTCACGTGACAACACGTGACTGGCTTTAAAAGCCTTACTGTTTAACAGAATTAAATTCTGAAAATGATCATTTAAATCTTTCCAAAATGGGGAAGAATTATAGAGAACCGCTGGATTAAGAATCCCAGGGTGATTAAATATCACCATTTTATGGAAAAATCTTGGACAAGGAAAGATTCCCCCCTAAAACTCACCGAAATAACAAAAGGAATATCTTTGGATTTAAAATCCAACGGTGAATAAAATTCACCTAATAATTTAAAGGCCCGGATTAATGATGAAAACAAATCAAATCTTTCAATGAAAGATTTACTAAACAGATTGATTCTTTTCCTTCTCCTATAAATAAGAGCCAAAGGAGAGAGTTTGGAGGAGAGCCTTGGAATCTAAAAAATTCAGAAAGAAAAGAAAGAAGAATTTGATTCTCTACAAAGAAAAACCCTAGGTAAGAAAAAAAAAGGGGGCAAAGGCTTCAAAAAGAGAATTTAATTCTCAATTCAAGAGTTTAACTCTTATATAAAAAGAAAAGAACTTAGTTCTTTCTCTGGTGGAAGACCTGCAAAGTGCACATCTCCCCATAGGTTGAGAATTTAATTCTCATCGGGTCGAGATCCTGCCATGCAGATCTAAAACATAGAGGAGGAATTGAGTTTTGAGAATTTAATTCTTATAAAGTTATAGGAATTTAATTCCTCCAAGATAAAATTAGGGTTTAACCCTATGTGAGAATTCAATTCTCCAAAAATTATAGGAATTTGATTCCTTCAAGATGGAAAAAACTAGGGTTTAACCCTAATTGAGAATTTGATTCTCTCAAACTCATAGGGATTTAATTCCCCTTAAAATAAAATTAGGGTTTCACCCTATATCAGAACTTGTTTCTTTACATATATGAGAATCTAATTCCTGCAGAAAGAAAATTAGGGTTTAACCCTACCTAAGAATATAATTCTTCAAAAATAGGAATTTAATTCCTCCAAAGTTATAGCTAGGGTTTAACCCTATGAAGAATTTAATTCTTAAAAAGACAAACAGATCTTTAAACAGAAAGAACCAGGGTCACGTGTCCCCACGTGACCCCTGAAAAAGATCCACAGAGCAGAAGCTCTGGGCGCCCTCACGTGTCACCACGTGACCCTAATGAATACTCTAATAAATCAAGGCATGAGCACCCATCACGTGCCCACACGTGATGGCTGTGAGAATTAAAGGTGTTAAACACTTATCTGCAGAACAAAATGAAGGGGATCTGGCCCCACTTTTTGATGCCATCACGTGCTCCCACGTGATCCCCCCCTCTGTTAATGTTTAACACTAATCTGATAATTTTGTCGCCTGGGTTTAATACTGTTATCTGTTAGTGTTTAACACTAATTTGAGAATCACAATTTTTAGTGTTTAACACTAATTTGATAATCTTATTTCCAGTGTTCAACACTGTTGGTCTTTAGTGTTTAACACCAGCTGTAGCCCAATTGGCTAATTTTCTAGAGGCAAAGCCTCCCTTTGATGGACCAACAGAGGGCCAATATTCCAAACATGACTGGACTTAGCCCAAGAAGGCCATAAGTCCTCAATTCAGACTTAACTGAGCCAATGGGCTCATAATATAATTAATTGATCTTGGTTCCAAATTGGGCTACAGATCATTTAATCTACCTTGGTTCAAGGGTACATCTCTTCACTCCTTTGATATTTATCGTTGTAATTCCTCAACGTCTTCAAAGAGGTGACGGGTCCCAACAACCATACATTTCACGGACTGTGGGGTCCTTAAACTTATGGACTATGATGTCCTTAACCTTGACCGTGATGTCTTAAAACTAACAACGGACTGTGGGGTCCTTAAACTCATGGACTATGATGTCCTTAACCTTGACCGGAATGTCTTAAAACTAACAACGGATTATGATGTCCTTAACCTTGACCGTGATGTATTAAAACTAACAATGGACTGTGGGGTCCTTAAACTCATGGACTATGATGTCCTTAACCTTGAACGGAATGTCTTAAAACTAACAACGGACTATGACGTCCTTAACCTTGACCGTGATATCTTAAAACTAATGCCGGACTGTGGAGTCCTTAAATCCACGGACTATGATGTCCTTAACCTTGACCGCAATGTCTTAAAACTAACATTGGACCGCAATGTCCTTAAACTACCTATCGACCGCAATGTCACTAAACTAAACAATAGAGCCCCCCTAATTGCTCTCTTGTCGGATCTAAATGATCCCGTTAAGTCAATCTTAGTCTAAAATGAGACTAATGTATCCTTAACAAACGTTTAAGTTGATCTTGGTCTCAAATGAGGCTAACGTATCCTTAAACCCAAACCCCCAAACCCAAATCTAAGATAATACGGATTTGGACTAGTCCACGTCCTACGGGCGACAACATAACTTAGTCTCCGTATACAATCCACGGGCAACCAAACAAAAAACAAACACCAACGACACGAAGTGACCATCTGGAGAAGGAGAAAGTTGTTACCGCGATGCGGTAGTGTAATTAACTGCAGGGGCTTGCGCCTGCAGGGAAGAGCGTCCCCACAATCAAAAAACCCTCAAGCGAGGGGGAATCTGACGAAGTCTGCTACATCGGACGCATCCGTTTAAACCTTCGATATACGGTGCCATAAATCAACTTGGCATTTTCGGAGAGGTGGACGAATAGCCCCAATTAGCATCTTCCCCGAATCTCAGGCAAGACGTCTCCCATCGCGTCGTCTTTCGGAGGGGAACAGATTCTGGCACGCCCGGTGGGACCTTTTCCTCTTTCCACTCCACACTTCGTGTGTCGTATTCGCGAATGAATCGCGGTTTGTTAATGGTTGCCCTTGGGTTTCAAGTTACTAAGATTTGGTCTCTTGCTTGGCGCAGAAAGCAAACAGCAATGGCGTTCAAGTGTTCGAAGTGCTCCAACTGCAGCTGCAACTCGCATCTTGCCTCAACTAGGGGCATAACCTACGGGCCCCAAGCGGCCTCTTTGTTCACGATGTCCATAGAGCAGATTACTCAAGCCACCACAGGGCTGTTTTTCGGAACCATGCTGCCGCCGACAAGCTTCAGCACCCCCGTGCCCGTACCAGAAGGCCCTAAGAAGTCGGTCTTCGATCGACTTACAGCTACTGCGGCCCCTCTCAGCGGGTCGTCCAGCACAAGCGCCTCGGTGTTCTCCAGATTGGGTCAAAACTCCTGCGGGCCCACAATGAAGCTTGCAACCAAACCTGCTCTTGAAGTCGTCAAGGAGGCTTCTCCCGCTAAGAGGTCGGTCTTCACAAGAATGACCGTCACAACTCCTACTCATGCTCCGGCTACTCAAAAGGCATCGGTCTTTACTAGGCTGACACCGGCAGAAGCCCCTCACCTGAACAGGGGGCAAGACAAGGTCATCTCCGTCACCGAGCCAATTCCTACAACTCAACACGCTCGACGTTGCCACTGGAGCCGAGTGAAGAAGTCTGGAGGCAACTCCCCTTCCGGGCTAACTCCACCAGCCCCGACGGCGGAAATTAATGCTGCTGTTCCAACTGGGAACAGCTTTTAGCTGTTGAATAAGGTGCATAGGAATTCCCCTACCGCCGTACTGAAAAGGTCTCCCCTTCCGCTGGAGAAGGTTGTGGAAGCGAAGCCAGAACAACCCCAATCCCCTCAACGGCTGTCCTCCAAGGTTTACAAAGTCTGGCGGCAGGCCCGAGACTCGGTGATCAATCCAAATTTCTCCCGCCGGCACAAAAAACTGAAGGTCCAAAAGGAAGTCAGCCATCCTGCTAAGCCACGAAAAGCTGTCTGGGTGCCCACCTCGACGGCTCCCTCCATGTCGACTACTCACAAGAGCAGAAAGCAGGAGAAAGTCCCCACGCCTGCAGCAAATGTCAAAGACAGTAAGCCTAAACGCCCTAAGTCTGGGGGCATGGTGGTGCATACCGTCTACATGATGTCCGGGAAAGAGGACAGCCGTATATCCATAGGTCATCGACCGCTTACGCGATCGGCGACTAAAGCTCGGGAGCAGCAACAGAAGCTCCAAGAAATGATGACTGCGATGGCCGCACTCACTGGGCCAAAAGAAAGCCCCGAAGCGTCCTCGAATCAACGCCAGGAGAAAGAAACCGACGCTGAATTCCTTCGCAGGATACTTGAAAAGAAGGACAAAGAGGCTGCGGAACAAGCAGCCAATATAAAACGAATGGCCCTTCTGTTCCAAGATATGGTGGGTATGATGATCCAGCAGGATCCCCCGGCGGAAGATCCTCCGATTGTCCTCGAAGATGAAAGAGGGGAAACGTCAAATCTACCTCCGGCTCTTTCGACAGCTAAAGAAGAAATGATCTCTAAAGATGCCCTGGATGACTACATCGCCCAGTAGATACGAGTTCATCAGGCAATTGAGGCAGCCGACCAAGTCGTCAAAAAGGGGCGACCATATCCGAGCTGGTATGATCAGATCAAATACCCGCCGGGCTACACGATCCCAAAGTTCCATGTCTACAAGGGGACATGCAATCCCTATCAACATGTGGCCCAGTTCAGGGCTCTTTGCGGCAACACTGGCGGCGACGATAAGCTCTTGCTTCGCCAATTCGTCGGCAGTTTATCAGAGACGGCGTTAGAGTGGTACTCTGAGCTTCCGAACGACTCCGTCAAAACTTTCGCTGAGATGGAGTTCCTGTTTACCCAGCGTTTCGCAAGCGCCAGCGAACGCACCCCGATAACAGCTTTGATTAATGCAAGGGTGAAGCTGGGTGAAACTTGGGTCCAATATGCGATCCGATGGCGGAACTTATGGTCAAAGTGCGAACAGCGCATCGAAGAAGCACCAGCGGTGGGCATGTTCGTGGGCACCCTAGACCCTCATGCAACTATTTCACAGTTCATGATGTTCTTCAAACCAACCACGTTCCAGGATTTGATCGACAAGCTTGCCCAGATGGACCAGATGGGTCACAGACCGTCTCCCCCGAAACCGGAACCTCGGAACGACAAGGCTAAAGGGAAGGCGACCTTCGTGGCGAACGCTCAATAGCAACCCAGTGCTCCAAGACTGGCGGATCAATTGGAGGAGAGACGACGTTATTACAAGGAGAAAATGAAACGCCCTTACTCATTCCCGCAGGATAAAACGAAGAGGCTGTTCGAGCTGGTGGTACGCAACAGGCTTATCAACTTACCAAATCCAAGGCGACCCCCGCAACCCAGCGAGGTGAATAACCCTAGTTACTGCCCTTACCATCAAACGGTAAGCCATCCGATTGAGGATTGCTTCGTCTTTAAAGGATGGATCGAAGATCAGTACCTTCAAGGCAAGTTTGCGCTGTCCGAGAAGTGGAAGGTAAACCCACCACAACCGCACACTCCTAAGAAGACAGACACACCGGGGGCAACTTGTTCTTTTATTGAAGAAGCTCCATGGGAGGTCGTACTGTCAACCAAAACTAAAAGGATGCTGAGTGATCTTCATACGTGCTCGGCAGTCAGATGGAAGAACCCGCTTGAACCTCAAATAATCGAGGGGACGCTGAAGCCGCGCCCAACTCCAAAGATTGGTGGTGATGGCCCAAGCACTCACACCCAACCATCAAAATCTTCAAGGAAAAAGAAGAAGAGATCCAAAAAGCCCGTGAAGCCTAGTGACAAGCGCACAGACTTACAAAAACAGATCGACGCGCTGGAAGAGTACAATCAAAAGGCACGGACTCCCATCATACTCCAAGAGTTCCTCACCCACGTCTTTCAGGAGGAAGATGATGGAGAGAGCTCGTCGGATGAATCTGAAGGATACGTGGCAAGTTGTCATGTGATCTCTCACTCGTTTACGGACGATGAAAAAACTCCTTGCACTGAGAAACTGGGGGCAGAACCTGAGCCGGAACTTGTGTGGCCGTCAGACGAAATGATCGACGCCTTTCTGGATGAGATTCGTTTGAAAAGTAAAGCCGATCGGGAGCATGAGTTGACCATATTGGAAGGAGCCAAACGCCGGTGACTAGAAGAAAGATTAGAGGCACTACCATCAAATCAAAAGACATCCGGTGCGGATAAAAACAAATTCAAGGCGAGGAAAAGGTTTGCTAAAGCCATGTCAATGGGAATGAAGCTACCACCCTCGGAAGAAAATACTCTCGATGGATCAGAAATGCATCCCAATTACTGCTCATATCATCAGAAGATTTCGCACCCCACTGAGGAGCACGACGCTTTTAAGAGATGGTGGAAGGGATATGTTGCTCACCGGCAACATTTTAAACGGATGAAACGTAAAACTCATCGGGAGCAGAGAAGTACGACCGAGGGGCACAAAAGAACTACCGGTAACTGTTGCACGGTCAACACCGGAGGATCACAAGTTCTCACCTTTGGGAGCGACTCTGACGAAGAAATGGCTCTTGGCCCTCTCTTTAAAGAATCCATCTTAGGGAAAGAGGAAGAACCAGAGGCCTGCAAAAACATTCAGCTGCGTAATCGCACGCTACCCGAAAAGAATCTCGGACCCTCAACTAGAAAAGATAAGGGAAAGGAAAAGGTCGCTGAGGATATCGCTTTAGATGACCAAGTCATGAAAGAGCTGACTGCCAAGGACCCGCCAAAGAAGAGCAAGGTGGACTACAATGTCCTAGCGCACCTGAGGAAGCTACCCTCTCAGCTCAGCATTCTCGACGCCCTCTTATTATCAAAAGAAGCGAGAGATTCATTAATCAAGGCACTGCAAGAGCTCGAGCGATTCCAAGCCTTCCTCGCCGAGGAAAGGATAAAGGATGAACTGGAAGAAGTGCACACAGCCGATGTCAAGTTCGGTGATGAAGACCTTCTCTTTGGGACGTGCGACCACAACCGTCCCCTCTATGTCTCAGGATACTGCCACGATATAAAGATAAGCAAAATCCTGGTCGACAATGGGTCTTTCGTCAATCTCCTTAATGTTCGGGTGTTGAAAGAAATCTGCATGAGCGTTCAGCACCTCGCTCGTGATAAAATTACCATCTCCGGTTTCGATTCTCAGTCATCACGGACCCTCGGATCGGTGATACTAACATTACACTTCGGGCTACTCATCACGGATATTAAGTTTCATGTCATTGACGCCAAGACCTGCTACAATGCTCTGCTCGGTCGTCCTTGGTTATACGAGTACAACATCATCCCTTCTACGCAACATCAGTGTATGAAGTATTTCAAGGATGGTCTCGAGTATACCGTAAAAGGAGAGCTGAACCCGTTCTCCGTGAACGAAGTCCGCAAGTACGAAGATGCAAAATACTTTTTGCCAGATTTCGAGGACACAGAGAGGTGCCGCAAACCGGAGAACAAAGCCGCCGCCGCCATTCCTGTTTTCGGGAGTGATACCGAAGAAGAAGAGATAGTTTACGCTGGGCCGTCTCGACGCAACAACCCGGGGCCGTCCGCCCCCATATTGATCTTCGGAAGCGACTCAGAAGATGAGGTTAATGCTGTGTTCTCCAGTCGGCCGTCAATACAAGCATTCCCTGGTGATGATCAGAGTTTGCAAATTACCATGATTCCGTGGGAGCACTACAAAGACCTTGACGAACTTGAAGCTTACAATGTGCAAGACCTGCAACATTTTACGTCCCTCCCAAGCGAAAAGGTGAAAAGGCGATCCTATTCTACCGGTCCACAGAGACAAGAGTGGAGAAAGAAATCTGTCACGGCACGGATTCTACACTTGACATGCTCCAACCCATCCGTTTGCCCAGATATTATACGAACGGACTAAAAAGGCTATTGAAGTGCCAAGTGGTACCCTTAAAACAGACTATTCGACAAGCTCGGTTCTACAACAGGATTTGGGATGTCCCTGGGACTCAGCGCAAGTTGCCCAACGGGAGAATGGAAACGCTCGGGCTTGGATACGTGAAATCTGGGAAACGGGAACGAGTCCATGGTAGCTATGCCATAGATAACTTCGATGAAGAAGAGGACGCCCGGTCAGAAAACACAGACCCCGTACCAAAACAAGATCCTGCAATCAAAATGCCGAGTCCGTCATTTGAAGAACGAATGGACAAGCTTATCAGGAAAGTGGGTCAAAAAGCTCGAGACGACCATAACCGCGAAATGTCTATCTACGAGAAAGCCAGGATACAACGCCTTCTTCAACAGGCTGCGAAAGATGAAAATGCTCCTCCCCGCCAACCTGTTGTACAAAGGGCTCGACGCAGAGGCAAAAATAAGTCAAAGAGCGAAAAAGGCGCTCGACAGCAACAAAGCGGGACTAAAAAGTCACGCTGTCAAGAATCAAGCGGTCTGGATTTTTCCCTTATGAAGAAGATGAGTCGAGCATACTCCTTTCCGCAAGATAAGACAAAGAAGATACTTGATCTCGCCACAAGGCATCAAATGCTTACACTGCCGGAGTCTAAACACCCTGAGCAAGTCAACGAGATCTCCCACCCGGACTATTGCTCTTATCACCGAGCAATAGGACATCCTCTCGAAGACTGCTTCACCTTCAAGAACTGGGTCGAAGATCAGTATCAGCTCGGCAAGTTCGCTCTATCCGACAGCTGGAGGGTAACGCCGCCACAGAAGCATGAACCCAAAGCCACGAGAGCAGAACCAGATCCACATCGGTCTTGGAAACGGGCTCGTACTTGTCATATGATAACAAAATCAAAAGAAGAACCCGAGAATGTGGATGACCTCCCTTGGTGCTTCGAAAACAATGGTGATGCGGTGATCTCAGAGTTTCCACCGGCGCCCAAAGAGCTGGAAGATGGAATACACACTACTGCAGATAACCTCAAGAAGATTGATTTGGGAACGACAAGCGACCCGCGACCCACATTCGTCAGCGAGTTGCTGCCTGAAGAAAAGGTGGCTGCACTAAAAGACGTGCTTTTGCAGTATAGAGATTGCTTCGCATGAAATTATTCCGAAATGTCAGGACTGTATCCAGAGATTGCTGTCCACAAATTGACAATATCCCCGGACATCAAGCCAATCAAACAAGCACCGAGAAGAATGTGGCTCGAGCTTGAGATGAGCATCAACGCCGAGGTCAAGAAGCTGATCGACTCTGGGTTTATCCAGGAAGTTCAATATCCCGATTGGATCGCCAACATCGTCCTGGTAATGAAGAAAAATGGGACGGTGCACATATGTGTAGACTTCCGGGATCTCAATAAAGCCTGTCCGAAGGACGATTTCCTAGTGCCAGTCACCGAACTGATGATAGAAAATACGTCCACTCACGAAGTCTTTTCCTTCATGGATGGATCATCAGGATATAATCAGATAAAGATGCATCCTAAAGACCAGAAGCACACCGTTTTCCAGACCCCTTTGGGTATATTCTTCTACAAGGTGATGCCCTTCGGTCTAAAGAACGCCGGCGCCACCTATCAGAGGGCCATGACAAAGATCTTCGACGACCTTATACATGAAATCGTCGAATGCTATATCGACGACCTTGTGGTTAAAAGCAAATCATACGAGGAGCATTTAGAGCATCTGAAGACCGCATTTCAAGGCCTTCGGCAATACAATTTGAAGATGAACCCTCTCAAGTGCGCATTCGGAGTTTCCTCGGGCAAATTCCTGGGATTCATCATCCAACACCGAGGTATCGAGATAGATCCGTCAAAGATCAAGGCGATCATGGAAATGCCTCCGCCAAGGACTCTCAAGCAATTTCGGTCTCTCCCAGGGAAGCTCGTGTACATCCGGCGATTTATAGCCAACCATTTAGGCAAGTGTCGCCCTTACAGTCACCTGATGAAGAAGGGAACCCCTTTCGTCTGGGATCGCAAATGCCAAAGCGCGCTAGATGAATCAAGCAATACCTACAGAATCCGCCAGTACTGGCCGCTCCGGTCAAGGGGAAGCTTCTCATTCTGTATACAACAGCCCTCGAAGGTTCTTTAGGCGCATTATGGGCACAAGAGAACGAACAGGGGAAAGAAAGAGCTCTCTATTACTTAAGTCGAGTTCTACTGGGGGCAGAAAGCAACTACTCTCCCATCGAAAAACACTGCCTGGCGTTGATCTTCGTGATAACAAAGCTCAGGCACTATGCGTTGGTGCATGAAGCCCGTCTCATTTCGAAGGTGGACCCCCTTAAATATTTAATGTCAAAGGCCATATTGACAGAGAGACTCGTTAAATGGGCCTTGCTCTTAATGGAGTTTTCGATCACCTATCAGCCTCTTAAGGCAGTGAAAGGACAGGCCATCACCGACTTCCTCGCTGAGCATCCAATACCGACCGATTCCCCTCTGAATTGCGAACTGCCAGACGAACATGCGTTTGATGCGATCGACGGTAGTAATACCCGATAGGAACTCTATTTTGATGGAGTATCTTCCATGAAGAAGCGCAAACAAAGCACCCCTATAATCAAATCGGGGGTAGACCTCATCTTCGTACTCCACAAGGAGGGATAATGCACTTTTCTTTCTCCTTAACAGAGCCAAGGACGAACAATGAAGCCAAGTACGAAGCTTTGATAGCAGGCCTCGAGATCGCCATCGACATGGGAATTGAAAACCTCCTCATATATGGAGATTCTCAACTGGTCGTCAGTCAAGTAAATGGCGACTACCAAACGTGCAAACCCGAATTGGTAAAGTATGGTGAGAGAGTACAGCAATTGCTGACTCAAATCACCTCCTACATGCTGGAAAGCATACCGCATGCGGAAAATAGCAAAGCAGATGCACTAGCTAAGCTCGCTAAAGAATTGGCTGGCGAGAACCTCGATGACGTAAGAATCGTGGTACAAAGCCGTCGGGTACTTGCCCCAGCAGAAATATCTCCGGAATCATCCGAAGAAAAGGGAGCGACTGAGTAAATGGCTATGCAAATAAAAGACCAGGAAAAGGCCGAGGATTGGAGAGAAGTCTTTATAGACTACTTCAAGTCCCGTCGAACATCTGAAGCTGCGTCCTCAAGACATCAGCTTATGAAACGAGCTCTGTCTTTTGCCTTCGTCAACGATACTCTGTACAAGAGGTCATTTGATTCTTTGTGGTTGAGATTTCTGGGACCCGACGAAGCGAAAAGAGTCGTTTAGGAAGTTCATGACGGACTCTGCGGTTCTCACCAAGCAGGCCCGAAGATGAAGTTGAAGATTAAACGGATGGGATACTATTGGCCCATGATGATCCAGGACTGCCTCGAGTATGCGAAGCAATGCCATTTATGCCAGATCCATGGGGACTTTATCCATCAGCATCCAAATCCACTCCATCCAACGGTGGCTAGCTGGCCGTTCAAAATACGGGGGATTGACGTAATCGGCCCCATCGAACCAGCGTCGTCCAGGGGACATCGATTCATTTTGGCGAAGACTGACTACTTCTCCAAATGGGCAGAAGCAGTACCGCTGAGGGAAGTAAAGACGGAGAATATCCTTCATTTCTTCAAGACACACGTCATTTATCGGTTTAGAACGCCGAGACGGATTATCTCCGATAACGGGCCAGCCTACAGAAACCACAAGATCAGCCGCTTCGCGCAACAACACAACATAGACTGGAGACAGTTTATTATCCCCGAGCTAACGGTCTAGCCGAGGCTTTCAACAAGACCTTGACGAAGATTGTGAAGAAGACGGTGTCCCGAAATAAGAAGGACTGGCACGAGAGACTGCATGAAGCTCTCTGGGCGTATCGAACTACGTTCAAGACGGCCACGAATACAACGCCATACGCGTTGGTATTCGGTACAGAAGCAGTACTCCCCATCGAGGTAGAGTTACCCTCTCTACGAGTGGCAGTCCACTATGAGCTGACGGACGAAGAAAACGCTCACCTTCGGCTTGAGGAGCTTGATGCCCTTGATGAAACCCGGCTCATAGCGCAACAAAATCTGGAGGCTTATAAAGCAAAGATGACGCGCTCATATGAAAGATTGACCAGGCCGAGGACATTCCGCCAAGGCGAACTCGTACTAGTAGTCAAGAGATCTATGATCCCCAATCGCGCCAAGCGAGGAAAATTCGAGCCGAACTATGAAGGCCCGTACATCATAGACAAGGTTTACCAGGGTGGAGCCTATCTACTCATGGATATGCACGGTGAAAGACCTTTCAGGCCAATAAACGGTCGCTTCCTGAAGAAATACTACTCCTAACGAGTCATGGCCCGGGTCAATGATAGACGATGACAACTATGTCCGCTCGCTATCTTTCTAAGCCTAAACTCTATAAAGTAGTGACAGGATTTCTTCAACAACGGACCGAAACGTCCTTAAACTAACGACGGACCGAAATGTCCTTAAACTAACAACGGACCGAAACGTCCTTAAACTAATGACGGACCACTACGTCCTAAAACTAGCTGTTGACCGAGATGTCGACAAACTACGATGGATCGCGGCATCCCAAGGCCGATACAAAAAAAAAAAGAAGAATAAAAAAAAAAATAAAAACGGTATGTCCTTAAGCAAAATGGGCACGGATGAAAACCCGAAAGGGCTAAATGAGTAAAAACAGCAGGGTTGCCGGCGAGTGTTTGTGAAAACCCGAAAGGGCGCAACCTCGTTAAAAGACACTTGCAGGGTCCCCTCGACCTTGTAAGGAGAAACCACCTGCGTGAGATCCTTACGACTCACAAGGGAGCAACACACTTAGGAATCCTCACGATTCCTAAGGAGAAATTACACTTGCGAGATCCTCACGATTCGTAAGGAGAACTCTCTTGTGGGACCCTCACGGCTCATAAGACTTGAAAGTATTAAGTTACAGAGACCTGAACCTGTTCTTAAGCAACCCCCACAAACTTCGATATTGCCCTACAAGCGGCTCATACTGACCCTTGTATACAATCCATGGGCGCGAATAAACATTTCCCTAACCGAGTCCCATCCGTGACTGGGAATATGTTCACACGGTAAACAACCCTTGTGAGTCCTCTCGACTTAATAGGAGGAAACCCTTTTGTAAGATCCTTACGACTTACAACGGAACATGCACTTAGGAATCCTCACGATTCCTAAGGAGAAAACACACCTACGAGATCCTTACGACTTGTAGGGAGAAATACCTTTGTAAGACCCTTACGGCTCATGAAGTCAAAAGCCTTAGTCGACAGGACCTTAACCCTGTTTACTAAGCCACCTTTGTTCAACATCGACAGAGGAAAATGATGATTCGCTCCAGGCAATATCCCAGTTGTAGCGGTGCTGATGCCGAAATCGGTGTCTAATCCAAAGCTTGCAGCGAAAAGCCAGCAAGCTGCACATGGATACGAAATAGCTGAAATGATGGGGCAACCTGCAGATAAAATCAGCAAGTAAAAATGTATGCATAAAAAAAATAGCCGAAAGGATTGGGAAACTCGCAATAAAAAAAACAGCGACTAAAAATAAAATAAATAGCCGAAATGATCGGGCACCACGAAAAATAGCCGAAATGATGTGGCAATCGCGATCTTTGCGATATAAAAGCTGAAATGATAGAGCATCGCGGAAATAGAAATAAAATAAAAATGAAATTTATGCTCTACAGGTGATGTTACATCAATCCCTGTATACAATCCAGGGGCGCAAATAAAGAAGGGATCATACTCCTCCCCCCAGGTGTCATCAGAGGAAGAAGCCAAATCTCGACGGGCCACAAATAACCTAGAGATCTTCTCAACATTCGTCTCATTGAGGCAAATACAACCTCGAGCAAAGCAGAACAGTGGCAACTCCCAGTTCCACGACTCGGCGGTGTACGGATCACTGAGAGTCAAATCCCAACTCCGTGAAATGCGGATATAATCAACAAAATTCCTGGTCACGTGGAACGTGGATAATGTCACTCTTCGACCCCGTGGAAAACATCCAGAGCGGAGCCTAGTCCTCGCCGAACACGGCAGTGAACCCGTGTGAAGCATCTAGTGCAAAATTCCTGGTCACGTGGAACGCGGATAACGTCACTCTTTGACCCCGTAGAAAACGTCCAGAGCGGAGCCTGGTCCTCGCAGAACACGGCAGTGAACCCGTGGGAAGCATCCAGAGCAAAATTCCTGGTCACGTGGAACGCGGATAACGTCACTCTTTGACCCCGTGGAAAACGTCCAGAGTGGATCCTGGTCCTCGCAGAGCACGACAGTGAACCCGTGTGAAACATCCAGAGCGGAGCCTAGTCCTCGCCGAACACGGCAGTGAACCCGTGTGAAGCATCTAGTGCAAAATTCCTGGTCACGTGGAACGCGGATAACATCACTCTTTGACCCCGTGGAAAACGTCCAGAGTGGAGCCTGATCCTCGCAGAACACGATAGTGAACCCGTGGGAAGCATCCAGAGAAAAATTCCTGGTCACGTGGAACGCGGATAACGTCACTCTTTGACCCCGTGGAAAACGCCCAGAGCGGATCCTGGTCCTCGCAGAGCACGGCAGTGAACCCGTGTAAAGCATCCAGAGCGGAGCCTAGTCCTCGCCGAACACGGCAGTGAACCCGTATGAAGCATCTAGTGCAAAATTCCTAGTCACGTTGTACGCGGATAACGTCACTCTTTGACCCCGTGGAAAACGTCCAGAGCAGAGCCTGGTCCTCACAGAACACGGCAGTGAACCCGTAGGAAGCATCCAGAGTAAAATTCCTGGTCACGTGGAACGCGGATAACGTCGCTCTTTGACCCCGTGGAAAACGTCAAGAGCAGAGCCTGGTCCTCGCAGAACACGGCAGTGAACCCGTGGGAAGCATCCAGAGCAAAATTCCTGGTCACGTGGAATGCGGATAACGTCACTCTTTGACCCCGCGGAAAACGTCTAGAGCGGAGCCTGGTCCTCGCAGAGCACGGCAGTGAACCCGTGTGAAGCATTCAGAGCAAACATCGGACTGTGGGGTCCTTAAATCCACGGACCATGATGTCCTTAACCTCGACCGCAATGTCTTAAAACTAATGATCAACCATAATGATTCCAGACTGGTTTTACCTTGGTTCGAGGGTACATCTCTTCTCTCCTTTGATATTTGTCGTTGTAATTCCTCAACGTCTTCAAAGAGGTGACGGGTCCCAGTAACCACACATCGGACTGTGGAGTCCTTAAATCCACGGACTATGATGTCTTTAACCTTGACCGTGATGTCTTAAAACTAACATTGGACTGTGGAGTCCTTAAATCCATGGGCTATGATGTCCTTAAGCTTGACCGTGATGTCTTAAAACAAATATTGGACTGTGGAGTCCTTAAATCCACGGACTATGAAGTCCTTAACCTTGACCGTGATGTCTTAAAACTAACATTGGACTGTGGAGTCCTTAAACCCACGGACTATGATGTCCTTAACCTTGACCGCAATGTCTTAAAACTATGGTACCCTGGAAAACATCCAGAGCAACCCCTGACCCCGTGAGATACGGATAAGGGCAACTTTGCCCATCACTTGCGGGTCCTCACGACCTGTAGGGAAGAAAACTCTCTTGCGAGATCCTTACGACTCCCAAGGGAAAACCCGCTTAAGAATCCTCACGATTCTTAAGAAGAACTTACACCTACGGGATCCTCTCGACCTATAGGGAGAAAAACTATTTATGAGACCCTCACGGGTCATAAAGTTGAAAAGTCTTAGGAGGCAGATCTTAACCCTGAATCCTAAGTCATCGCTGCCCTGCAAAGAGATAAAGATAGACTATCCGCAGAATACATTCAAAAAAAAGGGACACACCATTGAGAAGAAAAATATGTCTTTTATTCATAAACCAAAATGGATACAAAGTACAATTCGTGAAAGAACAAAAAACATATACTCTCATTCAGGAGTATGTACAAAAGAAGAAAAAAATGGATATATAAGTCTTCAGGCCGGCGGGAAATTTAGTAGCTTGGTCAGCTCATCCTTCTTTCACTGTGCCACGCCTTCGTGATTCAGTATCGCCAGAAGACGGGCCTCTGCTTGAGCCTGCTGGGCCTGATATGAGGCAAGCCGACCTTCGAGCTCCTTCTCGGTAGCTTTGTGGGCCTCGACTCTTTCGCGAGTAAACTCGGCGGCCTTGTCGATGGCCACTACCTTCTTGATGGCCTCTTGAAGCACTCGCCAGAGTTCATACGCTTTGTTGGCCTTGGCGGTAAGATTGGCTTGAAGCTCGTTCAGCGCCTTAGAAGCCAGCTCCCTCTCCGAGAACTTGCGGCCGAGCCTCTTCTCGCACGACACCATGTTCGCCGCGCACCGCTCAATCAAACCTTGCAAGCCCTCTTTCGCAGCCACAGCCTCTGAGGAAAGGCGGGTACACTCAAGCACGTGCAGACAAGCCTCCACCTGAAGGCAAAACTCAACCCAGACTTGCACCACGGCCTCGCTATAATAGACAACAAGAAAGGGAAGAGAACCGTTAGCTTCGGCAGCAAACGCTTCAGCTGTGATTACACTGCCCGCACGAAGCTCCTCGATCAGGGATGACAATGAGTCAAGGCTTAATCTCGCCAGACGGTCTGAGGCTCGCAAAGCATAAGGACCGGGCGGCATGGCGATGCGCGACTCCAGCATTATGAGAACTGGCAGGGCTGTTCAGATTTATAAAAGATCAGTGAAACTCTTAAGCAAAGGAACAAGTAGGACCATATTGAGACGTCACTTACCCACAGTCATGCAAGAAGATGCCGAAGGCTCCCCTGGCCCCTCGAGAATCTCAACCTCGTCGTCAGCCTCCAGAACTGTAAAGGACATCAATGTCATTCCACGAAATAACAACAATGATATGAAAAGATGGTGAATGACACTAACCTTGCCAGATGAGAGGACGATGCGTTGAGGAGATATCGCCTGCGGAGCGGCCATCTCCAGCAGACGCTGAAAGGATTGCCGGGGAGATAGATCGGCAATAGAGGCCGCCAGTCTGCGCAACTCTGAAAAGACAAAAAAGTTCAGGTAACAGAAAGATTACTAGCTTGAAATGTGTAAGGTTACCTTCGACACTCCTCCCATTCTGAGCTGGGGGAATAGCAGCTTCAACGGCCTCCGCCGTGACCTCGGGCTCCAACAAAGGGAGGGTGGTCCCGACTACCTCCATCCCAGCTCTGGGCCGCCTTCGGGAAGAGTCGTTGAGGCGGAGACCACCAAGGTAGCCTTTCCCAAAGGAGCGAGTGCTCCGGAATCAAGAACCGCCACCGGAGGTTCTATTGTGAGAGGAGTAGCATCGTCAACCCCCTCCACATCGAGCAGGGTTTCATTGGGAACATCAACAAGCTCTATCTTTAACAAGCCCGTAGGAACCTCCCCCATCGCCGAAGTCTCTGCACAATTCACACAAGAATAAGAATACATATATATAAGTGTAGGCAACATGAAGTACTGCAAAGAAATATAGAAACATACCAATGCGTAGGGAAGCCTTCAATATGGCTTCTTCAAGCCGATGCTCCTTCTCAAGGAGGTGTGCTCGCCGGGGTTCAAGAGTCGACTCATGGTCGCCCGTCCACAAGGAGAGCGCGTCCGCGGCATCCTCCGAAGCAGCCTACTTAAGGGCCCTTTCTCCCCACTCCTCCAAAGGGCCGATGAACCGCCGCCGTATCCATGAAGGATCTTCATAGAAGATGACGGCAGGATAAGGCCTCTTCGGGATCCTTACCTTCTTAGCATCAAGCTGCGAGCGTCTTATAGCCTCAGCCAATTGTGCGGATTCCTCGGCAGATGAACCTGAGAAAAGAAGACCATCGTCTGGCGATATCATGGATATGGGTTCGTCTTGAACGACAGGTTCGGATCCTTCTCAAAGATTGAGCAGACGGGCGACCGTTTTCTTCCTCCTCTTTGACCCAGAACTAATGCCAGAAGACGCTCGCTTCTTTTCCCATGGAGCCTTGGCACGACGCCGACCTACCTCACCTTCAACACCCTCGTTACCGGCACCCTCGTTTGGCGGTGCTACCGAGGATGATACGGCCATTGTCGACGCCACGGGTGGTGGTGCTACAACCGGAGCCCGATTAGCTCGTGATCGGGTGCCCAAAGGCATGCCGACTGTTGGGGTGAGGTCTACTCCCGACTCTCCCGGAATAAGTGCAACACTGGTATCCCTTAGGGGAAAGCGGACCTGGCCGCGCGGTCGCAACGTAGCTCCCGTGGCCGGAACCTGAGTAGGAGCACCATGGCCAAGGAGTACCCTTTTCTCCTCAACAATAATCGGGTTGACCCGATGAAGGTACCAACCTGTAAACGACCCCACGCACCTGGGAAGATGGTCAGCTTCAGGGACCATGAAGTGGGAGCCGGTGTTCAACCTCACGAAATGGTGAGCTGCATCGCGAACGACTTCGAGTGAAGGGATCGGCGCAACTATAAAAGCCTCGAAAGGGACGCCCTGGTCGTATCCAAGTTGCCGGGCAAAGCGATGCGGGTTGTACCGCATGAAAATGGACGCATTATCCTGGCGAAATACCAGATAGCCTGGCCTGATGGCATACAAGTGCGTGACCTCCCGGGGCCTTAAAGAAGGCACATTGTCCTTTGACTGGTCCCAAAGTTGCGAAGCGGGACCTGAAGGAGAAGATAGAACCCGACCGGTAAATACCAATCCGCCAGCAATAGCGTAAGGAGCAATCAACGTCCGAATGGCCCCAAATTGAGTTGGGTCAAAGGCAGAAGCATCCACCAATCGCATAAGTCGCGGGAAGGTGTAGGCGTCATAAAAAGCAGGCCTCTGATGCATAGCAAAAGCCCCCAGCACATGCATTTCGAGCCAAGACGTGAAGTAATGCAGGGAAAAGTTTACTACATTCATGCCAGGAGTCGAGGTATTAGCCGCAACGCCCAACCCGTGATATAGATGCGCCAACGCCGGGATACCAATGGCCAGCCGCATTCCCTCGGCGATGCGATGAGCCGGATAGATAACCGAGACTCTCATGAAGCGGCGATGCATGGGAATGACGAACCAGCTAAGCCAGACACTGACAAAGCCCACGAAGAATGTCTCTTCATCCATGCCAGGAGCTGCGATAGATTCGAAAGATACCGGCGACATAATAGGAATGTAGTACTGCGGTAAATCCGATTCCTTGGTCGGCAGCTTCTTCGGACCAAACCCAAAGGGGTCTTTGATGTTGGCGAACTTCGCTGCCGTCTTCGACAGGACATCCTCGCAGAGGAAGCAGACAATGAAGCTCTTAAAAGTAACTCCCTGCTCCTCAGATTTCGTGAACAGCCGGTCAAAAATACCCAGCGCCTTGATCAAACTTGAACGCCTGTGGCGAACGGCGTTCTCACTAGACAAGCCGTTGGTAATTGCGGGCTCGGGCTCAAAAACATACTCATCAAGAGGCAGCAGCTCCTCATACAGTGTACCCCTGATTTGCAGCCCCGAGATCTCACGAAATTCTTCCAGAGAGATCGAAACCTCGCGGTCCCCTAAAAGAAAAGTGTTGGTAGGGAGATTCCACTGGTTCAAGAACGCCTTAACCCACAAGACATGCGGGGATTGGTAGTGGAAGAGCGACGCATACATCGCCTGGTAAAGCCCGACCTTCTGCAGCCGCGCGCGATGGGCGGACAGGATGTAACGAGCCCAGAGGAGGTAGCCCGTTGGGTGTCGAGGGGTGAGCCCTATCTTGTAGATTTGTCCCTATGGTTAGGCCTCACCCTGACAAATACGCCGTCCCAGAATATCTATAGGTGGGATCGGATGGTTCGGGATACCAGTCGTCGAAGGCTCGAACCGTCCTATCGGAGTCCAATTCGGCATCTCCACAGCAAAGACTGTCCTTGGTGGGTCCATTGGCAGAAACGGAAAGGTGGGCTCCATTGGTACTTCGCAAAGGAAGCTTCGACGTCCTCGGATAATATGACCGTACCTGGTCCCCCACAAAAGCAAGTTGGTGCAGGTCAGGTCATGGGCCTTGATCATCGCCATCACTTCCTCATCAGATGGTGATTGAGGAAAGGAGGCCTACGAGCGAGCGAAAGGGAAATACGGAATAGACGTCATTGCACCTGTAATAAAATAAGGGGAAACTGTTAAGGCAAAGCCAACAGTGATTATAGATATATATACAAGGAAAAAGACAGTGACAGAAGACTCATTTTATGGGACCATTGGTTACAAAACATGAGGGTCCCATGAAATCAAGATAGCGGCTGGCTAATGATAAGGCACAACAATTATAATGAAACAAAGGGAATATTCTCATTAAATAGGCAGCGGGTTTCAATTGACCCTACACATTCCTCTAAAAGACAGATCCATCTTGGACTCTGTGATAAATCAAACAGAATCAGGGGGATTAAATTCCCAAATACCAACAGTGCAAACTTCTTCTGGATTGTGAAGAAGATGACCCAGGGCAAGAAAACCCATGAAGTTCTCTAGGAAGAACTTAGATTATTTATAGGAATTAAATTCCTTTTTGAAAAAGGGAATTAAATTCCCAGAAAATTTTGTTCCAGAGCCAGGGCTCCTTGGGGATGGAATTAAATTCCATGGAAAACAACCGACATCATCATCTCCCTAAAAGATCAGATGAACCCTAAGAGATCTACTGTTTGAAGATTAAATGGTTTTATATTTCTGTTGAAGAACTTGAAGAAAAAATGGATTCATGTTAAAAGGGTGAAACTCTTGATGTGGATTTAAAATCCAGAGAGTTTTTTTAAAAAAAAAAGAATGGAGGTTCTGCGATCGTTCAACATCATTACCTGAAAGAAAGAGTCTTTCTTAAACAGAGTTAAACTCTGAAATTTTTTCAAGGCAGAGAACTAACCTCTGGAAAAAGAGAATCAAATTCTCAAAAGAAGAAAGTTCTCAAAAGAGGAAGATGAGCAAAGTGGAGGCTCTTCTGAAAGTACATTGGCATTTATAGGATGGGATGGAAAATGTTTCATCTACCCTACTCCCAAGACAGATCCGACGGTCACAAAAGTGACAGCGTTGCACTCGCGTGCAGACACGTGAGAGCAACGCTGTGGGGGCATTTGTTCCCTGATTAAAAAATCAGGAAAAAAGTTTCAGAGGAAGCATCACGTGCACACACGTGATCAGTGGTCACGTGTTGGCACGTGATGGAAAAGTAGCGGCAAAGAACAGAGCGCGGAAGAGGAGTCCATTCAGGGAGTCACGTGCTCACACGTGACCAAAGGTCACGTGACAACACGTGACTGGCTTTAAAAGCCTTACTGTTTAACAGAATTAAATTCTGAAAAAGATCATTTAAATCTTTCCAAAATGGAGAAGAATTATGGAGAACCGTTGGATTAAGAATCCCAGGGTGATTCAATATCACCATTTTATAGAAAAATCTTGGACAAGGAAAGATTCCCCCTAAATCTCACCGAAATAACAAAAAGAATATCTTTGGATTTAAAATCCAACGGTGAATAAAATTCACCTAATAATCTAAAGGCCCGGATTAATGATGAAAACAAATCAAATCTTTCAATGAAAGATTTACTAAACAGATTGATTCTTTTCCTTCTCCTATAAATAGGAGCCAATGGAGAGAGTTTGGAGGAGAGCCTTGGAATCTTAAAAATTCTAAGAGAAAAGAAAGAAGAATTTGATTCTCTACAAAGAAAAACCCTAGGTAAGAAAAAAGGGGGCAAAGGCTTCAAAAAGAGAATTTAATTCTCAATCCAAGAGTTTAACTCTTATATAAAAAGAAAAGAACTTAGTTCTTTCTCTGGTGGAAGACCTGCAAAGTGCACATCTCCCCATAAGTTGAGAATTTAATTCTCATCGGGTCGAGATCCTGCCATGCAGATCTAAAATATAGAGGAGGAATTGAGTTTTGAGAATTTAATTCTCACAAAGTTATAGGAATTTAATTCCTCCAAGATAAAATTAGGGTTTAACCCTATTTGAGAATTCAATTCTCCAAAAATTATAAGAATTTAATTCCTTCAAGATGGACAGAACTAGGGTTTAACCCTAATTGAGAATTTGATTCTCTCAAACTCACAGGGATTTAATTCCCCTTAAAATAAAATTAGGGTTTCACCCTATATCAGAACTTGTTTCTTTACATATATGAGAATCTAATTCCTGCAGAAAGAAAATTAGGGTTTAACCCTACCTAAGAATATAATTCTTCAAAAATAGGAATTTAATTCCTCCAAAGTTATAGCTAGGGTTTAACCCTATGAAGAATTTAATTCTTAAAAAGACAAACAGATCTTTAAACAGAAAGAACCAGGGTCACGTGTCCCCACGTGACCCCTGTAAAAGATCCACAGAACAGAAGCTCTGGGCGCCCTCACGTGTCACCACGTGACCCCTAATGAATATTCTAATAAATCAAGGCATAAGCACCCATCACGTTCCCACACGTGATGGCTGTGAGAATTAAAGGTGTTAAACACTTATCTGCAGAACAAAATGAAGGGGATCTGGCCCCACTTTTTGATGCCATCACGTGCTCCCACGTGATCCCCCCCTCTGTTAATGTTTAACACTAATCTGATAATTTTGTCGCCTGGGTTTAATACTGTTATCTGTTAGTGTTTAACACTAATTTGAGAATCACAATTTTTAGTGTTTAACACTAATTTGATAATCTTATTTCCAGTGTTCAACACTGTTGGTCTTTAGTGTTTAACACCAGCTGTATCCCAATTGGCTAATTTTCTAGAGGCAAAGCCTCCCTTCGATAGACCAACAGAGGGCCAATATTCCAAACATGACTGGACTTAGCCCAAGAAGGCCATAAGTCCTCAATTCAGACTTAACTGAGCCAATGGGCTCATAATATAATTAATTGATCTTGGTTCCAAATTGGGCTACAGATCATTTAATCTACCTTGGTTCAAGGGTACATCTCTTCACTCCTTTGATATTTGTCATTGTAATTCCTCAACGTCTTCAAAGAGGTGACGGGTCCTAACAACCATACATTTCACGGACTGTGGGGGTCCTTAAACTCATGGACTATGATGTCCTTAACCTTGACCGTGATGTCTTAAAACTAACAACGGACTGTGGGGTCCTTAAACTCATGGACTATGATGTCCTTAACCTTGACCGGAATGTCTTAAAACTAATAACGGACTATAATGTCCTTAACCTTGACCGTGATGTCTTAAAACTAACAATGGACCGTGGGGTCCTTAAACTCATGGACTATGATGTCCTTAACCTTGACCGGAATGTCTTAAAACTAACAACGGACTATGACGTCCTTAACCTTGACCGTGATGTCTTAAAACTAATGCCGGACTGTGGAGTCCTTAAATCCACGGACTATGATGTCCTTAACCTTGACCGCAATGTCTTAAAACTAACATTGGACCGCAATATCCTTAAACTACCTATCGACCGAAATATCACTAAACTAAACAATAGAGCCCCCCTAATTGCTCTCTTGTCGGATCTAAATGATCCCGTTAAGTCGATCTTAGTCTAAAATGAGACTAACGTATCCTTAACAAACGTTTAAGTTGATCTTAGTCTCAAATGAGGCTAACGTATCCTTAAACCCAAACCCCCAAACCCAAATCTAAGATAATACGGATTTGGACTAGTCCACGCCCTACGGGCGACAACATAACTTAGTCTCCGTATACAATCCACGGGCAACCAAACACAAAACAAACACCCACGATACGAAGTGACCATCTGGAGAAGGAGAAAGTTATTACCGCGATGCGGTAGAGTAATTAACTGCAGGGGCTTGCGCCTGCAGGGAAGAGCGTCCCCACAATAAAAAAAACCCTCAAGTGAGGGGGAATCTGACGGAGTCTGCTACATCGGACGCATCCGTTTAAACCTTCGATATACGGTGCCATAAATCAACTTGGCATTTTCGGAGAGGTTGACGGATAGCACCAATTAGCATCTGCCCTGAATCTCAGGCAAGACGTCTCCCGTCGCGCCGTCTTTCGGAGTGGAATAGGGGAGAGGAAGACAATAAAATAATAATAGAAAAATTTGGGGGCCTAACTCCACTAGTTGGCCGCGGTTCAGCCGCCAAATACACTAATTGGCCGCGGTTCCGTTGCTTTCTGGTGAAATCTCTTCTCTGAGTTTTGGAATCACAATCCAATGCTCCTCTAGACCTATTTGACAGTCTTTGAATCTCTGTTAGTTCACTCAAAGTGCTCCGGATTTCTTACAAAACTCGCACAAGAATCATTAAAATACACAAAATGCGGTTTTTATTTCTCTTTTTTTTTATATTTTTTTCCTTCTGATTTTTTATCTTTTATAAATCAATTCAAATAACAAGAAAAATAACACTACCGTTTTCCCGGCAACGGCGTCTTTTGATTGATGTGAAAAACTGAGTTTTTGTGTGTCCTAAATACCGCAATCAATAACGGTATCACAATAGATAGCCGATGGTGAGTACAGCTCGTTTATAAGGAAATGGTGAACTATATTTCTTATTTTAGATGAGTTAATAAAGAAAAGTAGGATTTTTTTATCATTTTATTCCAAAAACATTTGAAAATTTTATAGCATAAGGACTTGTAGGATTTTTCGGATTGAGTAGTTAAAGGATGGAGTTTTAAAAATAATTCTTTTTATCGGTAAATTATTTAATATTAGAGAAATAGCGATGAATGTGGATTAGGATTCTTGTAGGTATTAGGGTTTCTCTCTACTGACCCTTGTCCTTCCATTGATCCCTATTTATCTCAAACCCTCAACAAAATAAGTATTAGTGAATCTCTAATCGTGGTCGTAACTATCATTAATTGATAGCACGCCCGAATAAGAGGGTTAAGACTTCCTTTGCTAAACTTTATAAAAATTAAAACTTAAAAAGAAGTTAAGGTTTTTTTCATCCATTATACTACCCTATCCTACAAATCCTAACAAGTGAGAATTTACTCGCTCAGTAGGAAAAACGAAGTGAACGAGGAAAGATAGAAGAATAATGAACTCATAAGAAAAAACAAAAACTAAAAGTACGGAAAATAAATGCAGAAAGTAATGAGACAAAAATTAAGAAAAAAACTACCTTTTATTAAAACTTTTGCATTACATAATTTAATCGCTGAAAAAACCTAAAATAATTAAAAACCCTAATTTGCTCGACAGATCTAGATCGATCGAACGGTAAATGATAGATAGATAATAACCCTAATTGCTCTTGGTCCTTTATATAGGCTCTGGAACTTAAAACCCTAGATGCCATCTTGAAGTAAGTGAAAAAACGATCAAGCCCCTGAAAATTCACATCCAACGGTCACTAGATGATCGCGCTTCTGCCACCCTTTGCTCCAGTTAACCGCGATTCCGCTGCCCTTTGATGGAGTTGCGTCACCGGATTTTTCGTGCCTTCTTCTCTCGATATTTGGAGATCCTTCTGATGAATATATTTTAAAAATATATTTTTCTATCTACAGTTGCGAGATTTTTCAATTTTCTCCTAAAATTCGGCAGATTTGGATTGCTGTCTCGATTTGATGTGGATCTTCTACTTATATTTTAGCCCTGAACTGCTTTATTATAATACCTGCGCAATATATCAAATCAAATCATTAGTAGCATTTGGTTTATTTGAGATAATATTCCAACCAATTAAATTATGGATATGATATCTTAATAATAATGGTTAAGAATATTTGATATGACATGATATGCATATTTTAATAATTAAAAATCTCATGGATATTTTATTTAAATATGATATGCATATATTTCCCCAATTATATTAATTATAAATTAAGAAATATATGACAAAATCTTTTTACACTAACCCACATATGTTCTTAAATTATAAATAACACCATTTAATAATTAATAATAATAGGGAAAATGACCGAAAAATGTGCAATAAATATGACCGATCAAAGATGAAGCATCATTATGCTTCTAGGGTGGCTTGGCATTCCTTATAATGCCTCTTTCAATGCCCGGGCTCATGACAGTAGTTGCAATTTCCTTTCTCTTCAACTGCAACCCCATTTAATGTCTCTACTCCTTATCTTCTTTACACTTTTTCTTTCCCTTCCTTATAGTTTCAGCCTTGGATTTGGAATAAGATTATCCAACAAGCATAGCTGGTGTATTCTCTTTATTTAAGGAGCTCTCAACTTGAGAGAAGGTGGAGGGGAGAGACGAAAGAATTATATCAATATACAATTCATTTTCTCCAGAACTAAATTAGTGGCTATCCTCAGCTAAAACAATTTTTTTGAGTTCGTATCTAATTATACCAGATGGCCCTCCATACAATATGGATCTCCGTATCTGATACAGAGCATTCTGAAGTTAAAAAGGGGAAGTTGGAGCGATAAGGACATAAGTGATCTTGTCGTAAGCTTAGGGTAATCAAGACATCTCTTAGCCATGTATTATAATAGGGTTCAGTTAACTTGGTTTTGCTAGTTTTAGTTTAAGTTCAGTCATTGTCGCTGCCAACAGAAAGAAAAGAAACACTCATCGTGCGCTCTAGTAAAATTAGATTGGTTTATTAATTTATCTAATCAGGATATCTCTCACTGTTTTTTCGAATTCTCCTTCAAACCTTAAAAGGAGAATTAGTCAGAGTTATTAACACCCCGCAAGTTCACTAACCATTCGGCTAGGCCAGTGTAAGTATTAAGAGGGAATCTCCCCATGCTTTCGCACAGACATAATTAAATAACCCCGTTCCTTAAAGACGTAACCCCGTAAGCACCTTTCAAAACACCTACTGAGTTAGTTTATTGCGAAGGCGAGATTCTCCTGAGAATAACTTTTATTCACAGTGGGTATCGGGATCCAACTATCACTGCATGGCAACCTTGACTAAGGACTAATAAATTAACACACACTATAGAAGATATGCAATCTCATTGCAAGTTTCAACAATTGAAACTCCCAATATAATTTTTACCCCTAGCATCCCATGACCTTGATTAAAGATCGAAAAATTATAAAACGCTAGTCAAGTTCAACCCATCATTTCTCGATTAATTTAGACCCACTCGCATTACCCTTGACCGTTTATTTGTGGCCATAGAGGACCCGTATGAAGCTGAGGTCTCATGTATGGTTTTGTTTAAAAATCAATAAGGCCATACGACTGTCCTAACTAATCCTATCATATGGGGTAGCCAAGCATCACATAGCTACCGTACACTATGCCTTGATTAAAGATCAATAAACGCAGCATGAATACTAAGTACTCTACTTATCTAAAATTACGGAAAGCTACGACTGATTTTGATTAAAACCTTTAACGTAATGAACTAGATATCGTTGAAGGACCGAGTGATTTGAAAACAAAGTAGTATTAGATTAGGTTTCTTTTATTTACATTAATCATATTAATGTAGTCCTATCATTTAGATAAAAACTCTTTTTATCTAAAATCCTATGTTTCACACCAACAACAAGATGAATAGTGTATTTCTATATGCCAATTACAATCGCCACGAGATATTGGGTCTTCACTGTTAGGTTAGATAACTAACAGCATGGCGGACGCAGGACTTTTGCAATTGAAAAGCATATAGAAACATCTCAAGCAAATAATCACATTGCAAGCATATAAAATCATCACAGAAAAGTAATCATATCACATGCATATAGTAAACATCACATAAAATGGGATGGTTGGATATACTAGGAATCTTGGGTTTCACTTAGGCCGTAAATGAAACACGGCATTCCACAGTCGTGTGAATAGCCCTAACATAACCAAACCCAAAAGCCACTGTAAGTGCGGCGAGCCACCCGCCGATCCTAAAACCTAGCCTCAACTCCTTAAGGGGGCCATCTAGCACATTCTATAACCAGCGGCTCAAGCACTCCTCCACGGGGCAACTTGTATTATATACATTACAAATAAGACTCGAAGGTCCGAATAAAAGAATAATATAATTTGTCATTCCATGAAATACATGAAATGAAAATACAACATTTGTATACATCACATTCACACGAAGGGCGATTCATACATGACAATCCAAACCAAACTATACACACCTGTTCACCACCGAAAGACCAGACCGAGATGTTGGGACGTCTAACCTGAATTTGGGGACAGATACTATTTGGACATATCCACCCACCTCTCCGAAGATACCAAGTTTATTTATGGCACCATATATAGGAGGTTTGGATAGATGCGACCGTTGTAGCGTGATTTTATCAGATCCCCCCTCATTGGTGAGGGGTTTTTGATTGTGGGGACGCTCTTCCCTGCTGGCGCAAGCCCTTGCAGTTAATTACGTTATCGTGTTGCGACAACCACTTTCCCTTTCTCTAGCAGTTCACTCCGTGTCGTGTGCATTTTTGTTTATTTTGGTTGCCCGTGGATTGTATACGGAGACTAGTTTGTGTCGTCGCCCGTAGGGCGCGGATTAGTCCAAATGCGTATATTTTAGATTTGGTTTTAGGTTTTGAACTTAGGTTATATTTTCCTTTAGTTCAAAAAGGTTTGGTTTTATTTAAAGACCGTTAATCTTGTTTGAGATTAAGATCAACTTAAATATATGAGCATTTTGGCTCAATTTATTTTTAACTAAGAATACGTTAGTTCTGTTTGAGACTAAGATCGACATAGCAACATTTAAGGATAATTTTTATTTAAGATTCAACAACAGAGCATTAGGTCTCAGATGCTAGAAATTTCATAGAGAGACTTTTAGCCAATTTGGGCTTGGTCTGCTCAGTCTTTTCTTCTTTCTTTTTCTTTAATTCAAAAGTGCTAAGCACTTATTTGGGTTCTGTTTGTTCAGCCCTTTTTTTATGCAAAAGTGCTAAGCACTTGTTTGGAGCTCTGGCACTCACATGAATATCATGTGAAGCCTTCAATTATGGGCGCTACCCAATCAGTGCTAAGAACTCAGTCCATTTGACTGAATATATATATATAGTGCTAAGTACTTTTTATATAGCATCCACATGAAGAGCACGTGCGGCGCTGCCGCGTTTTATTTTGTTGGGCGCCGACGTGTTTTTCACGTGAGACGCTGGGCTTTGCCCAATCAATGCTATGCACTCAGCCGTTTTGGCTGTATATGAAGTGCTAAGCACTTTTTATATGGTGTCCACGTGAGGAGCACGTGCAGCACTGCCACTTTTTATTTTGGTGCGCGCCTACGTGTTTTTCACGTAAGGCAGTGGGCGCTGCCCAATCAGCGCTAAGCACTCAGCCGTTTTGGCTGTATATAAAATGCTAAGCACTTTTATTCAGCGCTTACGTGTATTTCTCGTGAGGCGCTGGCCTTTTGCTTTGGGCACCCACGTGTTTTTCACGTGAGGCGCCGGGCACCGTTGGTGGCGCCCACGTAGGAAACACGTAAGGCGCTAAGTTCTTTTCTTTTTCAGAGATTGAATCCTTGTTAACGGAATTTTGACCATTAATGATCACCAAGATCTTTGTTTTGAAGATCTGAGATCAAATTTTCTTTAAGAACTAAGTTCTTATTTTTTTTTTTTTATAAGAACTAAGTTTCTTTTTAGGATTAAACCCTATTTTCAGAGGAATTGAATTCCTATAGGATAGGTTCTTTTTTCTTTTTCCTAGTTCTTTTCTGAATTTTTAATTCTCAAGAACAAGATCTTCCCGATGAGAATTAAATTCTCAACTTGTGAGAGACTTGTCTTGTGGATCTCAGATCCAGAGAAAGAACAAAGTTCTTAAGAAGGGTTTAACCCTTAGATATGCAATGAAAGGTAAATGGGATGTTTTGATCTTTGTGGTTTCTTTATCTAGGGTTTAAGTGGAAGAAAATCTTCTTCTCTAATGAGAATTAAATTCTCTATTTTTTTTGAGAGCCTTCTGTATTTTTGCAAAAACTTATGGGGGGGTTCCCTCTATACGAGACTTGAAGTCTCAGGTCATTTATATAGTGGAGGCAAATTGTTAATTAGTTTTTAGAAAATCTCTCATTTGAGAAATACCAAATAATTTAATTGGTTTCAAAATTGTTCGGGGGATTTTATCCACCGTTGGATCTTTGATCGAGTGATTTTTCTTTCACAGAATATATTCTCTTATTTTTAACAAGATTGGAGAAATATTTTCTCATATACAGAATTTTATTCTGTCAAACGGTGATTTTTAACCACCGTTGGATTTTTAATCCAAGAGCTCTCAATTTTACAGAGACCAATCTTTCTTTGTTTAGCAAGACTGGGGAATATATTCCGAAAAATAGAATTTAATTCTATCACCGGATCTTTGATCCAACTGAGAGTATTTTTCTCATTTAGAAAGATATGGGACATATTTTCTCCTACTAGAATTTAATTCAATCGTTTGATGATTTATCATCACCATTGGATCTTTGATCCAACGGCTCTGTTTAACAGAGAGTATCCCATTTTGTAGGGAAATATCCCCATGTAGAATTTAATTCTACTTGCTTTTAATTTGGGCGCCGGCGCTCAAGTGTTGTGCACGTAGCGCCACTTAAGAATTTAATTCTTATAGGCGCTCCTGTGGTTTGCACATTGGCATCTACATGAGCTTCACGTGTGGCGCCACCATAGGATTTAATCCTAAGGGGTTGGCGCTGGCACCCTCGTGAGGAGCACGTGAGGCGTTGCCTCATTAAAATTTAACAGAGCTTAACTCTTTTTATCATGTTTAAATATTAGGGGAACTAATTCCCCTACCGTTGTTCTCACGTGGCTCACACGTGAGTGCAACGGTGTCACTTTTACCACCGTTGGATCTTCAAGGAAGTTGAACCGTCCTCCCCACGTCTTATAAATAGGGCCTTTGGCCCTTGAGATGGCTGTTGTCTCATCATCTTCCTCCTTAAATTTTTTCTTTCTTGAGGATTTAATTCTCATTTCAGAACTTAAATCTCTGCCTACAGAACTCCTTCTGATCAGAGTTAAACTCTGCCAAAAATTTTGGTAATGATTATGAACAGAGCTTATCTCTTGAAAGACTTTTTATTTTGTTTTGGATTTTTAATATATTCACAGAGCTTGGCTCTTTTCTTTAACTGATCTCTTGAAGATCTTAAAAAAAACTTCTTTTTTTAGTAGACTGTGGGTCTTTAATCAATGGGCATCCTTGAGAACCGCTTGTTCTCTTCTTAGGGTTTCACCCTATCATTGATTCTAATCTTTGAGGGTCTTTAGAATTTAACTCCATTAAGTTTCCCATCGGTCTCCCCTCATGAGGATTTCTGGGATTTAATCCCATTATAGGAGGAATTTAATTCCATCTAGTCTTGCAGAGCCTAGCTCTGAATTTTTTTGGAACTTTTTGGGGATTTTATTCCCCTTCCTGTTCTTGAGTATTTTCCTTTTTAGGGTTTTAATGCCCTTTCTACAGATTTGAATCTGTTGTTATTTTTAACAGAACCTGCTTTTCGGGGATATTGGGAGTTTTTAACTCCACTGTTTAATGGGACTATTCATTTAATGAGAATCCTTTTGGATTCTCGCAATGGGCGCATGTCTCATCATTGATGAGCCATCACCTTGATTTTGTGGGGGGCACTGTTTTTCTTTAGACTTTAGTGCTTTTAGTAAGCTAATCACTAACCCTCTACTGGTTTTTCTTTTCAGGTACCACGGTCTCTGGTTCCTTTTTTCCTTATGTTCGCTCGGAGAGTGCTTTTGCCGACGTCCCTTCTGATCATGAAGTCCTTGCTCTAATCCGGGACTACGATCCGGAACGGAAATCTCTTCATCTATGGGGAGCGTGGTATAGCTATATTATCCGGGTTCGGTGCAGCTTTACTTGTGCGGCGCCATCAAAACCGATCCTTTCGAATCATTATGTTGATCCTCCGCAGGTTGCCTATGCTTTGGAAGAGGACAATTGGACCGCGGAGGGTCGTCTTCGACCTTCTATGGCATCGATACCAGTTCAGCCGCCAATGGCCCTAGATATTTTGGGGCGTCGCATGTGTCAAGGAGAGGCGCGTCCTTGGGGTCAGGTTTACACAATAGGAGTGACCACTCGATATCCGGCTGGTTACCTCAGTGGGCCCGCTACATCTTATCGGCCAAAAAATCGCTACTGCTGAAAACCGAGTTATACCCAGCGGCCTACGCGTCTCTCTTTTATTACCACACTCCTCATGTATGGTAGGTTAAATCCTGCCTGGATCAGTGGAATATTCCGACCCACACGTTTCTATTATCGGACTGGGAGGTATCAATTTCGCTGGAAGAGTTCGCAGATATTTCTGGGTTACCTGTCAGAGGGGAGCATTATGAAGAGATACTTCCTCCTGATGAGTATATCTTTGCTACCGAATCAGTAGTCATGGGCCGTAATCCGGAAAATGCTATCTAGCACAAGTTCCCTAACCTGATCAAGGTGTTAAATATCTATGAAAGCTTGTTTTTGGAGTCTGGGGGGCATGGTGTTAGGTTTACGGACTTTGTTGCCCATTTCCTTTGTCCGGAGGTTTTATCGAATAAAGCTGTGAAGCTTGCCAAGATTGATAATCCGTTCAGGTTTGGCTTGGACAAATTGCCAACTACAGATACAGATTTAAAACAGTTCTTTAATCCGGACACCCCCATTGTCCTTTTTGCAGAGATTGCCTCTCTGGATATTGATGAGGAAACTTTTTTTATGGGCTTCATTGGTTTGTGGCTGAGCTAGTTTGCACTCCTAATGCATCCTCGCTGCATGGGACCGTCTGTTTTCTATCCGGCTCATCGTGTTGCGGCGGGGACGCGTATGGCTGTTGGGGTTGCAGGATTGGCCCATTTATATCATGGCCTAAGTATAACGGCCGACACCACCCAGCCGGGTTTGAAGCCCGTAAATCTTCCTTTGCAGTACTTCACCTCAAGGATCGAGATGCACGTGTTGGGTGCCTTTGGTGTGCATAAAAGACTTAGATTTTATAAAGGGTACAATTTCTTCCGGGTCATGCAACTGGTCAACACTTATTCTCCGGACGCAACATAGCGAGAGGCTCGGCGATTGCTCCTGCGTCCGCGCATGGTTGGGGACAACATGACTTTTGTTGATAGGGTCTTGACCGTTGGTAAAGAACCCTCCAAATTGGTCCAGCCTCTTCATGATGCCTTTAAGGATGGGGTTTCTGCTTTGAGGGCCCGGGAGATCGTGCATTTGTATTCCATCAGGCTGGGTTTCCTAGTATTTAGGCAAAATACCTCGGTGTTATTAATGAGGTATAACCCGCATCGCTTTGCTCAGCAATCCAGTTATAACCAAGGCGTTCCTCTCGAAGCATTTCTCATCGATCCGGTTGCTTCATAGGAGAGCATTCATAACGCAGTGCACCATTTTATGCAGCTGAACACGAGATCTCATTTTCTAATTTCTGAGCCGAGTCATATTCCGAAAGCCTCAAACGCCTATATAGCCTGGTACCAGCATGCTACGGGTGCCGTTATCAAAGAAGAAAGCCGAATGCTCCTTGATCATAAGGATTCTGTTTCGGCCAGTAACCCCGTGATTCCACTGAAACAGCAAGCAGTTGTCCGTCCTTCCTTGAGAGGGTGACACGGTTGCAGTTCCGTGAGCCTTTCCAACGGTGTCGACGGCTAGGCCACGACCGAAGTAAGTGCTCCTGGCGACGTGGTGGCTGCAGCATCTCTTGAGTCGGGTATTGGCTTAGAAATCGGGACTTGTCATCCCAAGAGGCCTGTAAAGCGCAAGCTCCTATCGTTAAGTGTTGTTGCCGGCTCTCAGAAGAAGAAAAAATCCACGTTTTCGGCTGACGTTGTATTTGGTCAGGAACCTCACGTTCCCTATAGCGAAAGTTAGTCCGAATACGGTACCAACGACAGTCGGTTTGAAGCTTCTACTGATGAGAATGCTGCAACTAATTTTCAAGCAGCTATTGAGGCTTCTGAGCGATTAGCCCGCGAGCAAGCATCGTTTGCTTCTCTTGCGGCATCAGGTACATCTCATTTATACTATTTTGTATATTTTAGCGTTTATTGTACTTTATTAACGCTCCTTTCTTAACAAGTATCTCTACTGAAGAGGCTCTTTTGGCGTCTCTTAAAACATTCGAGGAAGAGGAGAGGCTTCGTGCTTCTATGGGCCTCGGTATGCTTCATTCTGTGACGCCCTTAAAATATTTAGCTCATTTTGTCTACACCCTGACTCCCCTTTTTTTTATTACAGGAACCACCATAGCTTGTACCGTTTCGAGTGCGATGCCATCTTTAGGTGGTGGTGCGGAGGATATTCCTCCTTCGATGGCACCTATAGAACCTTCAGAGCTACCGGCTACCATTGAGGCCACTTTAGGGCCACTACGGGAGGCATCGCTAAAGCAGCCGATGACAGACATTGTAGCAGATCCGGAGGCTGAGTCTGATTTAGATGAAGACATTCCTCTGTCTGTGGTTCTGGAGAGATCTCTCCACACAGCTAAAGCCGAGAAGAAGCGTCGGATGCATGCAGCGAGGGAGAGTCCGGCTAACTTGGCCATGGGTGCAGGTTCGAGTGAGATACGACCTCCTGATGTTCCCATGGAGGACAATCCTTCTGCCTTGTCAACCGCTCATAGGTAGATCGCGCGTGCAGCTCGTGAAGGGGCTGAGCGGTTACTTCAAGGCGAGACAACGCACGATATTTTAATGAAACCTGGTAGGGCTTATTTACTTTTCAAAATTTCTTTCCATAGCAGTTTTCCTTGAATTATAACACATTTTTCCTTGAATGATACAGCAGGGCTAAGTTTGGGTGTCAGCGCTGTGGTTGGGGTGCCAACGTCTTGGGATTCTGGGGCGTTGGGCCTTCATTTTGAGTCTGACACTATTCCAGCCGCCACTTCCTCCCCTTATGGATCCGTAATATCTGCGGGTGACGCTAGCTTAACGACGGCCCTTATAGATTCGGGAGACGAAGGTGTAGACGTTGAATCTGTCTTCCCGGTGATGATGGAAGTCGAAGAAGCTGTCATAACTAGTGACGCTCCAGATACCACTATGGTTTCCGCACCATCAGGTATTTCTAATGTTATCACTTTTGGACCCTCAATTATGCTAGACACATTTGCTAACATCTACTTTATTTCTGATATAGGCACGGTAAACCCTAACGATCTGGTGATTGAAGAACCCCCGTCACCCATCACCTTGACTGTTGCTGTTCCACCAATCTCTTTCACGTCCCCCCGAGTTCTATCGGGCTCAGCGATGAAAGGTAAAGATCTTTTATTTCTTCGTTTCATTATTGATATTACTCCTTGGGTTCATTTCTTACATATATTGTTGCTATCTTACAGGAGTGCTTTTCAATCATCTGTGCCGAATGTTAGTCTCGCACTTCGCCTTCCAATTAGAATCCGTCCCTCCTTCTGGCGTTGGTTAGTATATCTTTCATTTCTTATTTTATCTTTCCACGAGTAACCCTTTTCTAATAGGCTTTTCCCTGTACTGGCCACAGTCTTACGGCTCGAAGGAGAAGATGAAGAAATAGTTGAGCTCTCTATGCTCCCTGATTTGCCTCTTTCAACTATTGGTAGGTTGGATCTCATTCATATTTTTTTATTTTATGTTGAAATATGAACTTTCTTTATATGTGTCTTATTCCATAACAGCTCCACTGGCTTTGGTTCCTTTCGAGTCTCGCATTTCTATGCCCGTAGGGCCCTTCGTTAAATGTCAATCTTCCAGAAGTGCAACAAATAGAAGGCACATGCTAAGTGAGTTTATTGAAGACTTTGATGTCGAGGCTCTCACTTCTGCTACGGAATTCGCGGACGAGGTCAATCCCAAGCTGGCGACTCTTGTGACTTTCCATAATGAAGATTTTGTCAGCATCTGGGTTGATTACTGTAAGCGAATTGAGGCTTGACTCCATAAGATCGAGCATAAACGTATTATTCCTGAAGCATTAACTTCGAAGGCTCAATTGGTTGCATCGATCGAACAAAGTGTCGCTTCCATTCAATATTTCGAGCAGAAGCCGGTCTTGAAGCAGAAGGAGCATGAGACGGCTTTTAGCTAATCAAGTCAACTACGTGCCCAGGTGAAAGCAAATGATGCACGACTCCGAGTTATCTTCCAAAATCTTCAACGATGCATTTATGAAGGAGTGACGCTGAGGCGGGACCTTGACGCTGCTGAGCGAGGAATGCAGGACTCTGAAGCTGCTAGGCAAGAAATTTCTAGGAAGCTTTCTTTGTACTTACAACAACGGGTTCAAGTCGAAGCAATGCTAGCTGCAATAGTGGAGCGTGAAATGGAGCCGCGGCAAGAGAATGAGTGGGTCGCTGCTTTATTGAGAGCCCCGCCCTCTTAGAGGCTAGAATTGTATTTTTTTAATATAAATTATATCTTTTAAACATTTTGATTCATGAATAAAGAATATACACTTTTCTATTTACATGCACTCTTCTGCCTTGATCCGGTGTGGAGTAGTTTATGCACTCATTTCCAAGTTGCTAGTTTATTCACTCATTTCGGAGTCTCTAGTTTATTTACTCGTTTCGGAGTATATAGTTTATTCACTCGTTTTGGAGTCTCTACTTTATGTACTCATTGCCGAGTATGTAGTTTATTCACTCATTTTGGAGTCTCTAGTTTATGTACTCGTTTCAGAGTATTTATAGTTTACCCCCATTGGGTTTATAGGCAAACTTGTCCTAACGTTGTATATAGATAACCCCTATTCTTTTATGACAAAGGTTCGTTAGGTTTGTGGTATTAGGGTTTTAGTCCGTGGTACCGTCGCGTTGGCTGATATATTCCTCGATATGCAGTCTTTAAGCCGCTGTTCGAATAGCCCATGACTGTCGTGTCTCTGATCCCTTCTAAGGTTAGACAAGACGTCTTCAAGTAATCTTCTTAGGTCGTATTACCGTTGGTAGAACAAGAGTTAGGTATTTGCGATGATGCTTTTTACTTGAACTTAGGCTCAATTTGGAGCCCCGATGAGTCATAACCGCATCCTTCTGGGTGGGATGATATCCAATGGTCTTTAGGTTTTATATGTATTGCCGTCAAAACCCGAAGCAAGGAATATGCCATCATTTCATTTTTGCTTTAATGATATCGCGCCGATTCTTTGCTGAAGTAGGGTAGATATCTGTAGGACCTCCATGCTATATGTATTGCGATTGAAGTTCAGAACTAGGGATATGTCATCGCACCAATTTCATTTGATAGCTGCGTTTGAATCCTGCTGAAATGAGGGGGAATGTCGGGATAGTCTCCAGGTTGTATATGAACCGTCAAGACTTGGAGTTAGGATTTTGCCATTACACCATTTTGCTTTAACCCTTGGGTCTTCTTTTTTATGATGACGTTGCGTCTATATCCTGCTAGAATGAGAAGGAACGCCGGGATAGTCTCTAGGTTGTATATGAACCATCGAGACTTGGAGTTAGGATTTTTCCATTACTCCATTTTTTCTTTAACCCTTGGGTCTTTTTTTATGATGACGTTGCGTCTGCATCCTGCTGGAATGAGAAGGAATGCCGAGATAGTCTCTAGGTTGTATATGAACCGTCAAGACTTGGAGCTCCTTTTGACAATGCGTGGTGGGAAAATATGGTTCCCTTTTTTCATTTGTGCCCATGGATCGTATACAAGAGTCAATATGGACATACTTGCAGGGAAAAAAGTTTTATTTTATTTATATTTCCGCGATGCTCTATCTTTTCAACTTTTTATATCACGAAAGTCGTGATTGCCCAATCATTTGGGCTATTTATCGCGGTGTCCAATCATTTTGGCTATTTTTATTTTTTGCACGCTGCTTTTTATTGCGAGTTGCCCTATCATTTCAGCTCTTTTTTTAATTTGAAATCTGATACCAATCTTGGCATCAACATCGCTACCACTGGGATATTGCCAGGAGCGAATCATCATTTGCCGTGAGAGGACTTGAGATTTGATACCTATTTAAGCATCACCATCTCTACCACTGTGATATTGTCAGGAGTGAATCATCATTTTCCTTTGTTAATTTGGACAAAGATGGCTTAGCAAACAGGGTTACAACCTGTCGACTAAGGTTTTCTGGCTTTATGAGCCGTAAGGGTCTCATAAAGGTATTTCTCCCTACGAGTCGTGAGGATCTCGCAAGTGTAATTTCTCCTTAAAAATTGTGAGGATTCCTAAGTGTGTTTTTCTCTCATAAGTCGTAAGGATCTTATAAGAGTGTTTTCTTCTTGTAGGTCGAGAGGATTTATAAGTGTGGCTCACTATATGGGAAAATTTCTCGTCATTGGTGGAACTTGGTGGGAGAATATTTATTTATGCCTATGGATTGTATACAAAGGTCAATATTAGACCCCCTGTAGGGCAACGTGGGGAATATGACGGTTTAAGAATAGGTTTAGATCCCTGTAACTTAAGGCTTTTGAATCCTATGAGCCGTGAGGGTCTCATGGGGGGAGTTCTCCTTACGAGTCGTGAGTATCTTGCAAGTGTAATTTTTATTTAGGAATCGTGGGGACTCCTAAGTGTGTTGTTCCTATGTGAGACGTACGGATCTCATGCAGGTACTTTGTTTTACCGAGATTGCGCCCTTCCAGGTTTTCACAAGCTCACCGATAGTCCTGCTGTTTTTACTCACGGCGCCCATTCAGGTTTTCATCCATGCCCATTTCACTTGTAGACATACCGTTTTTTTACCGAGATTGCGCCTTTCCAGCTTTTTACAAGCTCGCTGGTAGTCCTGCTATTTTTACTCACGGTGCCCTTTCGGGTTTTCATCCGTGCCCATTTCGTTTATGGACATACCGCTTTTTTAGGCTTCCCGCAAGGTAACGCACCATTAGCTATAGACCTCGGTCTTGTTCAAAGGACTACATCATGTGAGACCTGGAAGAGTTATGAATCGTTTATACCCATGGATTGTATGAGGTAATCGATATGAGGATTAACCGTAGAGCTAAACATGTGAGTTTAAGGACACGACGGTCCTTTATCGCCATATTCTGGGGCGAAATTCTAGTTTAAGGACGTTCCGGTCCAACATTCCCGTTTTGGGGAAGAATATTAGTTTAGGGACATCTTGGTGCATTATTAGTTTAGAGACGTTTCGGTCCATGATCAACATTTTTGAGGCGAGTATTAGTTTAAGGACGTTTCGGTCCAACATTTCCGTTTTTGGGACGAATATTAATTTAGGGACATTTCGGTCCATTATTAGTTTAGGGAAATCTCGGTCCATTGTTAATTTAGGGACATCTCGATCCATTATCACTATTTTTTAGGCGACGGAGCTTTTGGATGCTGCTTTCAGGGTTCTGACTCAGGAAGATAGCGAGCGGACACAAGCGTCATCATCTATCATTGACCTAAGTCATGACTCGTCAACCATAGTATTTTATGAGGAATCGGCCGTTTATTGGCCGGAAGGGTCTTTTTCTATGCATATCCATGAGCAGGTAGGCTCTACCTTGGTAAACTTTGTCTATGATGTACATGCCTTGATAGTTCGGCTCAAACTTCCCCTATTTTGCACGATTGGGGATCATTAGTCTTTTTACGACTAGCACGAGTTCGTCTTGGCGGAATGTTCTCGGCCTGATCAATCTTTTGTATGACCATTTCATCCTTGTCTTATAAGCCTCGAGATTTTGTTGTGCTATAAGGCGAGTTTCGTCAAGGGCATCGAGCTCCTCGAGCCTAAGATGAGCATTTTCTTCATCTATCAGCTCATATCGAACTGCTACTCGTAGAGAGGGGAGTTCTATCTCCAGTGGGAGCACTACTTCTGTGCCGAACACCAATGCATATGGTGTCGTATTCGTGGTTGTCTTGAATGTTGTTCGGTACACCCAAAGAGCTTCATGCAGCCTTTCTTTCTGGTCTTTTTTGTTTCTGGACGCCGTCTTTTTTATAATCTTCATTAAGGTCTTGTTAAAATTTTCAGCTAGACCGTTGGCCCGAGGATTATAGACTGAAGAGTATCTCCAATCTATTTTATGTTGTTATGCGAAACAGCTTATTTTATGACTTCTGTAAGCTGGCTATCCGAGATTATCCATCGCAGATTGCCGAACCGATAGATGACATGGGTTCTAAAGAAGTGTAGGATATTCTCCGTCTTCACCTCCCTCAGTGGTACTGCTTCCGCCTACTTAGAGAAATAATCAATTGTTGCCAATATGAACCTTTGTCCTTTAGAAGACGCTGGATCGATAGGGCCAATTATATCGGTTCCCCATATTTCGAACGGCCAACTAGCCGCTGTTGGGTGTAGCGGATTTGGATGTCGATGGATGAAGTCCCCGTGAATTTGGCACGAGTGACACTGCTTCACATATTTGAGAAAGTCCTGGATCATCGTGGGCCAATAGTAACCCATGCTTTTTATCTTCGGCTTCATCTTTGGCCCAGCTTGGTGGAAACTGCAGAGTCCGTCGTGAGTTTCTTGGATGACTTTCTTTACTTCCTCCGGCCCCAGGCATCTTAGCCATTGATAATTGAACGATCTCTTATATAGAGTATCATTGACGAAAACGAAAGACAAAGCTCGTTTGACGAGCTGATGTCTAGACGACGCGTTTTCGGGCGTTCGTTGGGACTTGAAGAAGCCTATGAAGACTTCCCTCCATTCGATGAACCTTTCTTCGTTCTATATTCGAAGGGCTACTTGTTCGGTCGTTTTTTTCTTCGGATGGCTCTATTAGGTCTTTCAAAGATATATCTATTGGCGCGAGAACCCTGCGGCTTTGCACAATGATCTTCACGTCATCGAGGTCCTCATCGGCCAGTTCCCTAGCCAATTTGACCAATGCATCCACCTTGCAGTTTCCCGCTCGCATTATATTCTCCAGGGTATAGGAAGGGATTTGTGTTAGCAATTGCTACAGTCTTTCGCCATACTTTATCAGCTCTGACTTGCATGTCTGATAGTCACCATTTACTTGGCTAACGATCAGCTGGGAGTCTCTATATATGAGGAGGTCTTTGATCCCCATGTTGATAGCGATCTCGAGACCTGCTATCAAAAATTCATATTCAGCTTCGTTATTAGTCCTTGGCTCTGTTAAGGGGAGGGCGTAATGAAATATCCCTCTTTGTAGAGGCATGAAGATAAGGCCCACCCCGACTTTGATTATGGCGGTGTTTTTCCTTCACCTCCTCACGGAAGATGCACCATCATGGTAGAGTTCCCATCGGGAATCATTATCTTCTTCGATTGCGTCGAACGCATGTTCGTCTGACAATTCGCAATTTAATGGGGAGTCAGCTGGTATCGAATGCTCCGCGAGAAAGTCGGCGATAGCCTGCCTTTTCCTGCTTTGAGGGGACGATACATTATCAAGAACTCCATCAGGAGGAGGGCCCATTTGGCAAGCCTTCCTATTAGTATGGCCCTTGACATTAGATATTTGAAAGGATCCACCTTCGATATGAGGTGGACCTTATGGGCCAATTGATTTGTATTAGATTTTACGATCAAAAATAATTTTTACCGCAATCAAGAACGGCGTCGCTTGGTAGCTAGCCGGTGAGTACAGGTCGGTCCACAGGGATTTTGTGTATTCTCAAATTGTTCTAACGAGTTAATTCCGATTAGTGTCGGATTGATTAAATCTAAAAACTAAAGTTGATCTAGACTAGGACTAGAATCTTGCCAGGGTTAGGTTTAGGTTAAGTTTGGAAAGTCAATATTCCTCACCGCTTTCTATGCCCTATTTATGATTTATGAGGTGTTATGGTAATAATTAATAAAGTGGATTAGTACCATCGGGAAGAAATGGTGTTTCTTCCTCTAGGTTCTTGTCCTTCCTTTCTTAATTCTTACCCTAACCTCTATGGAAAACACGCTCAACCGGTCGTTTATACTACGGTATCACCGCTACCTCATAGGATAGGGTGCCGTACGGAGCGGTGTGTGTATGTATGCATGGAGTCCTATAAAACGTGTGATGGGCAAGAAACGGGTGAAAGATCTTCATCTCTCAAGCCTTCCCCAAAGCTATCCCTAACAAGTGAGGAGACTACTCACTCATTAGGGAATTGATAAACATTTTCTAACTATCTAACTAGGGCAGAGAAAAGAATCTAAACTAGGGCAGGAAGGAAAATTATACAAAGGCAGATAATAAAATTAACTAGGGCAGAGAAAAGAAAACTTACTCTAATTTTTATTTGATGCTCTCTTCCAACATTTACAGGAATTGAATTCTGAATTTTGATAGATACATTGAGGCACAAGAAGAGGCATACCTCAAAAAGAGGTTTAGGGTTTCGATTTATAGATCATAGAAACCCTAGGGTTACAATCGAGTCATATCTGCAATTACAAGTATACCCCTATGAAGACTAGTCAACGCGTGCCGTACCATGAAAATTTCCACCGACACGTGCTTGTAATGGCCGCGGAACCGCGGCCAAATGCCCTGTTTGGCCGCGGTTTCGCGGCCATGTAGAGGGGTCATTGGCTGAGTTTTCTTGGGCTTCTTCTGGTTGCATTTGGGTACTTGTTTATTCACTTGGTTTCTCAGATTGCCTTCTAGTTTTCTTCCAGATTTCCACAGTGAATAATGTCGTGGACTTTACCGTTTGCTTCGTGTCGAAGTCTTGAACCTTGCACTTCCTTTGTACTTGTGAACTTGTTTGTTGACCTTCGTTTATTCTCCAAACTGTATGCTTGATCAAGATTCTTCCATTTGTTGGTCGTAGTCTCACTTTTGTATCGTATTTTCATCGTTTTCACTGTTTTTGTTCCGAGAAACTGTAACCTGCAACTATGTAGCATACATGGATCAAAAGCACCTGTTTATTTGTAAAATGACTAAGAATGGGGAATATAATAATGCAAAATTATGGTATGAACAAATACCCCCAAACTTATATTTTGCTCGTCCTCGAGCAAACCTAGTTTTTATTCTCGAAAAAGACCTACCCTCACTTTCGCAGGGAAACGTGATTGCACTGAGCTCGTGCAACAAGCCGTTAAACCTCTTGGTGTCCCTAGTAGGAGGAGTGTTGTCTCCTGAGGGTTTTCAGCGGATACTACCCACAAAATCCTACCAATTTCGGCCTATTAACTTTTATTCTCCAATTAGGTTTTCTAATAAGAAATTCTATTATCTTCGACTCATAAATTATCCACCCGTATTTTTCACACTTCCTTATCATTTAACTTAAGATTATATATGTTCTGTAGACTCACTTAGCTTTTAGCATCTTTTAAGTTTTCCTTCTAGGGTTCTATCTCAACTTAGGAATTTTTATCATCTCTATTAAAGATATAAGTCATATTCTTCATTCATATCTCTTATCTAAACCCCAATCACATATCCCTACGTGTGTGTGTATATCACCCCTACACTTGGAAATTCAAATCAAGCTATCATACTCTTGTCCGTCGTCCAAAGCACTTCTTGATTGGTGAATTTTTAGATGAAATTTGCTCACACATCATTCATGCGACCGTTAATACTTCTTGAGGTACCAACAACCGATTACAAAATGTGTATGCACCATAAAGCGTAATTCCTAGTCTTGTAATCCCTAAGGCTTTAGCAGTGACTCCCAAACCAGTTGGTCTAAGGCATTAGGTGATAAAGCACTCTCGCTAAATATTTTTTCTATTAATGCAGCCTTAAGTAATCACAACAACCAGTGTTCATTTTTTTTATCTCTTTATTCACACTTGTATTATTATTTTATTTTTTTATTCGTACTAAGGACTTTAGACAAGAGAATTTCAAGGTCTCTTCTACTATTCCAAGTTTCAAGGTTCGTGTTTGTGCAATTTGTAGGGTATATATTTTCAGAATTTAGACTTAAGCTTAGGAATTATTTTTCAAACATATACTTTAATAAAGATATCAATACTTTTCCCTTATTTTAACTTAGCCCAAGAAGTCAACTCGAAATTTGCCTATTTCTAAATAAACTACAAAGACATATACTTTCCACCATTAAATTTTAAGAAAGGTTATTTTTAGGATTTTTAATTTACTAAGTCTAAGGTCTAGTTGTTCCTAGCTAGTTAACCTATTTGTCAAACTTAAGTCAATTAAGGCCAAAATTGAATGTTTTAATTTTTTATATTTCTTTGAAATCTTTCAGTTTTTATGGGTTTTAAAATAAGTATGCAAATGCAAAAATATACATATGAATGCGAAGGAAGAAGGATTACCGAGCATACCCCCAAACTTAAACTTGACAGTGTCCTCACTGTCAGGCTAACCAAGAAGGTCAAAATTGTCGGCACTCCCCTGTTTATTTATTTACAAATTTTTTTTATTTTTTATTGGTAAAAGAAAAACAAAATATATATACAACAAGGTCCCCCCCAAACTTAAGTGAAACAGTATTTCCATTGTTTTAAGCGTTAAAGTTCAGAGTTAAGGAGGAGAAAAATCAAACTATACAAGGCCTTACACAGGCCAAAGGTTAGCACCAACCATTCAAAAATTTTATCGTTATAATGGTGGGGTTGGTGAAAGAATGGAGTGTGGAGAAAGGAGTTGAGAAATACACGAGACCGTATGGGAAGAAGGGTGGAATATGGTCTCGGTGGAGGAGAAGAATGGCGGAAAAGAGAAAGAAGTGTAGTACGAACTTGAGGGTGTAAATCGAGTGAATAAATTAGCGTAAATTGTGATGACCGATGTGTTAAAAGCGATTGTGCTAATCTATCAACCCGTCGAGAAATGGGGTCAAATCCCTCAAGATTCGCAAGAAAACATGAGTACCTTGAACTTGGTAAATCACCCATTGAAAATGAAAACGCGACGGATTCTTGCATGGTCGAAACGATAGGAAGGACGAAAGGGAGTGATTTAGGGATAGTCTTATTCTCACCTAAGTAATCTGTCTCGAACTTGAAGGATTCCATCAATGGTTCGAAATGACTGTAAGCAACCGAGTCTGATGGTTCAACTAACTCATCTGAAAATTCAAAGGACTCAAACTCGGGCGGTGAGTTTTCCAAATCGTCCGAAAAAGTGAAACACTCGTAAACGATATCGGCTGTAAGAACTGTGTTAGATTCAAAGAGGAACGCACTAGTGGCGTCCAAACTTCTGTGATCGAATAGAAATTTTTCAAGCTCACAGTCCTCCTGCGTGATCTTTTGCGTGGTCGGAACGATGGAAAGGAGGGAGGGTGATTTAGGAAGTAAAACAGTTAAAGGTTCGGGAGGATGAATTGGAAAATCCGACACATCAAACAAAACTGGTTCATCCTCAATACTATCCTCAATACTCTCCTCAATACTATCCTCATAATTCCCCTCAAAAGTTATCTCATCCATGCAATTATCATCAAAATCAAGACGCATATGAAGTTCAGGAGAAACATATAATGACTCGGGATGATGAATTGGAGATAAAATTTCAGTCAAATCTATGGGTTCATCATCCAAAATATTCCCGGCGTCAATATCCCTAATCAAGTGAAAATCAATTTTTTTAGATACCTCATCAAAAGCATGGATATTTATCAATTCAGGTTCTAGATTGGAGGTGTAAAGTTCGAAAGAATTAGGTTTGGGTTCACTCGAAAAGGGCTCTTCACAATCAGGTAAATCAAACACTACAAAGTCGCACAACTCATTACACGTTTTATTTTTAACTGGTGAATCATTTGGGACACTTGTTTGAAAACTGGAGTTGTGGGATTCAATTGGTGATGGGTAGGTTTGATTTGGAAGAGTGCACAGCTCACTCTCTCTACTCAAATTCTTAATCTGTCCAACCGCCTCATCATACATTGGAATTTTTGGAGCTAGTTGGAAACTAACTACCGGTTCACTAGGTTGCATAAGGGCGGCAATGGACGCATCCAAATTCCTTATCTGTCGATTTGTCGCTACAATATAAGCTTCCAACAACTGTTCTAGACTATACATGGGTTGTGAAGGGGTTTCAGTAAAAGATTCAAAGTTGTTTGGATACGTGAAACTCCTAAATGGTTGTGTAGAAGCAATGTCTAGGGAAGTTGTGAAAGTCGGGTAGGACTGGTAGGAATTGAATGGTTGGTCAGGAATAGGATCAACATTTGGATAAAAAGGTGAATCGACTTGTTGATCCCAAGAATTGGAAGTGTTGAAAGGAGTGAAAGATCGGTAACGAGATTGTTCAATATGTTCAGCAATAGACATGGGTTTTGGAGTTACAACAGGACTCGAAAAAGTAGTATCAACATAAGAAGGCCGTGAAGGTTGAAATGGTTGATACAAAGTGGATTGTGGAGTCGAACTGTTTCTCCTAGATACTTCTATTCGATCTTTCAAAAAAAATTTGGGCATGGAGGGGTCATCCGTAATTCGACCAAAACAATTCGCATGTGAAGCAATGTTTGGATGAGGGTACCAAAGTTCGGCAAGAGTTTGTGAGGTGGGGTACCCATGATGTAAGAAGGAGAAGAAAAAGAATGTGGGTGCAAGTGGGGTGCACGGAATTCTTAGCGACAAGTTGCAAGTTTTTGTAAAATTTTTTTCCTTTTTGTGTGTTTTTTTATGGAGCTTTTTGCAAAAATATTTGCAATAAAAGTCTTAGACACACGTTCAATCAATCACAAATGCACAATCAAGCCTAGATCTAGGATCACCTAGGTCAGCTAGACATCTCCTAACTGTTCCAAAGGGCAAGAAGTAGGACCTCAAACAGCGTCTTCACCGCCAATTGTGGCCAGGGAAGCACAAGTAGAGAACAGAGGGATCCGCTCACGAATCACCGTGAGACGGGCCTTTTAAAGTTACCTTTCACTACCTGTCTAGCCTAGGCACCACAAAGTCAGGTTAGGATCAACGGTCAATGCCTGCAACTATTTCTTTGTCCTATTGAGCATGAAGTCCTTAGGGCTGAGTATAATCTTTTTTAATTTAACTTGATGGTCAATGCAATATGCCTTAGGTGATTTTTGGGTTCTTGGGAAGGGTAATGAAATCCCCATCCAATCTGGATTGGTGTTCAAGCCCCTTAAAGTCAATTTAAAATATGCAAAGCAGTAAACACAATCACTTGCAAACAAAATTTTTAGCGCAGCGCAAAAAATCTTGCACAAGATCTAGTTATTGAGAAGGGGGAGAAATTTTTGGCGCAAAGAATCCTGCAGGAAAATTTTTACAGAGGAGATAATGGGGTTACAGAAAAGAAGAGAAAAATTACAGCGATTTTTCACGTGCTGACGTCAGCACATGACCGCGCTTCCGCCGCCAATGTCGCATTCCCACCGCGGTTCCGCAGTTGACTCGTTGACTCGAGCCTCCCAACTTCTTCTAATTTCTGTTGCGTTCATACTCTGTTTGTTCAAATCTGCTGTTTTCTGTTTCGCTCTCCGGATTTTTCCAGATCTTAATTCGTTCGTCGATCGTGCACAATTCAAACGAAACTCCCTTCAAAGAATAACAAGATGATAAATTTTTATATATATATATTTTTTTCAGTTTTTATGATTTTTCAATTTTTATATTAACCCGATATTGCAAAAAGAAAATAACTACGCCATCCCCGGCAACGGCGCCATTTGATTTGTATTAGATTTTACGATCAAAAATATTTTTTACCGCAATCAAGAACGGCGTCGCTTGGTAGCTAGCCGGTGAGTACGGGTCGGTCCACAGGGATTTTGTGTATTCTCAAATTGTTCTAACGAGTTAATTCCGATTGGTGTCGGATTGATTAAATCTAAAAACTAAAGTTGATCTAGACTAGGACTAGAATCTTGCTAGGGCTAGATTTAGGTTAAGTTTGGAAAGTCAATATTCTTCACCGCTTTCTATGCCCTATTTAAGATCTATGAGGTGTTATGGTAATAATTAATAAAGTGGATTAGTACCATCGGGAAGAAACGATGTTTCTTCCTCTAGGTTCTTGTCCTTCCTTTCTTAATTTTTACCCTAACCTCAATGGAAAACACGCTCAACCGGTCGTTTATACTACGGTATCACCACTACCTCGTGGGATAGGGTGCCGTAGAGAGCGGTGTGTGCATGTATGCATAGAGTCCTATAAAAACGTGTGATGGGCAAGAAAGGGGTGAGGGATCTTCATCTCTCAAGCCTTCCCCAAATCTAACCCAAACAAGTGAGGAGACTACTCACTCATTAGGGAATTAAAAGACATGTTCTAAACTAATTAACTTTGGCAGAGAATAAAATCTAAACTAGGGCAGAAAGGAAAATTATACTAGGGCAGATAATAAAAATTAACTAGGGCAAGAATAGAAAACTTACTCTAATTTGATGCACTCTTCATACTTTACAGAAATTTACAGATCTGAATTTTGATAAAATGAAATGGGGCACAAGAAGAGGCATGCCTCAAAGAGAGGTTTAAAGATTCTATTTATAGATCATAGAAACCCTAGGGTTACAATTGATTCACATCTGCATTTACAATTTTACCCCTAAAGAAGACTAGTCAACGCGCCGCCAGCCGCCACAACATTTTTGCACCGATACGGGTGACGCACGGCCGCGGATATACGGCCATGTAGGGAGTTTGTTGGTTCAATTTCTAGGGCTTTTGTCTGTTGCTGTTGTCTTCTGTTTTCTTCAGTTGGTTCTTCAGAATGTCTTCTAGTTTTCTTCCAGTTTTTCATAATGTCGTGGACTTTTACCGTTGCTTCGTGTCGAAGTCTTGAACCTTGCGCTGCCTTTGTGCTTTGTGAACTTGTTCATTGATCTTCACTGTCCCTCAAAATGTAGGCACGATCAAGATTCCACCATTTATCGGTCGTAGTCTCACTTTTGTATTATCTTTTCATCAATTTCACTGTTTTTATTCCGAGAACCTGTAACCTGCAACTATATAGCAGACATGGATCAAAAGCACCTGTTTATTTGTAAAATGAATAAGAATGGGGAATATAATAATGCAAAATTATGGTATGAACACCAATGCGTAATGTCTGAGCTTCTTTATTGCGAAGATCAGCGCCAGGAAATTCTTTTCGATGGGGAATAGTTGTTTTCTGCACCCATAAGAACTTGACTCAAATAGTATTGAGCTCTCACCTTTCCCTGATTGTTCTCTTGTACCCACAATGCGGCTAGAGAACCCTCAAGGGCCGTTGTATATAGGATAATAGGTTTTCCCTTAACCGGAGCGATCAATACCGGCGGATTTTGCAAGTACTGTTTGATTTCGTCAAGTGAATTTTGGCACTTTTGATCCCGGACGAACAGGGTCTCCTTCTTCATTAAATGACTATAGGGACGGTATTTTCCGGAAAGGTTGGTTATGAACCACCGGATATTTGCGAGCTTTTCTTAGAGAGACCACAGTTGTTTGAGAGTTCTTGGTATGGGCATTTCCATAATCATCTTGATCTTTAAGGGGTCAATTTCGATACCTCAGTGACGTATGATGAATCCTAGGAATTTGCCTAAGGAAACTCCAAACGCGCATTTTAGAGAATTCATCTTCAGATTATACTTCTGAAAACATTGGAACACTATTTTTAGATGTTCCCAATGCTTCTCATGAGATTTTCTCTTCACTACAAGGTCGTTGATGTAGCATTCGACAATATCGTGTATGAGGTAATCGAAGATGTTCGTCATGACCCTCTGGTAGGTAGAGCCAGCGTTCTTCAAACCGAAGCGCATCACTTTATAGCAGAATATGCCCAATGGGGTTCGGAAGGAAGTATGCTTTTGGTCTTCAGGATGCATTTTTATTTGGTTGTATCCTGAAGATCCATCCATGAAGGAGAAGACCTCATGGGTAGATGTGTTGTCAATCATCAGCTCGGTAACAGGTACTGGGAAGTCATCCTTCGGGCAAGCTTTGTTGAGGTCCTGAAAGTTTACGCAAATGCATACCATCCTATTTTTCTTCATCACTGGAACGATGTTAGCGATCCAGTCGGGATCGTTTCCCCAATAAAAGTGCAAAGCTTTGTTCAAAAATTCAAGAGGCAGCGCCTCACGTGTCTGCCACGAGGGCGCCAGCGCCAGAATTAAAAAAACTCTTAGAAGAGAAAAGCTCTGTTCAAAACTCAAGAGGCAGCGCTACACGTGTCTGCCACGAGGACGCCAGCGCCAGAATTAAAAAAAACTCTTAAAACAGCAAAGCTCTGTTCAAAACTCAGGAGGCAGCGCCTCACATGTCTGCCACGAGGGCGCCAGTGCCAGAGTTAAAAACTCTTATTGGCGCCGCACTTGCACAGCACGTGAGCACCGGCGCCTGGTAGAATTAAATTCTACTCTCTGTTAAACAGAGCCGTTGGATCAAAATATCCAACAGCGATGATCAATCATCATAGTGCATAATTAAATTCTGTTGAGAAAATATTTCTCAAATCTTTCTAAACGAGAAGGATTACTCTCTGTAAAACAGAATACCGTTGGATTAAAAATCCAATGGTGATTAAAGAATCACCGAGCTGCAGAATAAATTCTGTATGGGAAAATATTTCCCTAATTTTGTTAAAAACAAGAAAAATATCTTCTGTAAAACGGAAGTCCTTGGATCAAAGATGATGTTAGTTGTATGTATGCCCTAGAGGCCATTGTTATACATGATTGTATATTACAATGGATGCTTGGACATATATAGGGAGGACATTCTTGCTCGACATGATAGTATGCTATCTGGTTGCTCTTTATCTTAACATGTAGACTAGTATTATGATACTGTCTTTCTCTCACATGTTGATAAAGCCCTTAGGATGTGTACTTGAGGACCAGGACTATGATGGAGATCATACTAGTAGGGCCAGGTTAGTCCATAAGTTCATCCTTTAATTGTTCCTGGTCGAGGGTGAATCGAGACAGGGCATCGATATTCCAGAGTAGACTATCGTATACGCTTCTTGACCCAAATGATGGGCGATGGACGATCCTAAATCCATTGGTGTTTAAAATCAAAGATGGTATACTAGTGCTCGGTGGAGACTGGGTACACTTAACATGACTCGCCGAGAACTCCTAGATGGTATTATACCTGACGTCAGATAGCAGTTCTCTGGTGACACTAGTATAGGTTAGTCTGTAGACCCGAGATCGTCATAGAGTCTTGTGTGATTCCCACTATGCTTTAATTTCCACCTTACCACATTCAAGAGAGCGTGCAAAACGGTGGTTTTTGGGTACAGTCCCGAGTCACATGGAGGCAATGAGCGATAGGAGGGGTTTCGTTTCTCCTAGTATTGGGGGTTGATATTGCGCTGTGCTCGATTGGTTATAAGAGGAAGTCCCTGGCCAAGGCTGATACTGAGATTTACTGGTAAGTGTTATCAGTAGTTTCTCGACCCGTTATGAGCCTCACATGTGCACGACTTATCAAGTTAATAGGGTCTGACGTTTACCACACCTAGACTAGATATGCGACATATCCGACGAAGAGACCGGACTGTACGATAGTGTTATTGTTGGATTCACAGGAGTATGGACAAGCATGCTTGTTAATCTTCTGATCGCTCAATACCCGGGTAACCGTTACGTCCAGCAAGTACCGCTGACGGCTTGTGGGTGACTGATATGATCATCACCTACTTTCGGCGTATTGACGAGTCATTAGAGTCCTACACAGAGGTTTCCTAGTTCATGCGAAATGAAGTAGGGCACATATGTGATATGTGCGAGACCGAGATTAATACATGTATGTGATACCGTATTCCAATCTCACGATGAAGGTTATATGAGATATAACTGGATTGTTGAATCAAGTGTTGATTCAATGATAAGTTATATGTATATGTGATATGCATATAAATCGTATTTATCGGTTGTTTGCGATACAACCGGCTTATTAAATCAAGTGTTGATTTAATAATTTAATGTGTAATTATATATTTGATATATTAATATACATTTACTAATATTAGCTCACTTAATAAAATAATTTCTCTTTGTACATTTAATATATATGTGATATATATTATTGTATTTATTGTGTCATGCTTGATGATACATACTATATGGATGTATGAGAGTTACACCATTCCATAGATAATAAGTGGGTTATTATTTATTTAAAGTAATTCAAAATTATGTGGAAATTAAGCATGGTTGGAAGCTTGGAGAAGCTTGTGTTAACCTTGACTTAGTCCACTAATTTTGCCTCACATTAGATATTTATTAACCCAACCATTATCTTTAGCCATGGTTTAGTCTCTACATGAGTTATATGTGATATTTTCTCACCCATGGTTAATAGAAGATAATTCTTGAATTCATTTTTCTTCATCTCTTCCATTGCTTTCTGGCTTTGAGTGAGAAGAGAAAGAAAGAGAGAGAAATAATTCTAAAGTGAGCAAAATTCCTACTTCACCAATCTATACCAAACTAGCCATTTAGTATAGGTTGTTTTCTTCAATAGTTCATCAATTAGTGAATAGGTAGCTCAAGTTAGAGATTCTTCGATGTAGATTGATTGGTTCGAAAGATTGTGTTTAGTAGTTTAACCGCAATCAGAACGGTGTCGCGTATAGCTAGACCGAGGTGAGTACGGGTCGTCCTTAGGAAAACGTTGAATCTTTTACTCTTACTTTAGATGTGTTGAAAAAGAGAGGAGGGATAAAGAATATTGTAAAATGGTTGTAGGATCTAGATCTACGTTAAACAAGAATGCAAAATATAGATCTAGATTAACTACGGAAGTAAGTTTATATAAGAAGAGGGCTTGTAGGGTTCATTAGGATTTAGTAGTTATGGATGATTAATTAAAAATTACTCTTTTTATCCTTTAATAGATTTAAAACTACAACGACGGTGATGCATGTAGATTAGGGTTTCTGGAGGGAAAAGGAATCCCACTCTTAACCCTTATCTCGACACGGAACTCCATTCATATCTAGCCTTTACCAAAACAATCATTAATCTAATCTCTAATCGCGGTTGGGACTAACAATGAATTGTTAGCGCGCCCGATTAGGATGTTAATGATTCTTTTGTTAAAGTTTACAAACTTTATAGGACTTAAAAAGAGTTTAGAGATGTTCATCATCCATTAGTCTACCCTAATCCTATGAACCCTAACAAGCGGAGAATTACTCGCGCATGTTGGGAGAAAAAGAGATGAAGAGAAATTGCATAATTAAACTACGAAGAAATAGAATAAGAAAAAGAAAGCTACCTTTATTAATCAACAATATTCATTACACTTTGATTTCTTAGAAAATGATTACAAAGACTAGTTTGCTTCTCGATCTCTTCCAAGGAGGTAGACGAACAGTTGATGATCAGTCTGGATGCGTGAGCCGTCTTGGACTTCGTGATCGCGTCGACTTGATGATTTTTCCAAGAGGCACTCGGTCTTTATTTATAGTCCCAAAGCCAGAAATTTAGATGCCTAAATTGGGGAATAGTAGTTATAATCCCACCAGAAAAATGCCAGCCCTCAATTCATCTGTCATGCGGCGGATCCGCGGCCAACATGGGGGTTTGGCCGCGGATCCGCGGCCAATGGTTGGGATCACTTGATCAAATTTCTGTGGGTAGATCCTTGTGACATGTGGCAATCTCCGGAAGTTTTGGAACTTGGAAATCTTCTCGTAGTTGCTGCCAGACTTGATTTCTTAATTTTGATTTCTTAATTAGGCAGGTTTGCTTTAACAACTTGATTTCCTTGATTTTTAGCCCTGAAAAATTCTGCACAATCTCAACAAATAATATTAGTGGAGTTTTGTTTTATTGAGATATTAATTTCAACATTAAGATTTGGTTAATGATATCTTTGCATACATTTTCCTACCAAATGTTAATTATAATATATCAACACATGGAAAATAGTATTTTTACAGATAAACCCTCATATGTATGATATATTATAATAAAGACCTTTTCTAGTATAGAAATAGTAGGAAAAATGAAATAACAAATGTGCAGTTTTATCAACTGAACAAATACCCCCAAACCTATCTTTGATCGTCCCGAGCAAACTAGTTTATTCAATAGAAGGAGAAAGAAGAAAGGAGAAAACTAAGCACACTTTCGTAGGCAAACACGATTGCACTGAGCACGTGCAACAAGCCGTTAAACCTCTAGGTGTCCCTGGTAGGAGGAGTGTTGTCTCCTGAGGGTTTTCAGCGGATTACACCCACAAAATCCTATAATAAAAGAGAGATGGTGAAATTTACATATAAAGATAAGAACCATAAAAGAAATACTTTGAAAATTTAGTGTTTCCAACTACACTAGATTTTCAGTTGTTATGAGCCCTATCTTAATAGTAATGAAAAGATGTTAGAAATCACATTATCCCTCAATAAAACATCATCTTTATTCTTCATTCCTACCTTTCATCTAAACATTGATCATATAACCCTACGTGTGTGTAAATAACATCCCTACACCAAGAGAATTCAATTCAAGCTATCATACTCTTGTCCATCTACCTCAGTACTTTTTAACTTGATGAATATTTAGATTTGCTCACACATTTTCATGCGACCGTTAATACTTCTTGAGGTACTAACCGACCGATTACTCCTGTACTTGCTGATTAGGTGATAGTATTTTCCTCGTCTTGCACCACCTAAGGCTTAGCAGTGACTCCCAAACCAGTTGGTCTAAAGCACTAGGTGATGAAGCACCCTCGCTATATTTTTTTATTGCTGCCTTGGCGATAACAAAACCAGTGTTCATTTTTTTCTTTTCACCATTTTATATTTTCTTCATTCATTTTTTTAAATTTCCTTCATACTTTGGCTTTTAGACAAGAGCATTTCAAGGTATCCTCTACTATCCCGAGTTTCAAGACGTGTATAAGTGCATATAGTAGGGTATCAACAATCAAATGTTTGGCTTCCAGAATAGAAACTATTTTTCAGACTTATTTTTATCCTCAGATTAGTGACTTCCTTCATCTTACTAACCCTTGGGACAAAGGCTCATAACTACTTATTACCAGTTCGTTTTAAGAAAATTTCTAATTTTCTTGGTTTTCTTAAACTATTCCTATCTTTTGGATGTAATTTTTCACTTTCTACTCTTTTGTTATAAAAGAATTTTTTTTTTAAAATTTTTGAAAAATGTTATGCTTATGCAAAGTATGATGCAAATTGATGCGTAAATAAGCATAAACCTCCCCCAAACCTGTTTAGAGCAGTGTCCTCACTGATGTCATCCGTTAAGCTCAAAAACCTGTAGACTTAGGAGGAGAAAGGGGACAAGAAATAATGCAAGTGAAATCCTCCCCCAAACTTATTTTTGGCTCACAATATTATAAAAATTCTTTTTCTTTCAAGAGCCAAAATATACCCCCCAAAACTTGAGTTAAACAATGTCAATCATTTAAAATAACACGAGGAGGTCAAGGTTATTGGTCAATGCCAAGCTTTGCGAAGACCGAAAGTCAACACCAACCATTCAAAAATTTTATCGATGAAGCACCAAGGTTGGTGGAAGAACATGTCACCTTTCGACGTGAAGAAGTGGGGAGGTGATAAGAGGTGTAATGGAAAAGGATTACGTCTCAATTTGGAGAGACGACACAGTGATAGTGATGATGGATTACTCGCATTATCTTGATTGTCCAGAAGAAGGGGTGGAGGTTCAATTTCTTCGTCTTGGAGTTGATTCATCTCAACACCCGTGTCTTGTAAAAATGCGAGTTCATCAGCGAAAATTTCCTCAAAGCTTTCGTCGATACCCCGAAGAATAATGTCATCAGAAAAAATGGGGTGATCGTCAGACTTTATAAAAATTTCCTCATCAGCGTTAGATGTTGACCCGGACAACTCGGTGGAAGAGTCCGTGTATGTATAATACATGGTTGGGTCAAGCAACAACATATGAAAAGAGTCAGTATCATGAGGTTGATCGAATTCGCTGCTGTCGACATCCATTAATTTGACAGAACACACATGAGTATAGGGTTCGGAGGGTTCACTTCACAACTTGTAAATGTTAAGCTCAATTGACTTCTTTCCAAAGGATAGGGTCATAGAGCCGTTTCTACAATTGATTATTGCGTTGGAAGTTGCCAAAAAGGGTCGACCGAGAATCACCAGAATTTGGTTCCGTGGGTTTGCTACAGGTTGTGTATCTATAACGATAAAGTCCACAGGGAATATAAATTCCCTGACTTTGATTAACACATCCTCTAGCTCACCCCTAGGTTGGGTGATAGATCGATCGGCCATCTGAAAAGTGAAATGCGCAGGCTTTAACTCTCCGATCCCTAATTGCTCATAAACAGAATACGAAAGCAAGTTAACACTAGCAACTAAATCGAGTAGAGCACGATTAATATTTTTACCCCCAATAGAAATTGAAATTGTAGGACTTCCGGGGTCCTTTTGTTTCTTGGGTAGCTGTTGTGTAAAAGCAGTGCTCACATTACTCGCAAGGAAAACATTTTTAGGTACTTGAATTTTTCTCTTCCTAGTGCACAAGTCTTTTAGGATTTTCGCATATGACGGAACTTGTTGAATAGCATCTAGGAGAGGAATGTTTATGTTAACTTGCTTAAAAATTTTCACAATCTTCTCCATTTGTGGACTTGGTCTGTTGCCCCTTAACCTGTTTGGATAAGGTGCTTTATCAATAAGGGTTTGGTCCAACATTGGAGAGGATTGTGGGGATGGAGTGGATCCCAAAATTGGAGTGGAGATCGTTTTAGGTAGATTCGAGGAAATGGGCGAAGGGTTCGAGCCTTGGGGAAAACGGAGAATAGGCTCGGATGAAGGTGGGGGACTAGACGAATTAGGGGAAGAAGAAGAAGCCGGGGTATCATTGGTGTCACTATCATCACATTGCTCACCCACTCGGTTATTCAGCACTTTTCCCGATCTCAACGTGGTAACGGCACTCACATTATAACTTTGTGAGTGGCCAGGATTAGGTATGGGTTGAGATGGGAGTTTCCCTTTCTCTCTCGCATTCATTGCGGCGTTCAACTGTGCAATTTGGTTTTCTATTGATTTAATACTCTCACCGTGGGAGGCAGAGTTTTTCTGTATGGTATCAATAGAAGATTTCATATCAGCCGACATTTGAATGGTATGTTTCATAAACATATCCAAAGTTTGTGCGAGTGAAGAGTTGTCAGTACCGACCACTTGTAGTGTAGATGTGTTGGCCGGATTTTGAAAATTTTGTGACTGAAAGGGGAGCTGACTTTGTGGTTGTGGTTGCTGTGGAGGAGGTCTTTGATAATTGCTTTGTTGGTTTTGGTTTCAAGCAAAGTTAGGATGATTCCTCCATCCTTGATTGTACGTGGAAGAATAAGGATCGTTTCTAGGTCGCTGCTGAAAAGCAGCATTAGTTTGAAACGATGCATTCATTGGACATTCTTCCGTTAAGTGTGAAAGATCTGAACAACAACCACAGACGGTCTTGGGAAGTGTGACCTGATTTAGGGAGAATGATGAAAATTTGTTCTCAATAGCGTCGAGTTTCTTCTGCATCGCTGCCATTTCGGCTTTCACCACGATGGAAATATCGAGCTGGTGAATACCTCCCCTAGATGATGGTGGTCTTGCGCTTTCCTACTGCAACGTGTTTTTAGCGAGATCCTCCAGATATTTCCAAGCTTCGCCGTCATCTTTAGACATGAAATTGCATTGACACATTGTTTCAAGCATCTGCTTTGTCGCTGGATTAATGCCCTCATATATAATTCGGCATAAATCCCATCTTTGTATTCCATGATGAGGACATTGGACAAGCAGATCCTTGAAACGTTCAAAGCACTTCCAAAATGGTTCATTGGGAAGCTGGGTGAACTGGTTGATCTCGCTTCTAATATGGGCGGTCTTATGGTTTGGGTAAAACTTCTTAAGAAATGCTATTAAGAATTCATCCCAATTAGTGATAGAGTGTGCGACAGTATTATAAAGCCATTTTTCTGCCAAGTCGCACAGTGTGAATGGGAGAAGACGCAAGCGCATAGCATCCACAGTCAATTGTGAAGTACCCATCATTGCGCATGCATTTTCGAATTTGGTGATGAAAACGTACGCGTCTTCCGACTCACGCCCGTGAAATTTGGGCAACAGATTGATGTAGTGGGGTTTAATTTCAAAATTATCTCCGTTAGCTGGTGGAATGAATAGACAAGTAGGAAGGGGACCACAGATAGGATAACATCTCTCTTAGAGAGAAATGCGCGGTGAATTCTGCGCACCTACGGGCGGTGGCAGCGTGGTGTTATAATCTGATGGAGTACCGTCCATCTCGGTCGTGGTGTGTGGTGGGGGAAACTAAGATGAAGAAGTACCGATTTCGGCTTCGATAGCAGGAATGCGGACAAGACGGGCACTAGAATCCCGTGTCCAGCCGAGCATGCACTAAGCGGGTTTAGTGCAAGTGGCAGCGTGTGTGTGATTTAAAATTTGGTTTGTTTTGAAAAAAGTGGGACTCAAGACAAATCACTCTAAAATGCACAAACAACTCTAGAACTAAGGTTACCTAGGTCAGTCTCTAGACCGCTCCTAGACTTCCAAAGGGCAAGCCGCAGGATCAATCCTCTACCACCTCTTTACTACTCTTGTGGCCAGGTAAGTGCCAGGTAAGTGGGAGGTATCCGCTATACGAATCGCCGAAAATAGCGGGCCTAATTAAGTAAACCACTTGCCTTAGACACACTTGCCTAGGCACCACAAAAGTAATGCGGATAAGAGATAGATTACCCACGACCTTCCTATGTCCTTAATGAGCGCGACAGTCCTTAGAGTTTGGTCTAGATATTTTTTTAAATTAATGTAGGGTTGATGCAGATGCTCGGTTTGTGATTTGTGGGGTTTAGGAAGGGTGATGAAATCCCCACCTAATCTTGATTTGGTCTTTGCCCCTTAAAGTCCGTATTAAAATATGCAAAACAAAACCAATCACAAAACTTTGCAAAAAGAATTTTGAACGGCGCTATTTTGCAAAGAATCCTGCAGAAAATAGATTTTATTGGATTTTAGAGAAGAGAGGAAGAGGTTAGAATCTTACCAGAGAAGATTGAAGCCCTAACTCCTCTGTTGTGCCGCGTTTCCGCCGCCACAAGAGTGTTTTCGCCGCGGATCCGCCGCGTGGCAGAGGGTTTAGGTGATGATTTTTGCTAGGTGTCCTTCTCTACTCCTCTGGATCTCAATGAATGTCTTTGTTTCCTGTTTCCTCAAGTCTGTGACTCCAGATCTCCTTGCAAAAATTCACGCACAAATCGTTAAATATGCAATTTGCAGTTTTGTTTTAATTATGATATTGATCGGATAAGAATTCAACACAAATAATAAGAATAAAAAATTACGCACGTATCCCCGGCAACGGCGCCATTTGATTGGTTCGAAAGATTGTGTTTAGTAGTTTAACCGCAATCAGAACGGTGTCGCGTGTAGCTAGACCGAGGTGAGTACGGGTCGTCCTCAGGGAAACGTTGAATCTTTTACTCTTACTTTAGTTGTGTTGAAAAAGAGAGGAGGGATAAACAATATTGTAAAATGGTTGTAGGATCTAGATCTACGTTAAACAAGAATGCAAAATATATATCTAGATTAACTACGGAAGTAAGTTTATATAAGAAAAGGGCTTGTAGGGTTCATTAGGATTTAGTATTTATGGATGATTAATTAAAAATTACTCTTTTTATCCTTTAATAGATTTAAAACTAGAACGACGGTGATGCATGTAGATTAGGGTTTCTGGAGGGAAATGGAATCCCACTCTTAACCCTTATCTCGACACGGAACTCCGTTCATATCTAGCCTTTACCAAAACAATCATTAATCTAATCTCTAATCGCGGTCGGGACAAACAATGAATTGTTAGCGCGCCCGATTAGGATGTTAATGATTCTTTTGATAAAGTTTACAATCTTTATAGGACTTAAAAAGAGTTTAGAGATGTTCATCATCAATTAGTCTACCCTAATCCTACGAACCCTAACAAGCGGAGAATTACTCGCGCATGTTGCGAGAAAAAGAGATGGAGAGAAATTGCATAATTAAACTACGAAGAAATAGAATAAGAAAAAGAAAGCTACCTTTATTAATCAACAATATTCATTACACTTTGATTCCTTAGAAAACGATTACAAAGACTAGTTTGCTTCTCGATCTCTTCCAAAGAGGTAGACGAACAGTTGATGATCAGTCTGGATGCGTGACCGTCTTGGACTTCGTGATCGCGTCGACTTGATGATTTTTCCAAGAGGCTCTCGGTCTTTATTTATAGTCCCAAAGCCAGAAATTTAGATGCCTAAATTGGGGAATAGTAGTTATAATCCAACCAGAAAAATGCCAGCCCTCAATTCATCTGTCATGCGGCGGATCCGCGGCCAACAGGGGGGTTTGGCCGCGGATCCGCAGCCAATGGTTGGGATCACTTGATCAAATTTCTGTGGGTAGATCCTTGTGACATGTGGCAATCTCCGGAAGCTTTGGAACTTGGAAATCTTCTCGTAGTTGCTTCCAGACTTGATTTCTTAATTTTGATTTCTTAATTAGGCAGGTTTGCTTTAACAACTTGATTTTCTTGATTTTTAGCCCTGAAAAATTCTGCACAATCTCAACAAATAATATTAGTGGAGTTTTGTTTTATTGAGATATTAATTTCAACATTAAGATTTGGTAAATGATATCTTTGCATACATTTTCCTACCAAATGTTAATTATAATATATCAACACATGGAAAATAGTATTTTTACAGATAAACCCTCATATGTATAATATATTATAATAAAGACCTTTTCTAGTATAGAAATAGTAGAAAAATATAATAACAAATGTGCAGTTTTATCAACTGAACATAGATCATTTTCGGCCTCGAAGACTTCAAGTAAGCTTGTTCCTTTAGCCTTGTGAACCATTACTAGAGTCCGGAAGATCACTACTTGGAGCGAAGGGACTACTACACGGAGCTTTAAAAGTGAAGGACATGTCTACAAAGGTTGTATTCCTCATTCACTTAGTGTAAAGTAGTTTACATGTCAGTTAAACCCTAATCCTCTAGTTAGATCCTTGGTTATGGGTTGCTTAGCACTCTAGGTTTTTTAAAATTGCATTCTTGATGCCCTAGAAAACGTAGTGAGGGTGCTAAGGAACCTTTCAGTGCTATCAGAGCCAAGCTAGAGGATTAGACAATGTTAGTCGAATCACGAAACCGAAACAACTCCGAAATCTCGAAAAAAAATCCCAAGTTTCTGTCTGTTCTCCTCCGAACACAGAGACGCGACCGGGTAGATTCGTCTTGCCTGAATTTGGGGGCAAATGCTATTTGGTTTTATCCGTCCACCTCTCCGAAAATGCCAAGTTGATTTATGGAACCGTGTATTGAAGGTTTAGACGGATGCGGCCGTTGTAGCAGACTTCGTCTGATTCCCTCTCGTTTGAGGGGTTTTTGATTGTGGGGACGCTCTTCTATGCAGGTGCAAGCCCCTGCAGTTAATTACGCTACCGCATCGCTGTAACCACTTTCTCCTTCTCCAGATGGTCACTTCATATCGTGTTTTTTTTTGTTTTTGGTTGCCCGTGGATTGTATACGGAGACTAATTTATGTTTTCGCCCGTAGGGCGTGGATTAGTCCAAATCCGTATTTTCTTAGATTTGGGTTTTGGTTTAGGTTTAAGGATACGTTAGTCTCATTTGAGACTAAGATCAACTTAAACGTTTGTTAAGGATACGTTAGTCTAATTTTAGACTAAGATCAACTTAACCATTTGTTAAGGACACGTTAGTATAATTTTAGACTAAGATCAACTTAACCATTTGTTAAGGATACATTAGTCTTAATTAAGACTAAGATCTACTTAACAAAATCATTTAGATCCAACAAAAGAGCATTTGGGCTTTATTGTTTTAGTTTAGGGATTTTGCGGTCCAATTTAAAGACGTCATAGTCTGTAAAGTTTAAGGACATCGTAGTCCATGAGTTTAAGGACATCATAGTCCACAGTTTAAAGACGTCATAGTCTATAAAGTTTAAGGACATCATAGTCCATGAGTTTAAGGACCCCACAGTCCGTGGAATGTCTGGTTGGGACCCATCACCTCTCTGAAGACGTTGAAGGATTACAACGACAAATATCAGAGGAGTGAAGAGATGTACCCTTGAAACAATATTGGTTGGGAGATCTGTAGTCCAATTTGGGACTAAGATCAAATGTTTGTGAGCATATGGGCTCAATTGATCTGAATTAGGGATCTGTGGCCACTTTGGGCTCGGCCCATTTAATTAAGATGTTGAACATTTAACAATGCTGAGAATTGGTTTGGGCTCTAAAAATATTTTTGTCTTTTATTGAGTGTTGTGCACTCATCATAGCTCTGGGGCTTTGTTATTTAAAGAACAATTTTTGTTCTCTTAACGCACACTTGAGGAGCACGTGGCACGCTTGGCACTGAGCGCCAGTCAATGAGCGCAGTGCGCTTCTGTCAAGTAGCGCACACGTGAGGAGCACATGGCGCGCTTGACGCTTTGCGCCAGATAATGATCGCATTGCGCTTCTGTCAAGAAGCGCATTGCGCTTCTGTCAAGAAGCGCATTGCGCTTCTGTCAAGTAGCGCACACGTGAGGAGCACGTGGCGCGCTTGGCGCTATGCGCCAGATAATGAGCACAGTGCGCTTCTGTCAAGTAGCGCACACGTGAGGAGCACGTGGCACGCTTGGCGCTGTACGCCAGACAATGAGCGCAGTGCGCTTCTTTAAATTTGTAGTGCTAAGGCTCTTTTTAGGCAGCTTTGCGCCCTGAGAATTAAATTCTCTTTCTTATAAGAGACTTTGTCTCATGGATCTAAGAACAAAGTTCTTAACTTTTATAGGAGATGTTTCAATCTCTTATGTTTTTGGTGAAAGCCTTTGCCTTTATAGATCTATGATCCTAAGAGAATTGAATTATTCTCCCCCACTTTTATAATAAGATATTATAATCTCTGGAAGACAATTTGTCTTATAAATCTATGATCTGATGAAGATTAAGTTCTTCCCCTTATTTTTTATGATGAGATACTTTGATCTCTGTTGTGAAAGATCTTGGTCTTATAGATCTATGATCTTAGAATAAAAAGTAATATGAGGTGATTTCGTCTCTCTGTTCTTTTTTTACCTTGAAGAAAATTTTCTTCTTCTGAGAGCTTAAACTTTTTCTTTGAAATTTCTCAAAGTTTATGGGGGGGGGGTTCCTCTATATGAGATTTGAAGTCTTGGGGCCTTTATATAGGACAAGCTGATTTGTTGAATCAGTTGCAGAGATCTTTTCTCTAATTGATTTTGGGATTTCCCCACCATTGGATCTTTGATCCTAGGGCTTCTGTTTTACAGAAGGCAATCTTCTTGTTTTTAACAAGATTGAGAAATCTTTTCCCATACAGAATTTATTCTGTATCTAGGTGATTTTAATCACCATTGGATCTTTGATCCAACGGTGCTCTGATTTACAGAGCACAATCTTTCCTGTTTGGAAAGATTCCGAGGAATGTTTCCTTAACAGAATTTTATTCTGGTCAACTGATGATTTTTAATCATGTTCGTTGGATCTTTGATCCAACGGTTGGGAACATTTAGTTCCAGCGCTAGCGCTCTCGTGCTTACGTGCTTTGCACGTGGTGCGCTGCTTAGAGTGCAGCGCTCTTAGCGCTAGCGCTCATGTGTTTTGCACGTGGTGTGCTGCACCGCTCTTAGCGCTAGCGTTCATGTGCTTTGCACGTGAGCGCTTCCTCAGAGTCTTTTACTCTTAGCGCTGGCGCTGTTATGAAGCGCTGCTTCATTTCAAAATTTGAAATTTGAACAGAGCTTTGCTCTGATTAGGGGAAACAAAGTCCCCCCCACCGTTGCGCTCACGTGGCTCACACGTGAGTGCAGCGGTGGCAGTATCTACGTCCTTAGATCAACTTAGAAGTTGAAACGACTCTTAGTGCTTATAAATAGGGCCCTTGGCCCTTTAGATGATCTATGTTCATCTTCACACTTTTTCTTCTGAGAATTATTTCTTTTTCAGAGCATAGCTCTTCCCTTTAAGAAATTTCATAAGAGTCAAAATTCTGCCCAATTTAGGTATAATTTGAACTTTTTAACAGAGCTTTGCTCTCCTTGGATCATAAATCTAAAAAATATATCTTTAGGGTTTTACCCATTAACAGAGCTATGCTCATTTTCAAGATGTAATCTTTTTTTAGGGTGATTTTAACCTATGAACTGGAATATAGTTCATGAATAACTTAAGGGTTTATTCACAGATCTTGAAGATCTTGGAGTTTTTACTCTGTAGAAGCTTTGCTTCTTAGGGTTTCTTGATTGATTGTTTCATCTTCCTTACAGAGCGTTGCTCTTTTAGAAATTTGGGGGGGGGGGGAATTTTATTCCCCTCATGATTAATTATGACAGTTGTCTGTCTATTGCAGAGCACTGCTCTCAATGGGAGATTTACTCCTTGGACCGAGGGGCCTTCATTAAATGAGAATCCTTTGAAGATTTTCTCATTTAATGACAGTCTCATCAAATGATGAAACTGTTTTATTAATAGTGAGAATCATCTAGATTGTGTGGGTCCCCTTTGGTCCCTTTTTACTGCATTGAAGTGTGGTACTGATTTAAAGTACCAAATACCGAACTTGACTTGTAGCATTGACGGCTAACTTTGTTCTTTTCTGCACAGGTACTATGTATTTCGATACTTTGTTTCCCTTTGTCCGTTCAGAAGGCGGATTCCCCAAAGCACCCGTGGATGGGGAAGTCTTCGCGTTGATCAAAGATCATGACCCGGAGCGAAAGAATCTTCATCTATGGGGTAGATGGTACAGTCAAATTATCAGGGTCGACGGAGCTTTTCTTGTGCGACGCCCACGGAGCCTATCTCGGCGATCCCTTATGCAGATGCACCCCCGATAAACTATGCCATGGAGGAGGTCAATTGGACTTCAGAGGGTCTCCTTCAGCCTTTTATGGCTGCAATACCCGTATAGCCGCCGGCAGCTTTGGATACTTCATCTATGGCTGCAATACCCGGACTTCATTCACGGAGAATGGGTTCAGCTCCCCTGTCACAGTATACTCGAGACCATCCTTGAAATACTTCATACACTGATGTTGTGTAGAAGGGATGATATTGTACTCGTGTAACCAAGGCCTGCCGAGCAAGGCGTTGTAGTAAGTCTTGGCGTCAATGACATGAAACTTCATGTCAGTGACGAGCAGCCCAAAGCGTAACGTCAGAATTACAGACCCGAGCGTCCATGATGACTGGGAGTCGAATCCAGAGATAGTGATTTTATCCCAAGCGAGGTGTTGAACGCTCATGCATATCTCCTTCAACACCATTACATTGAGAAGGTTGACGGAGGACCCATTGTCGACCAGGATTTTGCCTATCTTGATGTCATGACAGTATCTGGTGACATACAAGGGACGGTTATGCTCGCATGTCCCGAGGAGGAGATCTTCGTCGCTGAAGGTGATGTTGGATGTGTGAACTTCTTCCAGCTCGTATTTCATCTTTTATTCGACAAGGAAAGCTTGAAACTGGTTAGGTTCTTATAGTGCCTTGATCAGAGAATCTCTCGCCTCTTTAGATAGCAGGAGGGCATCGAGAATGATTAGCTGCGCGGGTATTTTCCTCAGGTGTGCCAGAACATTATAATCCACCTTGTTTTTCTTGGACGGGTCCTTGGCTGCCAGCTCTTCGACGACTCGATCATCGAGGGTGATATCCTCAGGGATCTTTTCTTTCCCCTTATCCTTTTTGTTCGATCCCTTGGTTGCTGGACCGAGATTGTTTTCAGGTAGAGTGCCATTGCGCAGTTGAATATTCTCGCAGGTCTTCATCTCTTCTGTTTCATAGAGGACCGAGGGCTATTTCTTCATCTGAATCGCTCTCGAAGGTGATAACTTGCGATCTCTTGCTATTAACCATGTGACAGTTGCTGGCAGTTCTTTTGCGCTCATCTGTCGCGCTCTTCTTCTCTCGACGCGTCTTGTGCTTCATTCGCTTGAAATGCTGCCGGTGGGCAACATATCCTTACCACCAGTTTTTAAAGGCGTTGCACTTTTCAGTAGGGTGTGTAGTCCTCCGATGGTACAAGCAGTAGTTTGGATGTGCGTCTGTTTCGTCGGAATGTATCACACAAAGTGTGTTTCCTTCGGAAGGTGGCAGCTTCATCCCCATCGACATGGCTTTGGCGAATCGTTTCCTTGTCTTGAACCTGCTTTTTCTGGCGGCGGATGTGGTTTGATATGGTGGGAGTGTTTTTAACCTTTCGTCTAGTCGCCGGAGTTTTGCCTTTTCGAGTATGGCCAGTTCGCGCTCTCGATCAGCTTTGTTTTTCTGACGGGCCTCATTCAGGAATGCGTTAATCATCTCGTTTAACGGTCCTAGGAGTTCCGGTTCGGAATCTGCCCCCAGTTTCTCTGCATCTGGAGCTTCTTCACCGTTTATTAACGAGTGAGAGATCACGTGGCAGCTTGCCACATAATCCTCAGATTCATCTGATGAGTCTTCTCCCTCATCTTCATCACCATCTCCATTTTCAAGGATATGGTTGAGGAATTCTTGGAGTGTGACCGGAGTTCGCGCCTTCTGGTTATATTCTTCCAGCGCGTCAATATGTTTTTGCAGGTCAGTACGCTTGTCATTAGGCTTCACGGGATTTTTCATCATCTTCTTCTTCTTTGAAGACTTTGATGACTGGGCATGGGCGTTTTGACTATCATCACCAACTTTCAGCGTTAGGCGTGGCTTCAGCATCCCCTCAATAACCTCGGGTTCCAGCGGACTTTTCCACCTGATCGCTGGGCATGCTTGGAGATCCTTCATCATTCTTTTCGTTTTGGCTGAAAGAGCGACCTCCCATAGAGCTTCTTTGATAAAAGAGCACGATGCTCCTGGTGTGTCCCCCCTTTTAAGAGCGTGCGGCTGTGGCGGGCTTACTTTCCAATTCTCGGACAGTGCGAACTTGCCTTGTTGGTATTGGTCCTCAATCCAGCCTTTGAAAACGAAGCAATTTTCGATCGGATGGCCTACTGCTCGGTGGTAGGGGCAGTAAATAAAATTGTTGGCCTCACCGGGTTGCAATGGGCATTTCGGATCCGGCAAGGTGATGAGCCTGTTGCGCACTGCCAGCTCGAACAGTCTCCTCGTTTTATCCCGGGGAAACGAATAGGGGCGTCCCGGTCTCTCCTCGAGGGATTGGCATGAATGCACGTTGCTTTGGCGAACAACCGGGTTTAAGTTGCTCGGCTGTTGTTGAGTATTGGCTACAAAGGTCGCTTTCCCTTTACCCTTTTCGTTCCACAATTCTGTCTTTGAAAAGGAAGGATTATGACCCATCTGGTCCATTTGGGCCAGCTTATCAATCAGGGTATGAAAGGTAGCCGTCTTGAAAAACATCATGGAATGAGACATGGTCGCCTGCGGATCAAGGGTACCTACGAACATGCCTACTACAGCACTTCTTCGATGCGCTGCTTGCATTTCGACCATAGATTTCGCCATCGTATCGCGTACTAGACCCATGTCTCACCCGGCTTCATGATGGCATTAAATAATGATGTGATTGGGGTGCGTTCGCTAGCGCTCGCGAAACGTTGGGTAAATAGCAATTCCATCTCCGTAAAAGTTTTGACAGAGTCGTTGGGCAGCTCTGAATACCACTCAAAGGCCATTTCCGCCAAGCTGCCGATGAATTGATGATGTAACAATTTGTCGTCACCTCCGGTATTTCCGCAGAGAGCCCTGAACTGAGCGACATGTTGATGGGGATTGCCTATCCCCTTGTATACGTGAAACTTAGGAATCGTGTATTCTGGCGGATACTTGATCTGATCGTACCATCCTGGATATGGTCGCCCAGTTCTGATGACTTGGCTGTTTGCTTCATTCGCTTGATGAGCTCGTATTTGTTGAGCTGTATAATCATCGAGCATGGCTTTGGAGATGGTCTCCTCCTTGGCTGCTGACAGAGCCGGCAGAGGATTTGATATCTCTCCTCTATCATATCTTGGAATAGGATGGCCATTTGTTTTATGTTGGCCGCTTGTTCCGCAGCCTCTTTGTCCTTCTTCTCAAGCATTCTCCGAAGGAATTCAGCATCTGTTTCCTGCTCGCGATGCTGCTCCGATGATATCTCCGGGCTTGCTTTGGTCCTGTTTGTAAGTGCACGGCGGCGCCCCGGCCGTCAATCCGACGCCGGAATGCGGAAGCGGTGAAAAACTTTAATTTTGCGGACTTAGCAAACCGGCACCACCGCGCACTAAACATCCGGATCGTAACCATTAACAAGTCTAAGCTAACTACAAGATAGGGAAGAGAAGTATACCGACAGATCCGAGTCCTCCGGTCTTCATCTCCACTCCGATCTCCTCGCGGGATCTCCGTCCGTCTCCTCCTCGTCGCCGGAAGTGCACCACGTTGCCTACATCGTTTACGGGCTCCCACCTCAATGCCGAGGCAACTCGGGCACGAAGCCGGCTACTCGACGTGCCCAAGATATGCTGTAGAATATCTAGAGAAGAAGTCTCATTTGGGGTTCTTGGAGGTGCCACTTTGGTAGAGGGATGATACAAGAAGTATATGGAGGAGCTTGGAGAATTTTGGTGCATGAAATGAACAACATTTTCCCACCTCAATTTTTGGACAGCCCCCTCCTATACATGGCCGGCCAATACAAGTGAGGGAGGAGAATGAGAGTGAGAGTGTAGTGTGATAGAAAATGAGAGAGCCATCCTTATCCAAGAGAGAGAGAGAGGAATGGTTATCATATGGAATAATGATCACAAAGAAACACCAACACTCAACAACCAAATCATGCAAAGAAATGATTACCAAAAGAGAACCTCACTCCACCACAACCATAATGAAAACCATGTCATATGAAAGTCAAGCCATGATGGAGAAGTCAAGAAGTCAAGGTCAATGAAAAACTATCATGACACAAGAATAAGCAAAGAACCCCTCCACAAATACTTATTTGCAACAATGCAAATAAGCCCTCCTCCACCAATCTTCTGCCAATGAACGGAACAATGGAAATCGGCCGAAACTAAAAGCAAACTGGCAACTCCAGAAAACTGGTCCCGTAATAAATTACAGGAAAACCCCGATACTGTGCATACACACCCGCATCTGTATTTCGACCGAAATACAAATGCAATGAGACAAAATCTACACTGTACTATACTAGGATCCGGCTTAAACCAAAGCCGGCCAGTAATATCCGTTCGATCCTGATTCGTGCAATACCGCACGTATCTGATCGAACCCTGCCATATAACTATACGGCCTATAGTACAAACTGTCCGATCCTGATCCGTGCAATACCGCACGTATGTGATCGGACCTTGCCATATCTCCATACGGCCTCTACAACCTTTCGCCCGAAAGCTGAGTAACTGTAAGTGTGGTGGACTCTAAAGACTCGTCAATACTATGGCTGTGGATTTAACCACTAGCACGTAAGAGGTATATGCCAATACGTGACGGGCCACCAGCTATTGACCAAAAGGGACGTCGATGAGGAAGCTCACCCCGACACCCAACTGAGCCTGTCAGTGACAATATCCGTGCAGTCCGGTCCGTTCGTCTATGAGCATCGCATGGCGGGCCTAGGGGGTTGGTAAAAGTCAGACCCCCAAAAGCGGTACAAGTCGTGTCGGAGTGTAGCCCAGAACACCCTGAGATACTACTGGAATACCTACCAGTAAATCTCCTTGCCTCGGCCGAGGGCTTCGTGTAATGGCTCTCCTAGACACAGCACGACCTCACCCCCAATACCGGGAGAGACGAACCCCTGAAGATACGCTCACTGCCTCCATGTGGCTCGGGACTGTACCCAACTAAAACCTGTTTGCACGACTCCTTTGAGCCGTGGTAGGGTAGTAATCAAAGTACAGTGGGAACTCACACGAGACAAATGACGATCCCCAGGTCGATGAACTAACCTGCACACATGTCACCAGGGAACTGCCATCTGACGTCTGGTATATGACCAACTGGCATGTTCCCGGCGAGTCCTGTCCGGTGTACTCATAACCCAATGAGCACCTGTATACATCTTAGGTGATCCAACTGACACCAGTGGCTTGTGAGACCGGCCACCGCCCCTCGTCGGGGTCTCGACTATATACACTAGTCTACTATGGAGTATCGATGCCCTGTCTCGAAACTCACACGACTAGGGACCATTTAAGGATATGCTTATAGATTACCAGCTCCCACGTATATGATCGCCCTCATACTGCTGGTGGTCAAGCATAGAATCCTAGGGGCTCTATCAACGTATAATAGCGACGTGTCAGGTCGCCTAAAACAGTACACGATGATAGAGGTAAACCAGATAGCATACTATCATCTCGAGTAAGACTGTCCTACCGGGATAGGTCCTCCCTCAATCACCGCAATCACGTACCTGTGATCCAATAATTGACTCTGAGGGCACTATCTCCAACAATCTCCCACTTGCACTCAAGGCTAATTATTGCGATGTCGCATACTCACAGCCCGTGTGATATCGAACACCCAACTCCTCTACTAGTCAGTCTCACAAATCCCGTTTGCGAAACTATTGCGTTCGAGGAATAGCCTCAGTGAGTGGATCCGCCTTGATGTCTCTTTCTATGTCTCTCTATATCTCAAGTTCGCGGAGAAACCCATCTCCCGAAATTAGCAATACCTGTCTTAGAATGTGTCTGGATGTCTGATGGGACATAGCTCATAAATGAACTCCAAATCCAAACTTCTTAGACTGTATCGTCAACTGAACTTAATCAGTATCCTGCGCCATGCCTCCCTCAGTATTGCCTTGGACCATCTGTCCAAAATACTGCCCCTCGTCAGAGGGAAAACTATAACTCTGACAACCTCCTTGTCGTCCATGTCACCTTGGAAGCCTGGAATGATAACTGTCTCCTGAATGAGGCTGTCGTTATCATATCCCTAGAACATCCACTTATGTTCTAAAACTGCTTCCGACCGTTTCTCCAGGATTGGATTAATGTCAGCTTATTGCATCTAGTGCATGAACAACATCTGGTGTGGTACTTGACATCTCATGATTGACTCAATTGCCTGAGCAAGCGATCTGTCAATCATGCACATCCCTCTCTAATTTAGTCTGTAAGACCCCTTTAGAGAGGGTGACTCCATATCCTGCAGGTACACTACCGTGCCAGGAGTCGTCCATCCTAAATACTCTTAGAATGCTGTCAAGTACCCTGATTGGGAAACCACCCAAATCCAGATCTAAAACCATAGATCTAGTAACCAGTATGTCTGATATAATGTCCAAGTCCCATGTGGAGAAACCACTGTGTGACGACCAAAGTATAACCGATTGTAGTATAGGAGTTTCCTTTCCTATTTTGTGTATGTCATCCAAATACCAGGATATCACACCCTACTACCTTCTCAACAGATCCATCCCCTATTCTGATGAAGTCAAACCCATGACTGTCACGTCAGAAATGGATGATCTATCTCCGCTACATCTGCTTTAGTCTATAAATAGACATAAGCTACCTGTCCACCAATGCTTCCGCTGCTCCCACTGACTACGACAACCCTCTGGCAGAGTCATATACACGTACACTTCTAAAGCTAGTTTAGAACGACGCTATACTCATCCTCCCGCCGGGTCTCGCAACCTGGAACAACAGCAATGGCAATTGTGGGTAAACAAGAACTTTCCTGTCACCGTCCTTGAGGCTACCGTAGTAGCTCTCGGGTGCCTGAAGTTACCCACCAAATCTGCGGAGTGGCCAATGGAATGTCAATCCAGATTGAATTTTTAGGTTCCTTATCAAATCTTCAGTAATCGTTTGTGGTTCTGGAATCACTTCCAGTTCTACCATACTCCCACTACTGTTTTCTGAAAAAATCCATTTTTAATAAAACTGTGGCGAGTCAAGAACAATATCGCTATTGTTCATCCAGATGGTAGAAAAGTCAACCCTCGTCATAGCCTGGGTCAACCCACAAACAGCCATTACAGAAACGTGCCTTGAGTTGTCCAATGTCTGGTTTTAAGCATAAACCGGACAACTTCCCGTACCTTAACAATGTTAAGATATGAACTGTACTATATCCAATATAGAACCAGAGGCACTTATTTAATTGAACCAGATTCAAATCATGCAGCTGTCCCCAGTGCATGTCAACTAAATGGAAGGAGGCCGATCAGCGTTACTCAACTTAGGAATGCTTCCAATTATGAGTAACCTGAAAGAGAAGCAAGTTCTCTTAGTCACTACTAGCAACTGAATATCATACACAAGTATCTACATCTTCGATCACTTTGAAGAATCCCGATACTTGGAATATCTGGTTCTCTACTTTATTCAAATACCTACAACTTCTCAAAATTCAGACCCTGTGTTTCCACGAAACACCTATCTAAAAACTAGAGAAGTCATAAGTAAACCGAATATAGTACGAGGACCAACCCCTCTGTCCTGATGGACGCTGGACAACATACAATACTCTGTATAAGTCCCTTGAGTCTGATAACTCATTCACTGTGTCGTAGGTTGAAAACTGTACTTATGGTTAAGAAGAATTACACCGCTGTTTAATGCTCCTTACCTAACCATCCACTGGTATAGGTAAATGTCATCGACATAATTTCAAAAAGTATATCTCACTCTATGAAAATAGACGTACAGATATATCGATTTGAAATTGGTGCATAACAGCGGATATTCAAAACCAAATATTTGCCGACCGGCAAACAACCCAGGTGATTTCCTCAAATATCACCGATTACAACGAATCCCGATATAATGAGGATAATCACCCAATTCCCAATAACCTACTCCCACTCATCATCTGTAAAACCATACAGATGTGAGAATCATACCTGGTAAATACATACCCTGGAGCAAGTGTCTAATCGGGAAATCAGTTTTCCTTTAACAGTACACAGTGAAACTGAAACATTGAAATGTTTCGATGGGGTATCCCGGTATTCCTAGTGATGCCTCTTCCAGATTCACGACTGTAACCGTATAATTCTTTGCCACCTCTCCAAATCCCTTCATATGTCTTTAGTCATTACCTTCTGCACACCCCTATAGGCCAAATGGTTTTCTTCCTTCCCTACCGTTCGGCACCAGCCTATGGTTTGGAAGAAGACTATCCAATAAGCATAATGGGTGTACTGTCCCAATCCTAGGAACACTCGCAATGCGAGAGAAGGTGAAGATAAAAGACACCTGAATAAATCTTATTCGTATTTCTCCTGAACCAGAATCCATCCCCGAACTGGAACAAGTTCCTTTCGAGTTCGTATATAACCATACGATGGAGTATCCAATAAACTGTGGATCTTCGTAGTGATACGGAGTGTCCTGGAGAAATTCAAAGGTGATTTTAGGATTGGCGAAGAAATACCTGGTTTAGTCATGAATATCTGTTGCAATTTACTTTGCCTTCTTACTAATCCCTTGCTTTGTCTTAACTTAATACCTTCTGCACACCATCGTTATGCTAATTGGTTTTCTTCATTCCCTACCGGTCGGCACCAGCCTAAGGTTTGGAAGAAGACAATCCAATTTGCGTAATAGGTGTACTACCCCTAAACCAAGGAGTACTCGTAACCTGAGAGAGGGTAAAAGGAAAAGACAACTGAATAATCCTATCCGTTTTCTCCAGAACCTGAAACCATCCTCGAATAAATTCTTTCGAGTTCGTATCTAACCATACGATGGTTTTGTCCAATGGAAGTGGACGTTCGTAGTAATACGGGGTGTCCTGGAGAAAAGGGTAAAAGTAGGAGTGGCAATGAGGTCTGCAACTCTGACAATCCAAAAGCCAGTGTTTAAGAAGGTTCGGTCAACTTGGTCACTGAGTCATAGTCTTAGGGTCGGGTCAATGTTCGCTGCCAAAGAGAGAGAGAAAAGAAACACTCAGCGTGCACTCTAACCTAGATCAGAATGGTTACCAATTTATCTAATCTGGAATCCTCCCACTGTACCTCAAATTCTCTTCCAAACCTGAAAGAAGAATTAGTCGGGGTCACCCGAGGAGTAAACCAACTCATCAGTGGGAATCGGGATCCAACTATCATCGCATGATAACGTGACGGAATCCGCTCACGGTATCACACTCCAGAAGGTATGCGCATATCTGGCAAGTTTCAGTTCTTTTGAAACTCCCGATGTGATTTCTGCCCCATGCTCTTATGACCTTGGCGTGAGGTCAAAATATCATAAGTCACATGTCAAGTTCTACCCATCATTATCCAGGTTAATTTGAATCCACCCGTACATACCCTTGACGTGGGCCAAAATAGTAGTACGACTGTCCCAAACCAACGCATCTATCTATGCAACAAATAAATACCCGGCAGCTACCAATCACTATGCCTTAGCGTGAGGTCAAAATACATAGCTTGAATACTACCGAATATTTAACTGAAATGATGGAGGGCTACGAATGGTTTCTGGCGAAAACCTTTAACGTAAAGAACTTGATATCGTCGAAGGAACGGATAGCTTTTTTTAAAAATATAGTGACGAAAACCGTTGCTAAAGAGGTCACTCCCGGTGAAGGGATCTCGGCTCTTTCCCCGTAGAATGGGGTGCAGGATATTCCAAATGAATACCGCGATGCAAAGCAAAAGTAATCGGCTATAGTGAAGTTAATGCCCTGACGCAAACTTCTGTCCAAGGGGTCACTCCCGGTGAAGGGATCTCGGCCCTTGCCTCGTCGACTGAGGAGCAGGATATTCCAACTGAATATCACGATGCAAAACAAAAGTGAACGTCCTTGCAATAACAGCTTTTTGAAAAGTGTTCCAACAACATCAGATTAGGTTTGTTTTTAACTTGCATTGATCCGAATCAATGCAGTCCCATCAATTGATCAAAAAGAACGAAAATATACTGATGTACGTATATGCCATCCGCATTCGCCACTGGGTCCCGTCATTACCCGTTAGGTTAGCTAACTAACGACAGAGCGGGGACTGGACTAGCGCGGATGTAAAACATATACAACATCTACTAATATATATACCAATATATTATATTTCGCTCAAGGCGTGAAAGAAATGCAACATCACAGAGAATGAACAGCATCACAGAAACAATACAGATATCTGGGATCCCCGGGTTTCACAGAGCCACTGCTGAAACCCGACGTTCCCCTGGTCGTGTGGATAGCCTGTGCAATGAAATCCTAGACCCCTACGGGTGCGGCAAGTCACCCGCCAAAACCTGAAGCGAGGCAGCCCCCTTCAGCGCCGTGAATGGACCACCCAGCACTTCACGGAATCCGGTAACTTGGGCACCCCTCCTGGGTCAACCTGTACCCCCTACGAGTGCGGCGAATAGCCCGCCAATCCTAGAGTGAAGCCCCCTCCGTCTCAATGCCATGAGATGCGGGCTTGTTGCCCTCCAGAACCCGGCTATCCGTGCACCCCTCCGTGGGGTAATCCTAGTACAGAAAGTAAAATATACATATACCGGGTACAACGACCGCAACCTGGCCGTGCCCCAAAATAATAATACAAACAGGCAGTGACGGCAGTCCACATGTCGGACGCTCGCCCCGCAATATCAAATGTACATAATACAACACAACTGTACTAGCATTGCATCCAGGCTATCCCCCACGACCGATCCGCAACATCACAGCAAAAACAAAACATCAACGTGAAAATCACGTTCGCAAATCCGTCTAACCGGGCTATAGCAGTTAGACTGGATTTACCGATCGAGTGACATTCACGGTCGCAGATATAATGTAAATACTGTGAAAAATGTGTTTAAAATTTTCCGATTGATCAAACAATTAACAAGTGGGCCTCAAGAAAAACTGTAGCACTCACAGAAATAATTGGCCCAATTTTAATATTCCAAAACCCCTAATTTAAGCCCAGAGGCCTACTGGAAAAATCCGACCCATTGAACCTTTCATTCTGCGGCGGAACCGCGGCCCCAGGTGGGTATTGGCCGCGGTTCCGCGCTCTGACTGAAAAGTCAACGGCTCGAATTTTCCCAGAAGTCTTATGTCATCCTGTACAGTACTTTAATACAACCTGAAAAATTTTTGGGGACCAAAAAATTTCAACAGAAAACTGTCGTGAGCAAATACGGGTTTTTGGACATTTCGATCGATCGGAACTGAAAAACACATTACACAAAGCTAGACTAAGTTAATGGGGAGGCTCTGATACCACTGTAAGTGCACGGCGGCGCCCCGGCCGTCAATCCGACGCCGGAATGCGGAAGCGGTGAAAAACTTTAATTTTGCGGACTTAGCAAACCGGCACCACCGCGCACTAAACATCCGGATCGTAACCATTAACAAGTCTAAGCTAACTACAAGATAGGGAAGAGAAGTATACCGACAGATCCGAGTCCTCCGGTCTTCATCTCCACTCCGATCTCCTCGTGGGATCTCCGTCCGTCTCCTCCTCGTCGCCGGAAGTGCACCACGTTGCCTACATCGTTTACGGGCTCCCACCTCAATGCCGAGGCAACTCGGGCACGAAGCCGGCTACTCGACGTGCCCAAGATATGCTGTAGAATATCTAGAGAAGAAGTCTCATTTGGGGTTCTTGGAGGTGCCACTTTGGTAGAGGGATGATACAAGAAGTATATGGAGGAGCTTGGAGAATTTTGGTGCATGAAATGAACAACATTTTCCCACCTCAATTTTTGGACAGCCCCCTCCTATACATGGCCGGCCAATACAAGTGAGGGAGGAGAATGAGAGTGAGAGTGTAGTGTGATAGAAAATGAGAGAGCCATCCTTATCCAAGAGAGAGAGAGAGAGGAATGGTTATCATATGGAATAATGATCACAAAGAAACACCAACACTCAACAACCAAATCATGCAAAGAAATGATTACCAAAAGAGAACCTCACTCCACCACAACCATAATGAAAACCATGTCATATGAAAGTCAAGCCATGATGGAGAAGTCAAGAAGTCAAGGTCAATGAAAAACTATCATGACACAAGAATAAGCAAAGAACCCCTCCACAAATACTTATTTGCAACAATGCAAATAAGCCCTCCTCCACCAATCTTCGGCCAATGAACGGAACAATGGAAATCGGCCGAAACTAAAAGCAAACTGGCAACTCCAGAAAACTGGTCCCGTAATAAATTACAGGAAAACCCCGATACTGTGCATACACACCCGCATCTGTATTTCGACCGAAATACAAATGCAATGAGACAAAATCTACACTGTACTATACTAGGATCCGGCTTAAACCAAAGCCGGCCAGTAATATCCGTTCGATCCTGATTCGTGCAATACCGCACGTATCTGATCGAACCCTGCCATATAACTATACGGCCTATAGTACAAACTGTCCGATCCTGATCCGTGCAATACCGCACGTATGTGATCGGACCTTGCCATATCTCCATACGGCCTCTACAACCTTTCGCCCGAAAGCTGAGTAACTGTAAGTGTGGTGGACTCTAAAGACTCGTCAATACTATGGCTGTGGATTTAACCACTAGCACGTCAGAGGTATATGCCAATACGTGACGGGCCACCGGCTATTGACCAAAAGGGACGTCGATGAGGAAGCTCACCCCGACACCCAACTGAGCCTGTCAGTGACAAAATCCGTGCAGTCCGGTCCGTTCGTCTATGAGCATCGCATGGCGGGCCTAGGGGGTTGGTAAAAGTCAGACCCCCAAAAGCGGTACAAGTCGTGTCGGAGTGTAGCCCAGAACACCCTGAGATACTATTGGAATACCTACCAGTAAATCTCCTTGCCTCGGCCGAGGGCTTCGTGTAATGGCTCTCCTAGACACAGCACGACCTCACCCCCAATACCGGGAGAGACGAACCCCTGAAGATACGCTCACTGCCTCTATGTGGCTCGGGACTGTACCCAACTAAAACCTGTTTGCACGACTCCTTTGAGCCGTGGTAGGGTAGTAATCAAAGTACAGTGGGAACTCACACGAGACAAATGACGATCCCCAGGTCGATGAACTAACCTGCACACATGTCACCAGGGAACTGCCATCTGACGTCTGGTATATGACCAACTGGCATGTTCCCGGCGAGTCCTGTCCGGTGTACTCATAACCCAATGAGCACCTGTATACATCTTAGGTGATCCAACTGACACCAGTGGCTTGTGAGACCGGCCACCGCCCCTCGTCGGGGTCTCGACTATATACACTAGTCTACTATGGAGTATCGATGCCCTGTCTCGAAACTCACACGACTAGGGACCATTTAAGGATATGCTTATAGATTACCAGCTCCCACGTATATGATCGCCCTCATACTGCTGGTGGTCAAGCATAGAATCCTAGGGGCTCTATCAACGTGTAATAGCGACGTGTCAGGTCGCCTAAAACAGTACACGATGATAGAGGTAAACCAGATAGCATACTATCATCTCGAGTAAGACTGTCCTACCGGGATAGGTCCTCCCTCAATCACCGCAATCACGTACCTGTGATCCAATAATTGACTCTGAGGGCACTATCTCCAACACTGTTTGTGCGGCCATAGCTGTTAGCACCTCTTAGAGCTTTTGTTGTTGTTACTCCTGAGCCTTAGTCACTGATCGAATAAGCGGTCGATGATCTGTGGAGATACGACTATCCTCTTTTCCGGATGCCATATAGACGGTATGCACCACCATGCCCCCAGACTTAGGGATTTAGGCTCAGTGCCCTTGAAATTTGTTGCAGACACGGGGATCTTCTCTGGCCTTCTCTTTTGTGGACTGGTGACGTTGAGAGGGCCGTTGCAGCGAGCACCCAGGTAGACGACACCTTCTGTGGTACAACAGAGTGGTCCTTCTCTTGCCGAACCTTTACCTTCTTAGGTCGGCGGGAGTAATCTTGATCAATCACCGAGTCTTGGACTTGACGCCAGACCTTGTAAATTTTAGAGGACAGCCGCTGAGGGGGCTGCTCCAGCTTCACCTTTGTAACATTTTCCACAGGTGGAGGTGAACTTTTCAGCACGGTCGTTAGAGAGTTCTTGCGCACCCTCCTAAGTGGTTCAAAGTTGTTCCCTGTTGGAACAACAACATTAATTTCCACCGTTGGAGTTGGCGGAGTCAGTCCAGAAGGGGAACTGCCCTCAGCTTTCCTCACTCAGCACCAGTGGCGACGTCGAGCATGTCGTGCGGCCGGAATCACCTCCACTGTTGGATGAGCTTCTTCATGCCCCCTGCTTTGAAGAGAGGCTGTTATTGGTGCTATCCTGTCGAAAATTGACGTCCGTTGAGAGGGGATAGTCAGTCTTGTGAAGGATGACTTTCGAACAAGGGAAGCAGCCTTCGTGACTTCGCGTAGAGTAGGAGCTGAAACGGCCAGTCTTGTGAAGACTGACCCATTAGCAGGAGAAGACGCCTTGACGATTTCAGGAGCAGGAATGGCTATCCTCTTCGGGATGGCTACTTCAGGTATTGCGGGCTTCTTCATGGGCCCACTTGAGCTTTGGCCCAGTCTGCTTAAAACTGAGGCGCTGGACTTAGGCGACCCGTTGAGAAGGGCCGCGGTAGTTGTAAGCCGATCAAAGACCGACTTCTTCGGAGCTTCTTGCGACGACAATAGGGCGTTGAAGCTCATTGGTGGAAGCATGGTCCCAAAGAATAGCCCTGTGGTTGCTTGCGTCACCTGGTCCACCGGCATCGTGAAAAAGGAGGCCGCTTGGGGCCCGTAGGTTACTCCTCCAGATGAGGCGGAACGGGAGTTGTTGTTGCAACTAGAACAGTTAGAAGCCATTGATGTTATTTTTTCTGCACGGGAGCAAAACCAAATCTTAGTACCACGAACCCAAGGGCAACCATATCAAACAGCGATTCGTTCGCGAACATGACACCCGAAGTGTGGAGTGGAAAGAGGAAAAGGTCCCACCGAGCGTACCAGAATCTGTTCTCCTCCAAACACAGAGACGCGAACGGGTAGGTTCGTCTTGCCTGAATTTGGGGGTAGATGCTATTTGGTTTTATCCGTCCACCTCTCCGAAGATGCCAAGTTGATTTACGGCACCGTGTATCGAAGGTTTAGACGGATGTGGCCGTTGTAGCAGACTTCGTCAGATTCCCCCTCGTTTGAGGGGTTTTTGATTGTGGGAACGCTCTTCCCTGCAGGCGCAAGCCCCTGCAGTTAATTACGCTATCGCATCGCGGTAACCACTTTCTCTTTCTCCAGATGGTCACTTCGTGTCGTGTGTGTTTGTTTTGTTTTTGGTTGGCCGTGGATTGTATACGGAGACTAATTTATGTTGTCGCCCGTAGGGCGTGGATTAGTCCAAATTCTTATTTTCTTAGATTTGGGTTTTGGTTTGGGTTTAAGGATACGTTAGTCTCATTTGAGACTAAGATCAACTTAAACGTTTGTTAAGGATACGTTAGTCTAACTTTAGACTAAGATCAACTTAACCATTTGTTAAGGACACGTTAGTCTAATTTTGGACTAAGATCAACTTAACCATTTGTTAAGGATAGATTAGTCTTATTTTAGACTAAGATCTACTTAACAGGATCATTTTGATCCAACAAAAGAGCATTTAGGCTCTATTGTTTTAGTTTAGGGACTTTGCGGTCCAATTTAAAGACGTCATAGTCTGTAAAGTTTAAGGACATCGTAGTCTATGAGTTTAAGGACCCCACAGTCCGTAAAATTTAAGAACATCATAGTCCACAGTTTAAAGACGTCATAGTCTGTAAAGTTTAAGGACATCATAGTCCATGAGTTTAAGGACCCCACAGTCCGTGGAATGTCTGGTTGTCGGGACCCGTCACCTCTCTTAAGAGATTGAAGGATTACAACAACAAATATCAGAGGAGTGAAGAGATATACCCTTGAAACAATATTGGTTAGGAGATCTGTAGTCCAATTTGGGACTAAGATCAAATGTTTGTGAGCATATGGGCTCAATTGATCTGAATTAGGGATCTGTGGCCACTTTGGGCTCGGCCCATTTAATTAAGATGTTGAACATTTAACAATGCTGAGAATTGGTTTGGGCTCTAAAAATATTTTTGTCTTTTATTGAGTGTTGTGCACTCATCATAGCTCTGGGGCTTTGTTATTTAAAGAACAATTTTTGTTCTCTTAGCGCACACTTGAGGAGCACGTGGCGCGCTTAGCGCTGAGCGCCAGTCAATGAGCGCAGTACGCTTCTGTCAAGTAGCGCACACGTAAGGAGCACGTGGCGCGCTTGGCGCTATGCGCCAGATAATGAGCGCAGTGCGCTTCTGTCAAGTAGCGCATACGTGAGGAGCACGTGGCGCGCTTGGCGCTATGCGCCAGATAATGAGCGCAGTACGCTTCTGTCAAGTAGCGCACACGTGAGGAGCACGTGGCGCGCTTGGCGCTGTGCGCCAGACAATGAGCGCAGTGCGCTTCTTTAAATTTGGAGCGCTATGGCTCTTTTTAGGCAGTTTTGCGCCCTGAGAATTAAATTCTCTTTCTTATAAGAGACTTTGTCTCATAGATCTAAGAACAAAGTTCTTATCTTTTATAGGAGATGTTTCAATCTCTTATGTTTTTGGTGAAGCCTTTATGGATCTATGATCCTAAGAGAATTGAATTATTCTCCCCTCTTTTATAATGAGATATTATAATCTCTGAAAGACAATTTGTCTTATAGATCTATGATCTGAAGAAAATTAAGTTCTTCCCCTTATTTTTTATGATGAGATACTTTGATCTCTGTTGTGAAAGACCTTGGTCTTATAGATCTATGATTTTAGAAAAAGAAGTAAATTCTTCTTTTAATATGAGGTGATTTCGTCTCTCTGTTCTTTTTTTACCCTGAAGAAACTTTTCTTCTTTTGAGAGCTTGCTCTTTGTCTTTGAAATTTCTCAAAGTTTATGGGGGGGGTTCCTCTATATGAGATTTGAAGTCTTGGGGCCTTTATATAGGGCAAGATGATTTTTTGAATCAGTTGAAGAGATCTTTTCTCTAATTAATTTGGAAATTTCCCCACCGTTGGATCTTTGATCCTAGGTCTTCTGTTTTACAGATGGCAATCTTCTTGTTTTTAACAAGATTGGGAAATCTTTTCCCATACAGAATTTATTCTGTATCTTGGTGATTTTAATCACCATTGTATTTTTGATCCAACGGTGCACTGATTTACAGAGCACAATCTTTCCTGTTTGGAAAGATTCTGAGGAATGTTTCCTTAACAGAATTTTATTCTGGTCAACTGATGATTTTTAATCATGTTCGTTGGACCTTTGATCCAACAGTTGGGAACATTTAGTTCCAGCGCTAGCGTTCTCGTGCTTACGTGCTTTGCACGTGGTGTGATGCTCAGAGTGCAGCGCTCTTAGCGCTAGCGCTCACGTGTTTTGCACGTGGTGCGCTGCAGCGCTCTTAGCGCTAGCGCCCATGTGCTCTGCACGTGAGTGCCGCCTCAGAGTCTTTGACTCTCAGCGCTAGCGCTGTTATGAAGCGCTGCTTCATTTCAAAATTTGAATTTTAAACAGAGTTTTGCTCTGATTGGGGGAAACACTGTCGAGTTTTTTAAGTCCTCTAAAATTTTTTTAAACTAGTGCAGAATGTTACATGTGATGTTACATGAACACCAAAGCAAAACGAGCCAATTCCACCGAATTTGACCCGGCGAAACTTGCCTGAAAACTGACCTGGCTGGTTTTGGATTGTATTTTTGGCTTCGTTTTACTTTGGTGTTCTAGTCTCTGGGGTTTGGTGTTTCATGTATTGTTTGGTTTTGCTAAAATTACATGTGATGTTATATTTCTGTAAAGGCAATTCGGAGTGTTTCGTATTCGTAATTTTAACACCGTTTCGGGTAACATAGACAACATTAAAAAGTTCGAATGAACATCAAACACCACCTCAAGATTGCTCTCTGGGAATTTTTCAAAAGTTGGAATTTTTAGGTTTTAAAATGTTCAGGAAATTGTGCAAAGTATTATGTGGACCCCCAAGAAAAGCAAACCCCTAACTCGACCAAACGACCGCAGAACCGCGGCCAAAAGGTGGTTTTAGCGTCGGTTCCGCGGCGCCGTTGGTGAGGCTTGGGACGTGCTCTCTTGTGCTGGTCCGTATGTGCTTGTGGTACTGTCTGGGAATTTTTGAAACTAACTCAAGTGTTGAGTCCTCTGAGAATTTTGGGTGGTTGATCAATCGATCGAAAAGTTTAACATCGCTTAGCTTTTATGAATGTGATACAGTATTTAGAATCCAAAGTAATTAGTTTTATGAAAACTAGTTTGAATTTTGTAAACCTAGCAATTTAGTCTCAGATGATTGGTTTCCACGGGGTTTTGATATGGATCAAAACTCTGTCGCAATCACGTAGTGTACGCGGATACTCGCCGGGTAACATTACTAGATAGCCACGCCCCAAAGCCCCGACCAAGTGACTGTAGAAGAACCCTGTTGCCAAAAGCATCCTCCCGGGTGCTCACGGCCGCGGTGTTCCGCCTAAGTGCACTTCGTCGACGGCATTGGGGGGTGCGGTCATCTACTAAAGTTTCCGACGAACATTCGATCTGGTTGTTAGGAATCTTGTTGAATTACTCGACTGGTTATTGAAAAGTGTTTTCAATGTTGAGACTAAAATGCGAGGTTAATAAGGTTAGCAATGAAATTCAGAATATGAGATATTCCGGGTTTATGATGTCTAAGAAATTCATCTGGTTAGATATCAAATCCGAAGTATGTGATATTAGGGTTTATAATATCCAAGGTGGTTGCAGATTCCAATTGTTGTAGTTTTCACTTTCTTTTTTACGACCGTAAGTGTAATATGTGGTGTATCGCCGGTTTTAATGTTATATGTCAACCATAATTGGGATAAGCATATTTACTTACGTTGATGACATGTAATGCTATGTGTTGCTGTGATATGTTATATTGGATCGCCGTGTTTGAATAGCCGGGGTTTTTTGAGTCAGATGAGAGTTTTTCATTTTCATTCATGTAAAAACTTGTATGTAATATTCTTTTATTGGGTCACTTCCAGGTTGAGGATGATGCCTCCATTGATGTATATTATTTTCTTTTCCGCATTAGGATAGACCCAAGGCGAGGAGTACAAGTAACCGGATTCTAGAGTCCAGTGGGAGACCATCTCGAGGAGTCGAGACCGGGTTTCCTAACTCAAGAATTGGTAGGGTTGCTTGCCACTCTCGTAGGGGTCTAGGGATGTGGGTTTGGCTATTCATCACGATAGTGGAATCTGTGTTTTTTCAGGCTTAATTTAAAACACAGAACTTCTAATATATCGAATATTTCATATGTTGACTTCTGCTGTAATGTTCTGTGATGTGATCACTTTATATGCTGAGACGAATATTTTATAAGATATATATGATATATAATAAGCGTTGCTTATGTTTTGCATCCGCGCTAGTCATATCCCCGCTCTGTCGTTAGTCATCTAACCTAACGGTGCTTGACGGGACCTCGTAGCAAATGCGTATGGCATAAACGTACGTTATATAAGTACTTTCATTTCTTTATCTGTGATGCTTAGGAAGCATAAATGATGAGACTTCATTAATGAGATTAATGAAAAAGAAAGAAACCTAAAGATGTCGTATAATCAAATTTTCAAAAAGGTAGCTCTAGTTCTTGCTTTGCACAGTGGTGTTCCTTGATAAACATCCAGCACCTCATTCGATGAGGAAAGAGCCTAGATCCCTTCACCGGGAGTGACCACTTTAGCAAAAGCTAGCAGATGCTACACCCACTCGGTTTATTTTGAAAAACTCGATTTTAAAAGGCGGAGCTTAAACCACTCATTTTTCAAAATCACTCGATTCAACAACGATATCAAGTCCATTACGCAAAAGATTTTCTTAAAAACCCGTCGTAGCCCTCTGCCATTTCAGTAAGTACTGCTTAGTATTCGTGCTATGTTTGTTGGCCTGCGTCAAGGCGTAGTGTGCGGTAGCTATTTAGTGCTTATCTGCTGTATATGATGCGATTGGATTAGGGTAGTCGTGCGACTTTGTTGGCCTGCGTCAAGGATCGTGCGGGTGGGTTTAATTCAAACACGAAATGTACAGGTTGAACTTGACTAGCGGACTATGGTTTGTTGGCCTACATCAAGGTCATAAGACGCTAGGGGCAAAATATTATTGGGAATTTCAAGTGTTGAAATTTGCAATGAGATTGCATACCTTCTATGAGACAGTTGGATCCCGATACCCACTGCGAGTAAGAGTTACTCCTCAGAGAGTTTTACACATCACAATTAGCCGATCATGTAGGTGTCTAGAAAGATGTTAACGGGGTTATGCCTCTGGGAAAACGAGATTTATTTTAATTAGGTCCATGTGAAAGCACGGGGAACCTCCCTCAAAGTATCGAAACTGGCCTGGCCGAAAGATTGGCGAACTTGTAGGGTGTAATTAATCCCGGCCAGTCTTACATTTTAGGGTTTGAAGAAAGATTTGATAAAACAGTGGGAGCCATCCTGATTAGATAAGATAATAACCATTCTAATCTTGCAAGAACATACGTTAAGTGTTTTCTTCTCTCTCTCTCTCTAGGTAGCGATCATGACATGCCTTAATCAAAATAATAATATGGATGTATTGACCAATCCCGCTTGTTATACTGAGCTGGGGAACGTTGGTTCCGCTCTATCTTATAATTTTTATAAGTCTGAGCGGGAAATAGGGAAATATCTGGATTCCCACACGACCCAAACGAAGAATAAGCATGTTGATGCATTTTCTTCGGTTGTGTTCGTTACCAAGAACTATTTCTCTGTACACTCTACGTCCTCGGTATGAGATACGGAATCAGGATCCCACATATGTAATATGTTACATAGGCTAAAAAAAGGTAGATAAACTGAGAATATGTGATCATTCTCTAGAGTAGGGAATGGTGAAAATGTTGCAGCCAAATCAGTTGGCGAATATCACCTTGTATTACCAAATGGTAATACCTTAATTCTGAACGAATGTTATTACATACCGAACCTGATATGCAATATTATATCAGTTTCTTTATTAAGCAAAGAAGGATATAATTTTGTATTGTAGGATAATATGGTGAACATTTTCCTAAATCAAAAGTTGATTGGATCAGACACGTTATATAATGACATATACATTCTAAATCAAACCACAGTTCTAAGTATACAGAACACACACAAGAGGAAAGTTCAGAAATGAACGAATCCTTCTTGTGGTATTGTAGACTAGGTCATATCAATGCGACACGACTAGTTAAGTTACATAAGGATGGATATTTGAATCCATTCGAACTTACATCTTATGAAACTTGCCCGTCATGTCTCAAAGGTAAAATGACCAAAACTTTGTTTACTGTACACAGAGAAAGAGTTACTGAACTCTTGGGAATGATACATAGTGATGTATGCAGCCTTATGTCTACACATGCTAGGATTGGTTCTTTGTACTTCATTACATTCATCGATGATCTCTCAAGATTCAGACATGTGTTCCTGTTGAAACACAACTCTGAAGCTTTTGAGAAATTCAATGAATATAAGTGCGAAGTCGAGAACCAAACGGGTAGAAGTATTAAATCCTTCGATCTGATCGAGGAGGAGAATACTTGAGCACGGAATTCCTGGATTATTTAAAAGGAGAATGGGATTCTCTTTCAGCCTACTCATTCGTATGCACTACAACAAAACGGTGTATCGGGATGGAGGAATAGCACCCTATTAGATATGGTGCGCTCTATGATGAGTACTGCTGAGTTATCTGTTTCCTTTTGGGGTTATGCGCTTGATAAGTTGCATACCTATTGAATAGAGTTCCATCGAAATCAGTGCCTACCACTCCATATGAGATATGGAATGGGAAGAGACCATGTCTTAAATGAGTTAAGATATGAGATTGTTCGGCCTATATTGAAAAGAAAAATCCGGACATGCTCGAAGCAAGGTCAGTATTGTATAAGTTTGTTGGATATCCCGAACATTCGCAAGGGTATATCTTCTACCACACCGAGGAGAAAAAAGTGTTTTTTTTCTCAGCATGCCACCTTTTTAGAAAAGGAATTTCTTTTGGAAGAAATTAGTGGTCATGAGGTAGAACTGGAAGAAGTTCCAGTTAGACAAACTAACAGCTGATGATTTGGTAGAACCAGAGGATTCAATAGTTCCCGATGAACCTCAGCTTCTCCGCAAATCTAGTAGGGTTCCTCATCCGCCTGAGAGATTCTACGGTTTTCTCAATGATAGTGGGAGCGAGGATTTTATTATGCAAGATGATGACCCAACTAGTTTCGAGCAGGCCATCACAAGTGGGGACTCTGTGAAATGGCTGGATGCTATGCGATATGAGATGGAATCCATAAACACCAACAAAGTGGTGACTTTGGTAGTTGCACCTGAAAGGGTAAAACCCGTCGGGAACAAGTGGATCTTGAGAAGATTCTTGATGTAGATGGAAAAGTTGAGACTTTCAAAGATAGACTTTTTGCAAAAGGTTATCGTCAATAACCAGATGTGGATTTTGATGAAACCTTTTCTCCAGTGGCTATGCTTAAGTCCATCCGGATCTTACTTGCCATTGCTGCATAGCATAACTACGAAATCTGGCAGATCGATGTCAAGACCGCTTTTCTAAATGGTGATTTAGAAGAGAACATGCGCATAACACTTCCAGAGAGCTTCGTAGACAGTGGGAGCAGCGGAAATGTGTGTAAGTTGCTTAAATCAATTTACGAATTAAAGCAGGCATCGCGAAGTTGGAACATCTATTTTAATATGGTACTCAAAGAGTTTAACGTCATCAAAAAGGTTGATGAACCTTGTATAAACAAAAAGGTTGTAGAGAGTAAGGTTGTTTTCCTCGTATTGTACGTAGATGACATACTCTTGATAGGAAATGGTGTTCTTATGCTACACTCAGTCAAGCTCCTCTTATCACAATGTTTCTCCATGGTGGATCTGGGTGATGCCTCCTACATCCAGTGATTTAGATCTAAAAGATATATCTAAGAGGATGTATTATACTCACTAGTGTGGTGAGTAGGTGTCAATCAGATCCTGGGGAGAAACACTGGATAGCTGTGAAGAACATTCTTAAGTACTTGAGAAGTATTAAAGAAAAGTTCTTGGTATTTGGTAACGGTGAACTCCAGATAGAGTCCTTTACCGTTTCGAGCTTCCAGTGTGATAACGTTGACTGTAAGACAGTCACGGGTTTTGTCTTTACCCTAAGTGGAGGGACGATATGTTGGAAGAGTTCCAAGCTAGATACCATGGCAGACTCAGCGATAAAGGGTGATTGCATCGCTGCCAACGATGCTACCAAAGAGCTTGTCTGGGTATAGATGTTTATGAGATGAACTTGGTTCCTACCATTGTAGTGACAATGGAGCTGTGGCTTTAGCCCAGGAACCCCGGTCTCATCAGTGATCCAGACATATTCTTAGGCAGTATCACCTGATCAGGGAGATGGTTAATCTCCAGACGATCGAGGTCAGGAGAATTGATAGGAAGAATGACACGGCGGATCCACTCACCTAGGACAAAACCCCAGATACAGTTTGAGAGTTTTTTGGGATGTTGGGTATGAGAGACCACAACATTTGGCCTTAGTGCAAGTGGGAGATTGATAGTTGTATGTATGCATGCCTTAGAGGCCATTGTTGTACATGATTGTATATTACAATGGATGCTTGGACATATATAGGGAGGACTTTCTTGCTCGACATGATAGTATGCTATCTGGTTGCTCTTTATCTTAACATGTAGACTAGTATTGTGATACTGTCTTTCTCTCATATGTTGATATAGCCCTTAGGATGTGTACTTGACTACCAGGACTATGATGGAGATCATACTAGTAGGGCCAGGGTAGTCCATAAGTTCATCCTTTAATTGTTCCTAGTCGAGGGTGTATCGAGACGAGGCATCGATATTCCAGAGTAGACTAGCGTATAGGCTTCTTGACCCATATGATGGGCGATGGATGATCCCATATTGTCACGCCCCGCTTCCCAAAATATGGAATACAAGGGTGACAAGGCCAGCCATGCTTCTACGATCAAGAAAAAATCCTGCCGTAGTCACATTTCGGCTTCTAGCATTATATGGTAATCAGTAAAACTCAGCATGGATAAAGAAAATGCAGTCACTGAAACTATTGAATATAAACAAAACTGAATGCAATGGAAGTAAACAAGAGGGCAACTAACCAGGGATATCAAGGGAATGATAAAACTGGTTCACTGGTATGAATCTTCGCGGTCTTCTCGAGATCAGATGGGTCCACCTCTACCACTGAGCATGAATACTCAGGTCGTCAGGGTGACATAATTGCAATATTATAATAAAAACAAAGAGGCAAGGAAATAAGGTAATAACGATGGAGACAGTAAATGCAGGTAATCGATATGCCATTAAACAATGAAATGTATGATCTGTGTCCCTATCGGTCTCTAGGTCACTTTTGAAATCGAGTTGTGGAAATGAGTGATCATGTTTAATGAGAGTTTCGTACGTACCCGAGACTACGGCCCACTGTCGCCCGGGACATAACCCTGTCAGCCGGACCGCTAGGTCCAACCCTAATATATAAGAGTCGATGTTCGAATGATCATCCTCTAAATCACTGACCTCACTAAATACAATTTCCTTTCCACTTCGATTTCCCCCTTTTCCCCCAAGTTTCACTATCTATGAGTATGGGCTAGTTGTGTACAAGTACGCATCAATAACACTGCTATATTCACTATTCACTGTATTGTCACTGTCACGAATCATTCACTTTTTCACTGGCGTACTTGACACTCCTAAACCGATATCATTCACGATTGACAATGCATTGTACACTGAAACTTAATAACGACGCGCACTATCGCTTGAGGTATTACAGTCGGGTATAATATGTGCATTTATGCCGCTAAACAAATCATGTGCAATGCAAGTTGTTATGCGTCTTATGAACTTAGAAAAATTACATTAAATCGTACGTTCAGAATTTAGTAAGATGATGCAAAAGGGGTAAGAAGTAAACTTAATCAAAAAAATCAACGAAAATGGTTTTAAGTCAATCGGGTTTCGGATTTGCAAATTACAGCCATTCTTTTTTAAGTGTTCTCTGCTGGAAATTCAGTTCCTGAACTAAAAGTCCATTCTGTAACATAGTTTTCACCCTGTTGAGATCAAAATTAGGCAGCACTATAGTTGGATAATATTTAGGTTTATCAGTTAGGTTTCCAACGCACCAGACGTATCAATAATATCCGTAGTGTTCTGGGAGTTATGCATTATATAATATCGGGGTATACGTTCTGTCCCTGCTTGGGACTGCCGTATGTACTGATGGTTTAAAATGCGATTAAAATAGTAAACGATGGTAAAAACGAATGAAATCACTTCCAATAGTTAGCTAAGAGATTTATATTCACTACGCTATAGTGATCCGCATAATACCATTTTCACAAAGAAACGTGAAAGCATTTCAATTCGAGTATCGACAGCCAGTGCTACTCTGGACTGCAATCCAGAGCCACAATTCTCCCCGATTTTCATTATCATGACTCATTAAAATTTAATGGAAAAAATATATTACAGTAGGTTATTACGTTATCTTAGATATGAGTCCTGAAACGCCACAATCCGATCTATACATAATTTATTATAAATTTTACGGATTAGCATGTACGAAAAATTTCAGATTTTACGACGGAAATCGGGATACTAATTTACATGGGCAAACGACATTGTTTTGCAACCAAAATCTTATAGGATATTCGTTAATCATACCTGGGTTTATTAACCCAAGTTCCTCTATTTTAAAATTGCTTTTAGTCTAGGATATGTTCGAAAACTAGGTTATTAATGAAAAGTCGGTTTCTTACGGGGTAAAAGCAACTAGATGGATTAAATCGCTAAAAGTAATGACGCATGCTCATAGTAGCAAATGATTTGATTATGGTATTCGATTCAAGCATAAAATCATAATAGAACTACTTAACTAATATATTTATATAGCGTGTAAAAGCAAGCGGAATTCACTTGCCTGCAACGACCGGCGGTCACGAAGACGTAGATGGCGGCGGTCGGCGATCTGAAGTTCCGGCAATGGCTAAAGGCGCTGAGAGCTTAAGCAGCATCTAGGAGTTGCGGCTACAGTGAGGGGTGTCGGTAGCGAGTTGGGCGCTGGAGGTAGAGACGCAGGGAGCTCGGGGCAGGCGATGGAGGGAGGCAGTGATGGGTTTAGGTGCTTGGGTGTTCGATGATGATGGGTTCGGTTGATGGGTCGGTGGTGGGTGTCGCTACGCGGAGATGGATTCGCAAGTGTTGTTGAAGTCGGTGGAGAGAGGCACGGAGGCGACGGGGTCGAAGCTCCGGTGAGGTTATCGACGGTGAGGGCAGAGGTGAGGTCGGGGCTGTTGGTTCGAAGGTAGCGGGGTTGCTCGGGGTTAGGGACCTCGTCGGGAAAGAGGTGAAGGGGAGAGAGGAGACGCATAGGTGGTTGATGGGTCTGCCGGAGGTCGAAGGTGAAGGTGCGGGTGGTAAACAGCGGCGGCGGTTTGGTGGTGGGTTAAGTGGGAAAAGAGAAGGAGGAAGGCTCGGTTGGTGGTGTTGCGGTTTGGTCGACGGAGGAGAGGAGGAGGGAGCTGGTGGTGGCATCTCGGTGGTGGTCGGCGATTGAAAGAGGCGTATTGGTCCATAAGAAACAAAATAATTAGAATATAATACAAAATTTAAAATGGGTAAAACATTTTATTTGAATACAGGTATTGGCGTGGATAAAGACCGGGTATTACACATATCCATTGGTGTTTGACATCGAAGATGGTATACGGGTGCTCAGTGGAGACTGGGTACACCGAACATGACTCGCCGAGAACTCCTAGATGGCATTATACCTGACGTCGGATAGCAGTTCTCGGGTGACACTGGTACAGGTTACTCTGTAGACCCGAGATCGTCATAGTGTCTTGTGTGATTCCCATTGTGTTTTGATTTCCACCTTACCACGTTCAAGAGAGCAAGCAAAACAGTGGTTTTTGGGTACAGTCCCGAGTCAGATGGAGGCAATGAGCGATAGAAGGGGTTTCATCTCTCCCGGTATTGGGGGTTGATGTTGCATTTTGCTCGATTGGATAAACCAGGAAGTCCCTGGCCAGGGCTGATACTGAGATTTATTGGTAAGTGTTATCAGTAGTTTCTCAACCCGTTATGAGCCTCACATCGGCACGACTTATCAAGTTATTGGGGTCTGATGTTTACTACCCCAAGACTAGATATGCGACATATCAGATGAAGAGACCGGACTGTACGGTAGTGTTACTGTTGGATTCACAGGAGTATGGACAAGCATTCTTGTTGATCTTCTGATCGCTCAATACCCGAGTAGCCGTTACGTTTAGCTAGTACCGCTGACGGCTTGTGGGTGACTGATATGATCATCACCTACTGCCGGCGTATTGACGAGTCATTAGAGTCCTACAAAGAGGTTTCCTAGCTCATACGAAATGAAGTAGGGCACATATGCGATATGTGCGGGACCGAGATTAATACGTGTATGTGATACCGTATTCCAATCTCGTGATGAAGGTTATATGAGATATAACCGGATTGTTGAATCAAGTGTTGATTCAATGATAAGTTATATGTATATGTGATATGCATATAAATGATATTAGTCGGTTGTATGCGATACAACCAGGTTATTAAATCAAGTGTTGATTTAATAATTTAATGTGTAATTATATATTTAATATATTAATATACATTAACTAATATTAGCTCACTTAAGAAAATGTTTTCTCTTTGTACATTTAATATATATATGATATATGTTATTGTATTTATTGTGTCATGCTTGATGATACATACTACATGGGTGTATGAGACTTATACCATTCATAGATAATAAGTGGGTTATTATTTATTTAAAGTAATTCAAAATTATGTGGAAATTAAGCATGGTTGGAAGCTTGGAGAAGCTTGTGGTAATCTTGACTTAGTCCACTAATTTTGTCTCACATTATATATTTATTAACCCAACCATTATCTTTAGCCATGGTTTAGTTTCTACATGAGTTATATGTGATATTTTCTCACCCATGGTTAATAGAAGATCATTCTTGAATTCATTTATCTTCATCTCCTCCATTGCTTTCTAGCTTTGAGTGAGAAGAAAGAAAGAGAGAGAAATAATTCTAAAGTGAGCAAAATTCCTACTTCACCAATCTATACCAAACTAGCCATTTAGTATTGGTTGTTTTCATCACTAGTTCATTAATTAGTGAAGACGTAACTTGAGTTAGAGATTTTTCGACATAGATCATCTTCGGCCATAAAGACTTCAAGCAAGCTTGTTCTTTTTGTCTTGTGAACCCTTACTAGAGTCCGGGAGATCACTACTTGGAGCGAAGGGACTACTATACGGAGCTTTATAAATGAAGGACCGGTCTACAAAGGTTGCATTCCTCATTCAATTAGTGTAAACTAGTTTACATGTTAGTGAAACCCTAATCCTTTAGTTAGATCCTTGGTTATGGGATGCTTAGCACTCTAGGTTTTTTAAAATTGCATGCTTGATGCCCTAGGAAACGTAGTGAGTGTGCTAAGGAACCTTTCAGATCCAACGGTGGGTAAAATCCCCAAATCGATTAGGATCTCTCAATGAGAGGTTTTTTCAACTAATCAACTGACTTGCCTCTACAATATAAAGGAGCCAAGACTTCAAGTCTAAAGAAGGAGAACCCCCTATAAGCTTAAAAAAGGGAGAAAGCTCTGAAAGATCAGAGAATTAAATTCTCGAAGAAGAAGAACTCTCTTCTTGAAAAATTTAGGTAAATAAAATTAGATAAAAATCCTGTGGATCATTCAATAAAAAGAGAAGAAGAGGAGAGAGAACTCAGGAGTGCTTAGCACACAGTAGCTGGCGCTCAGCACCGAGTGCCTTACGTGCCCCTCACACGGGCGCTAGAAAATAAAGAGTGCTTAGCACTCAATGGCTGACACTCAGCTCCCAGCGCCTCATGTGAAAGTCGACATTAGCACCACCATGAGGTTCTAGAGGCATCAAGTATGCTAAATTTTAATTTTCTTAGGTGCTATGTTAGACTAACAAGAACTTTACTAGAGTATTAGGGTTTGCCTATGATGATGTGATGAACTAAAGAGAAGAAAATAGCATACAACCTTTGTAGTTCAAGTCCTTCTCCTCAATGGCTCCGGATTGTGGTACACGCGACTCCACTAGGCTCCTCTTCAAGATGAAAGAACCCCCTTCGTGATCTTCATGCCAAAGACGATCCAATCGAAGTCCACAAGCTCAAGCTAAGCCTTCACTAATCTCATTAGTGAAGGCAACACTCCACATCAAATTGCTAATCTAATGTGTGATGGTGAAGTAGGGGTTTAATTTGCTCACTAGGGTTTTCACAAGTTCAATGATTCACATCACATGTGAGGGTTTGAACTTGGAAGTGAGGTGAAGAAAATTGTAGAGAGCATGAGAGAGCTAGAGCTCAAGAAATGGCTAAGGCATGAAGAATGAAAATGATGAGAGTCAACTCAAATGGCTCTCTTTCCTCACTTATTCAAGCATAGAATAAAATTGCAATTCTAAATTACAACCATACTTGAATAGTGAGTCAAGGCTAATATACAAATAATAAAACACATGCCATGCCCATTCTACAAATATCTCCACAATTTACACCTCATTTTTCTATTTTCTCAAAATAGAAAAACATGCCATGATTCATAATATATATATATATATAAAAAAATTAGTAAGCTAATGATATTAGTTAAGATATAATTATATCATATATAATATATATCACATTATTAAATCAATACTTGATCTAACAATCCGGTTATATCACATATAACCGACTAATATCATTAATCTAAATATCAAATTATCAAACCAACACTTGATTCGATAATCCGGTTATATCACATATAACCTGACCGACATCAAATAACTGCCAGATTATAATACGGTATCACATACTCATATTTAATCAGGCCCACACACATATCAACATATGTGCCCTACTTCGTTTCGCTCGAACCAGGAAACTTCCGTGTGGGACTCTAAAGACTCGTCAATACGCCAGCAGTAGGTGATGATCACATCATTCACTTACAAGCCGTCAGCGGTACTAGATGGACGTAACGGCTACCCGGGTATTGAGCGATATGAAGATCAACAAGCAAGCTTTTCCATACTCTCCATGAAGCCTATCAGTAACACTACCGTACAGTCCGGTCTCTTTGTCTGATATGTCGCATATTATGTCTAGGGGTGGTAAACGTCAGACCCTAGTAACGTGATAAGTCATGCCGATATCTTATCTATAACGGTTTTAGAAACTACTGATAACTCTTATCATTAAATCTCAGCAGCAGCCCTGGCCAGAGACTTCCAGTTATAGCCAATCGAGCATAGCGCGACATAAACCCCCAATACCGGGAGAGATGAAACCCCTCCTATCGCTCATTGCCTCTATGTTACTTGGGATTGTACCCAAAATCCACATTTTTGCACGACTCCTTTGAGCCGTGGTAGGGAGGAAATCAAAGCACAGTGGGAGCCAGACAAGACTCTATGACGATCTTGTATTTACAGACTAACATGTACCAGTGTCACCAGAGGACTGCTATCCGACGATTGGTATACTACCGTATATGAGTCCTCGGCGAGTCCTGTTCGGTGTACCCATTCTCCAATAAGCACCTGTGTACAATCTTTGATGTCACAAACTAATGGTTATAGGATCAACCATCGCCCTCCAAGGGACAAGAAACGTACACATTAGTCTACATTGGAATATCGATGCCCTGGTCTCGATATTCCCACGACTAGGAACTGTTTAAAGGATGTACTTATGGACCACCCTGGCCCCACTAGTATGATCTCATCATAATCCTGGCAGTCAAGTACATATCCTAAGGGCTTTATCAACATATGAGAGCAAGACAGTAAAGAATACCAGTCAACATGTTAAGATAAAGAGTAACCAGATAGCATACTATCATGTCGAGCAAGAAAGTCCTCTATATATATGTCTAAGCATCCACTATAATATACATAACATGTACAATAATGGCCTCTATGGCAAACATATTCCTAACTATCTCCCAGTTGCACTAAGGCCATGTGTTGTAGTATCTCATACCCAACATCCTAAAAAGTCACTCAAATTGAATCTGGGGGAGGGCCTTCGTGAGTGGATCCGCTACGTTTTCCTTCGTGTCAACTCTCCTGACCTCGATCTACTGGCGATCTACCATCTCCCTGATTAGGTGATACCGCCTCAGAATATGTCTGGATCTCTGATGGGACCTGGGTTCCTTAGCCAAAGCCACCGCTCCATTGTTATCACAATACACCTCTGATGGTGATACCGTCTGTTCGAAACTAGTAGGGTCATCATCTTCCATGATGCAATCCTCGCTCCCACCGTCTATGAGAAAACCATAGTATCTCTCAGGTGGGTGAGGAACCCTACTAGATCTGTGGAGTGGCTGGGGTTCGTTGGGTACTATTGGATCCTCTGGTTCCACCAAATCGTCAGTTGTAATTTGTGCTGCTGGAACTTCTTCCTGTTCTACCTCATCGCCACTAATTTCTTTAACAAGAAATTCCTTTTCGAAAAAAGTGGCATGTCGAGAAACAAACACCTTTTGTTCTTCTGAGTGGTAAAAGATATACCCTCGCGAATTCTTAGGACATCCTACAAATTTGCACAATACTGACCTTGCCTCGAGCTTGTCCAGATTTTGTGTCTTCACATCGGCCGGACAACCCCATACCTTAACATTTTTATGGTATGGTCTCTTTCCTTTCGATATCTCATATGGAGTGGTAGGCACAGATTTGGTGGGAACCATATTCAATAGGTTTGCAGCTGTTTTAAGCGCATATCCCCAAAAGGAAATAGACAACTCAGCAGTACTCATCATAGAGCGCACCATATCTAATAGAGTGCGATTTCTCCGCTCCGATACACCGTTGTGCTGTGGTGTATACGGAGGAGTAAGCTGAGAGAGAATCCCATTCTCTTTAAAATAGTCTCAGAATTCCCCGCTCAAGTATTCTCCTCCCCGATCAGATCGTAGGACTTTAATATTTTAGCCCATCTGGTTTTCAACTTCGCACTTATATTCCTTGAATTTCTCAAAAGCTTCAGACTTGTGTTTCATGAAGAACACATGTTCGAACCTTGAGAGATCATCGGTGAATGTTATAAAGTACGAAAAACTATTCCTGGCATGTGTAGACATAGGTCTGCATACATCACTATGTATCAGTCCCAAGAGTTCAGTAGCTCTTTCTCCGTGTCCAGTAAACGGAGTTTTGGTCATTTTTCCTTTGAAACATGACTGGCAAGTTTAATAAGATGAAAATTTGAACGGATTCAAATAACCATCTTTATGCAACTTCGCAAGTCTTGTCGTATTGATATGACCTAGTCTACAGTGCCACAAGAAGGCTACGTTCATTTCTGAACTTTTCCTCTTGTTTGTGTTCTGTACGTTAAAAACTGTACTTTGATTAAGAACGTATATACCGTTACATAACGTACCAAAACCAATCAACATTTTATTTTGGAAAATGTTCATAACAGTATCCTCTAATGTGAGATTATATCCTTCTTTAGTTAGCAAAGAAAATGATATAATGGTGCACATCATCTTTGGTACGTGGTAACAGTCGTTCAGAATCAATGTATTACCGGTTGGTAATATAAGGTGAAAATCGCCAACTGCCTTGGCTGCAACTATTGCACCACTCCCTACTATTAGGGATTTATCACCCTTTCCCAATTCTGTACCTTTCTTTAGCCCATGTAACAAATTACATATGTGGGATCCTGATCCGGTATACAATACCCAGGACGTAGAACAAACTGAAAAACTGTTCTCGGTAACAAACACACTCGAAGAAGATGCATCAACATGTTGTTTCTTCGCACGGGTGGCATGGGAATCCTGATACTCCCTTATCCCTTGCTCAGACTTATGACAGTCGTAAGATAAAGCGGCACCAACATTCCCTAGCCCTGTATAAAAGGAGGGTTCGGTCAATACATCCATTTTATTATCTTGATTAAGGCGTGACATTGGTTTCTGCCTTGTGAGATAGAGAAGGAAACGCGTTAGCGTGCGCTCTTTGCAAGATTAGATTGGTTATTATCTTATCTAATCAGGATGGCTCCCACTGTTTTTATCAAATCTTCCTTCAAACCCTAAAAGGTAAGATTAGCTGGGATTAATTACACCCTATAGGTTCGCTAATCGTTCGTCCAGGAAGGTATCGGTACTCCGAGGGAGGTTCACCGCGCTTTCGCACAGACCTAATTAAAATAAACCTCATTTTCCCAGAGGCATAACCCCATTGACACCATTCTAGACACCTACTTGAACGACTAATTGTAAAGTACAAAATTCTCCCAGGGGTAACTCTTACTCGCAGTGGGTATCGGGATCCAACTATCATATAGAAGGTATGCAATCTCATTGCAAATTTCAACACTTGAAATTCCCGATAATAATTTTTACCTCTAACGTCCCATGACCTTCACGCAGGCCAACAAACCATAGGGCGTTAGTCAAGTTCAACCCATTCATTTCTTGATTGAATTAACCCCACCCGCATGGCCATTGACGCAGGCCAACAAAGTCGTGTGACTACCCTAATCCAATCGCATCACATGCTGTAGATAAGCACTAATTCAGCTACTGCAAACTACGCCTTGACACAGGACAACAAACGTAGCACGAATACTAAAATAGCACTTATCTGAAATGACGGAGGGCTACGCAAGTTTTTAAGAAAACCATGAGCGTAACGAACTTGATATCGTCGTAGAATCTAGTGATTTTGAAAATGAGTGTTTTTTTAGGCTTTTGCTAGTTTCGCTAAAGTGGTCACTCCCGGTGAAAGTATCTCGGCTCTTTCCTCATCGAATAAGGTGCTGGATATTCATGAATACCACTATGCAAAGAAAGAACTGGAGAAGCAATCAAAACAAAACCGAGTGGGTTGTAGCATTTGCTAGTTTCGCTAAAGAGGTCACTCCCGGTGAAGAGATCTCGGCTCTTTCCTCATTGAATGAGGTGCTGGATATTCATCAAGGAATACCACTACGCAAAGCAAAAACTAGAGCTACCCTTTTTGAAAATTTGATTCTACATCTTTCGGTTTCTTTCTTTTCATTAATCTTATTAATGAAGTCCCGTCATTTAATGTTTCCGAAACATTACAGAAAAATGAAACGAAAATAGAACGTACGTTTATACCATCCGCATTCGCCATGGGGGCCCGTCATGCACCGTCAGGTTACTTAACTACCGGCAGAGCGGGGGCTGGACTAGCGCGAGTGCAAAACATAAGCAACGTTTATTATATATCATATATATAATATTACATTCATCTCACGCAGTTACATGATCAACATCACAGAATCAAGCAGCAGAAGCAACATATGAAATATTGGATATACTAGGATGTCCGTGTTTTAAATTTAGCGAACAATGTAAAACACGGATTCCACAGTTATGATGAATAGCCAAACCCACATCACTAGACCCCTACGAGAGCGGCAAGTAACCCTGCCAATTCAAGAGTTAGGAGACCCAGTCTCAACTACTTGAGATCGTCTCCTACTGGACTCTAGAACCCGGTTACTTGTGCTCCCCGTCTTGGGTCTATCTTAATGCAGAAAGCTAAATAATATACAATAGTGGTGACATCATCCTCAACCCAGAAGTGCCCCAATAAAATAATATTACATACAGATTTTACATGAATGAAAATAAAAAACCCTCATCTCACATAAAACCCCCGGCTATTCTTTCACGATGATCCAATAAATCATATCAACAGCAACAAATGATATCACATATCATCAACGTAAGCAAATATGCGCATCCCTAAAACTTGTTGACATATAGCAACGAGATTGGGATACCCCACATATTACACTTACGGTCACATAAAAGAAAATAGAAAACTATAATAATAAGAATCCGCAATATCCTTAGACATCATAAACCCGGAATATCTCATATTCCGGATTTCATACCTAACTTATAAAACTTGCATTTTAGTCACAAATTGAAAACTCTTTACAATTGGTTGTCGGATAATTCAACAAGATTCCTGACTCAGTGATCGCGTACAATACGCAATTGCGACAGAGTTTTAATCCGAATCAAAACTTCGTGGCAATCGATCAATTGAGACTAAACGGCTAGGTTTACAATATACTAACTAGTTTTCATAAAACTAATTAATCCGGATTCTAATAATTGTATTACACACATCACAAAGCTTGTAAAGTAATTGCAACATTAGAATTCCGCACGCAATTAGCAAACTTAACCAATTTTTCCAAGACATGAAAAATCCAGTGAGCAAAGTTCCAAAACCGATCGTTTTAAGCCAATCCGGGAGTCGAAACGAACTCGAAACCCGCCAGAATCTTCGCGGAGGCGAAGATCCTAAAATTAACTATCGAATAGGGGGCCTCGGGGGTACCCACCCCATGGGGCTACCTCGAGGTGCCCCCTAGGGGAAGGCAGACCCGAGAGCACCCAGTTTGGGGTGCTCTCAGGTCACCCACCCATAAGGACACCTTGTGGTGGTCTTGGGGCGTGGTTCCGGCCTCTGGTCCCCCTCGAGGTGTCCTCGGGTGCACAAGCTCCACCCCGCAGCTTATCGGTTCAAACCATGAGCTCGCATGGTGTGCAAACAACTCAAAACATCATTTTGGAAACTGTTTTTATCGGCAATTTTTGCGCGACAAAAACGGCGGATTTCTAACGTCGCTACAAGCTCCCCTAATATTCTAGCTTGGCTCTGATACCATGAATGTCGACCTTAGCACCACCATGAGGTTCTAGAGGTTTCAAGCAAGCCAAATTTTAATTTTATTAGGTGCTAAGTTAGACTAACAAGATCTTTACTAGAAAATTAGGGTTTTCCTATGATGATGTGATGAACTAAAGAGAAGAAAAGAGCATACAACCTTTGTAGTTCGAGTCCTTCTCTTCAATAGCTCCAGGTTGTGGTCAACGCGACTCCACTAGGCTCCTCTTCAAGATGAAAGAACCTCCTTCGTGATCTTCACACCAAAGACGATCCGCCCCAAGTCCATAAGCTCAAGCTAACCCTTCACTAATCTCATTATTGATAGCAACACTCTACATCAAATTGCTAATCTAATGTGTGAAGTAGGGGTTTAATTTGCTCTCTAGGGTTTTCACAAGTTCAATAATTCACATCACATGTAAGGGTTTGAACATGGAAGTGAGGTGAATAAAATTGTAGAGAGCAAGAGAGAGCTAGAGCTCAAGAAATGGCTAAGGCATGAAGGATGAAAATGATGAGAGTCAACACAAATGGCTCACTCTTTCCTCACTTATTCAAGTATGGAATAAAATTGCAATTCTAAATTGCAACCATGCTTGAATAGTGAGTCAAGATTAATATACAAATAATAAAACCCATGCCTTACCCATTCCACAAATATCTCCACAATTTACACCTCATTTTTCTATTTTCTCAAAATGGAAAAACATGTCATGCTTCATATATATATATATATAAAGCAATTAGTGAGCTAATGATATTAGTTAAGATATAATTATATCACATATAATATATATCACATTATTAAATTAACGCTTGATCTAATAATTCGGTTATATCACATATAACCAACTAATATCATCAATCTGAATATCACATTATCAAACCAACACTTGATTCGATAATCCGGTTATATCACATATAACCTGACCGACATCAGATAACTGCCAGATTATAATACGGTATCACATACTCATATTTAATCAGGTCCACGCACATATCAACATATGTGCCCTACTTCGTTTCGCTCGAACCTGGAAACTTCCATATGGGACTCTAAAGACTCGTCAATACGCCAGCAGCAGGTGATGATCACATCAATCACCTACAAGCCGTCAGCGGTACTTGCCGGACGTAACGGCTACCCGGGTATTGAGCGGTATGAAGATCAACAACTAAGCCCGTCCATACTCTCCATGAAGCCTATCAGTAACACTTCCGTACAGTCCGGTCTCTTCGTCTGATATGTCGCATATTATGTTTAGGGGTGGTAAACATCAGACCCTAGTAACGCGATAAGTCATGCCGATGTCTGGCCTATAACGGTTTGAGAAACAACTGATAACTCTTATCATTAAATCTCAGCAGCAGCCCTGGCCAGGAACTTCTAGTTATAGCCAATCGAGCATAGCGCAACATCAACCCGCAATACCGAGAGAGACGAAACCCCTCCTATCGCTCATTGCCTCCATGTGACTCGGGACTGTACCTAAAATCCACCTGTTTGCACGACTCCTTTGAACCGTGGTGGGGATGAAATCAAAGCACAGTGTGAGCCACACAAGACTCTATGATGATCTCAGGTCTACAGACTAACATGTACCAGTGTTACCAGAGGACTGCAATCTGACGATAGGTATACTACTAACTTGGAGTCCTCGGCGAGTCATGTTCGGTGTACTCATTCTCCAATGAGCACCTATATACAATCTTTGATGTCACACACCAATGGTTGTGGGATCAACCATCGCCCTCTAAGGGACAAGAAACGTACACACTAGTCTACTCTGGAATATTGATGCCCTAGTCTCGATATTCCCACGACTAGGAACTGATTAAAGGATGTACTTTTGGACCACCCTGGCGCCATAAAGAGTGCTCAACACTCTATATAAAGACAAAGAAAAGAGAGAGTAAAGTGTGAGCGTCAGAACTGTCACGACCCGAAATGGCACGTGACTGGCACTTGAATCATGTGAAGTCTATAATACCCCATCTAATTCAAGTAAGCCAAAATCCTAGATATCTAAACCTTTTAGGGAAAATAATGGAGGTGAAGTTTTGAAATAAGGTTTAACGAAATCAGGTTCCTTCTTTAAATACTTAAGTAATATAATATGAAAACAACGTTTTGTAATTAATTGAATACACTTTTCGCCATTGAAAATTTCGGCAGCACCTCCTTTATATATTTTAATCCGAAAACGGTACAAGCAATATAATGAAAGGCATCTCTAAGCGGGAGCTAGCTCTTCGCCAAATGGTGGAACAACCACACAAGATAAAATGAATATACAACGCCGAAGGGCGAGGATCAAAGCTCAGAAAGAAAGTAAAGAACTCAACATCATCAAGGAAGCCAGAAAACCATAATAATACATGATCGCGACTCTAAGGTCGAAAGAATAAACAACTGTTTTTCTAAGTCTACTAAATATACAAGTCTGGTTGATGGAGTTTACTAGATACAACTGAAATAAATAAAAGTACAACGGTGGTCATGATACAAGTGAATCCACCCAGCAAAGTAATAATCCGGAAGCAAGTGAAGTGCCAGTAAGCCACTACGGAACCTGTACGGCAAAACCTACATGAAACTGTGGCACAACGGGGGTGAGTTGCCAACTCGTGAATAGAAAACATCACCGAGCAGAAATCGAAAGTATGACTATCTCCTAGGTCATACAATAATGTCCTCATAATATACCCTGAAACATCTAATAGTGGCAAGAGTAATCATCTAAACATAAGTGTAATACCAAGTGCTCGTGTCAGTACCCAGGTAGCAATATGTCATATATATGATGTACGAATGCATTAAGAATGAAAGAAAAATACATCTTTTACGAGAAAACTGTTTTCTTATCTCAGTAAGATTTTGGTGTAAAAACCGAAGTATCAACAATGAAGTCAACAGAAAACCCGTGTCAAGCATCGACACAAAATATATATCCCAATATCTCAATGTCTCAATATCTCAATATCTCAATGTCTCAATATCTCAATATCTCGGGCTCCGTCAGTCCGGATCGGCCCATATCATTAAATCTCACGACTACGTCGGTATCCTCCGGTTATCCGCCGCGTCACAAATAACCGGTCGGTAGTGCTCCCCTGCCGGGCTCAACGCCATCATCCGCGACCATCTTGCCCTGGGGTACTGTACCGGGTCCACCTTGTACCAGCAGACAGTGCATCCCCCTCCTCGATTCGGTTATGTGATACAGCTCAAGAACTGAGAAAACTCATGGTGGACAGCTCTCACATCATATCACGAGAAAACCGCAAATTTCTATCTTTAGAAATGATAATGAGTTTATAAAATCCTTTCGGTTTCTCCAAATCCAGAAATCTCATGGAAAATCCGAAATCCCAAAATCGAGAGTCAATAAACAGTGAATTACAGGCATAAAACCCCATAATATTGCATGACAAATGAATATATACATGCATGGGTATCTAAGTAAAGAGTGCAATATCTAAACTAGCATAGTAATGATATATCGGAACTATCATCTAGCAAGTTATATCAATGAAGTAATGTTTTCTAATGTGTACGTGACATGGAAATTACCGATGATGATGTATGTGAGCCGGCAAGCAAGTGTATGTGGAGCATACACATCATTGGTAATGGTGCTGGTTTCCTGACAACAGGGGTTCATAATAACTAAAGAAAACATATTTATAAGCATGCAATGCGATGAGAACAACATGAATATACGGAAAATGATGTAGTAACCGCAACATTGAAGAATATACCTTTCTATATACGAGTCATACAGTTTTTGGTGTTTGAAATAGCATGAATCGTGGTTTTAGAAAAATAAGGGTTACGGGATCCTTAAGAAAAGATACGTTTTTTGAAAAATCCGTAGTATCCCTCGGCCTGTCTTTAAAAATACTCACGATTCGTTAGTTTTGAAAATAAGTATGACTCGAATCCAGTCTATCATCTACCTAAACAACTACAGGACTAAACTAAGAGACTAGTTGAAAGGGTAAGGAAATCCACCGAAAGTCCGAATCGATATATCTAGTAGTCGGCGATCCCGCCTCAATAGCGTCACGTACGGTAAAAATACATAATACGACATCCTCGAGTCAAGAGTACAGATAAATCATCATATCTATATCCCGTACGGTAAAATCCATCGTACGACATCCCAAAATCGGGGTACGGGTTAAATATCACATATACCTCATTATTCATATGGTATCATCATCGTAAAATCATGAATTAGGGGTACCGTTCCAAAGTCTAGTACATTCCAATATCATCAAACATATATTCTCGTGTGTATGAAAACACATCGCCCATCGATCCACTATAATATCATGTCGTATATCATATCACGACCCAAACACATATCACAATCTCACGGCATCATGCGTGATCATATCGGCTCATCTCCAAGTATCATATACTTTGCTCATCATCCCTATATACGTATATGTATATATATGTGTGTGTGTGTGTGCGCGCGCGCGCGCTAACGCATCCACACACACACACACACACACACACACACACATAAACGTATACACCCATAATCATGTCGCGTGTATGTGTGTCAACTTTTACTCTAGGGTTTCGCGCCTAAGAACTAAACTAAAAGCACTCTTATCCAATTACGGTAAAAACTAACCCATGTTCTCCTAAAGCCTTTCTTGCTAATTATTCATGTCTCACAATACACATATTTATATATATATAACATATTCACATGCTACACTATGAAACCGCGGGGGTGCTATACGCCATCCACCCGACTTTCTCCGTAGATATACATCTAGTCACCTTGATCCTTGCTTGCTGAAGTCAAATACGCGACGCTCTTCCTTATTGTTCAAAGTCCACATGAGGGTGCCTACATATATAAACACATAGTATCGTAAACAGAAATCGCGCACGAAAACCAAAATGGCAAACGAATCACACATAGGTTAAAACCTATGGTCTACGCATGCAAGAATAACCAAACAACTCCCGATATCGACGTACAAACATCAAGTGACCGAGACAAAACACAATATCCAAAGTTCAAGTCATTAACAATTATGAAACCAAAACAGAAACTCAGAAAACTTGCTCCAGATTTTTATTAAAGTGAATTGGGGATAAACAAACAGTATAGTGGGGTAGTCTATGGGGTATGTGAGCTACATAACCAATTCCAACACCATCACCCATGATTTAACCGGCGACATTAACCCAAAATCCGGCCTGGTCGGCCTTACCAGCATGGATTGGGTTCATATTCTCAGGGTGGTCTCCTAGTGCTCAATCTAGGTCAATAGAGTTGCTTGTTTTTCTTGTAAAGGTCTCAGGTCACTCCAGATTTCCTGTAGGCATCACAAGATACAAAACCGACACGTAAAGTTTCTAAAATCCGATTCTTGGGTTTTCAAATTCACTTGGTGCAGGATCTTAACACTAAAGAGGCTGTAGTTACCAATTACACTCACTTGCACCATCACAACTCAAGAATCTCCTAAAATTCCTCTTGGAATTTTCCAGGAACACTAAAGCTCACTTAATCAATTCTAAACTAAAATAGAGGCTAAAGGAAATCAATTAATACACTAATAGTGAAAGAAATACCTCATTTGGCAACTCAAGAATTTTCTTGAGTTGCCCTAAGTGCTCAAAATCTCAACTTGCTTAGTCCACCATGCTTGTAGTGAGCTTGTGCACAATTTTAAAGAAGGGAATGTAAGGCTTTGATGTGGATTAGGGGGTGTTGTGAGGAGGTAGAAGAGGTGGAGGGAGAGGGCACCCATGATGAGGGAAAGGAGAAGAAGAAGGAAGAAGTGAAGTGAAGATATAATAGGCCAAGTCAAAGAGACCCATCACCCTCTCTCTCTCTCCTCTCTCTTGCCCATACTTCCTTGCTATGCCACATTTTCTTTATTCTTTTTCTTTTCTCCTTTTTAAAAGAAACACAAACTAAAAAAAAAGAACCACGCATAAAAGAAAAATGAAGAATTAAAGTCATGGTCAAAAGAAATGTAACAAGCATTTTTACAATATGACATGGTCCATGTCATGTGCATAATCAAGCTTAATGCATGATTAGTGATTATTACTTAAGTTTAGCCGTAAACTTGTATATAATTAATTCTAAAATATCGAAATCGACTTAATACACTCAAAATCAATAATCATGTAGAATTTTCAAATATCTCCCTAATTATCGGTATATAGTTATACCATATCATTAAAACTAATCTCCATACTTTAAAATATTCATAATATTTATTACTTAAATTGTTTAACTTCCAAAAAATAAATTTTATTTTTCTGAAATGTTACAAGAACTCATATAAGTGCTCAGCACTTTTTGCAAGAAAAAGAAGGAGTGAGCCCTAACAAGTATTTAGCACTTCTTTCAAATAAAAGAAAACTGGGTGGGCCAAGCCCAAGTTGGCGAGGTCTCTGATTTAGATCAACTGAGCCCATGGGTTCATTTCTTTCCAAACATGACTCATAATATCCAAAATGATGTTCATCCCACATTTCCTAATTAAACTTAGTCCACCGAAAATGCCTAATGATTCTTAGATGGTCCACCATGATCCCTTCCCTCAGACATTGGAATTAGTTCAATGGTACATCTCGCTATATCTCTGATGCATATTGTTTTAATTCCTCAACGTCTTCAGAGAGGTGGCGGGTCCCGACAACCAACTGTTTTTGGGTGCACTTCCCAAGATGACGTGCACACCATAAACCAAACCACACCTCAAATAGGTGTATCCCACATCATCGCCATGCATCTTGTCACGTAACAAATACACGGACATAAAATGGTGATCTACGGACCGTAACGTCCTCAAACTACTACGGACTGTAACGTCCTCAAACTACTACGGACCGTAATGTCCTCAAATTAAACCCTCACCTCAAAAATGGTGATCTACGGACCGAAACGTCCTTAAACTAATAACGGACCGTAACGTCCCTAAACTAAAACAACAGAGCCCAAATGTTCTCTTATTGGATCTGAAACAAAAATGATCCTAACACCATGTTAAGTAGATCTTAGTTTCAAATTGGACTAACGTATCCTTAACAAAAAAACCAATCGAGCCCTAACTGTTCACAAACATTTAAGTCGATCTTGATCTCAAAACAGATCAACGATCCTTAAATCAAACCAAACCCAAATCGAAGATATACGGATTTGGACTAATCCACGCCCTACGGCGACAACATAAATTAGTCTCCGTATACATCCACGGGCAACCTAAACAAATAAAAAAACACACGACACGAAATGAACTTCTGGAGCAGGAGATAGTGGTTATTACGATGCGGTAACGTAATTAACTGCAGGGGCTTGCGCCTGCAAGGAAGAACATCCCCACAATCAAAAACCCCTCACAAACGAGGGGGAATCTGATGAAGTCTGCTACAACGGCCGCATCCGTCCAATCCTCCGATATACGGTGCCATAAATCAACATGGCATCTTCGGAGAGGTGGACGGATAAATCCAAATAGCATCCGTCCCTAAATTCAGGCCAGATGTCCTAACGTTCCGGTCCCGTCTTTCGGCGGTAAACAGATTCCGGCACGCCTGGTAGGACCTTTTCCTCTTTCCAGTCCACGTTTCATGTGTCGTGTTCATGAACAAATCGCGGTTTACTATGGTTGCCCTTTGATTTGAGGTATTAAGATTTAGTGTCTTGCTCCTGTGCAGAGAAAAGAAGATCAATGGCTTCCAAGTGTACCTACAATATCAACTCCCACTCCGTCCCCGTTGGAGGAGTGGCATACGGGAAAAATGCGGCATGCATCTTTTCAATGCCAGCGGAACAGGTGACTCAGGCCGCTACTGAATTGTTCTTCGGGACCATGCTCCCGCCAGTGAGTTTTAGCACCCCAATTCCATCACAGGAAGCTCCAAAGAAGTCAGTCTTTCATTGACTTGCAACCACTACGGCCCCTCTCAACGGGTCGTCCAAGTCTGCCACCTCAGTCTTCAACAGGCCGAACCAAAGCTCAAGTTGGCCCGCAAAGAGGCTTGCAATACCCGAAAGGGTTATACCGAAATAGATAGCCATTCCAGCTCTGGCGGGTGAAGTCGTCAATGAGGCTTCTCCTACTAAAGGATCGGTCTTCGCAAGATTGGTCGTTCCAACTCCTACTATGGGTCAAGTCATTTAAAAGGCTTCCCATACCAGAAAGTCGGCCTTCGCAAGACTGTCCTTCCCCTCTCAACGGACGTCGGTCTTCAACAGGCTGGCACTAGCAGTAGCCCTTCATCAGAGCAGGGGGCATGACGAAGCTGTAGGGTGTTTTTCGTCACCCCATTGAGATGGGAATATGCGCGTGCTTGTCAGGCGCATTACAGATTCCCCCTGCCAAGCGTAGGCTAGGGTTTATTTATTGTGGGGATCCGAATCTCCGGCAGCCGAGGACTAAGCTGCCGTTAATTACCCCTCGCCTTTGGGGCGAGGGAACCTCCAATTAACGGGTTAAAATGGTCAAGCGAACTCAATGTGCAGTGGTCTGTTTTGGAGGGGTTTTGGATATAGAGGTAGCCCCGCAGAGTTTTTACGGGGATCCCACTACCCGGATAGCGGGCTGGGGGTCAAGGGGGATAGCAGCCCCCTTGCGGGGTGCGGGGCAGATTTTTTTCTAACAGGGACAGTGTCGTGGAGTATGTGTGTGTTTGTGTATGTGTGTGTGTGTGTCTATATACACATAAGGGAAAAGGGACATCCAAGGGATGCGTGGGAGAAAGCGCTCGGGCGCTAGCGCTTTGGGCGTAGCGCTTTGAGCGTTAGGGCGCTAGCGCTTTGGGCGCTCGGGCGCTAGCGCCTTGGGCGCCAGGGCACTAGCACTTTGGGCGCTAGCGTCTCACGTGCCAGGCACATAGGCGCTCGGGCGCTAGCGCTTTGGGCGCTCGCTTTGGGCGATAGCGCCTCACGTGCCAGGCACGTGGGCGCTTTGGGCGCTAGCGCTTTGAGAGTAAGAGCGCTTGCGCTTTGAGCGCAAAGGCGCTAGCGCTTTGGGCGCTAGCACCCCATGTGCCAGGTACGTGGGCGCTTGGGTGCTAGCGCTTTGAGCAAATATTTGGCTTTATGCCCATTCATGAATAAAAAATTACATAAAAATTTATTTATTACATGATTTTATTGTTAGCATGGGGAGGCTGGCCGCAGGCTCGACTTGGGCATTGGCCTGCTTGACCTAGGCTTGGGCCCACCTGACTTGGGGTTAACCTTGACTTTGACTCGGTCAATCGGAGTGCAAATTTTGACCCCAACAATGTTCCCCCATCAATAAATGCACACCGCACATTTGAGTTGTTTGCATGAAATTGATGGATCTTGAAGCTGGACTTCGAGGTGGAACATTATTCCGGGGGCGGAGCATCCCTCGGGGAGCATGATTCCCGGGGATCGGAGCATCATTCCGATTTGCGGAGCATAATTCCAGGGTCGTAGTATCATTCTGTGGGGTCGGAGCATAATTCCGAGGATCAGAGCATAATTCCGAAGAGTAGAGGCATGATTCCAGGGATCAGAGCGTGATTCCGATGAGCATAATTCGGGGATCGGAGCATAATTCCGCGGATTAGAGAATCATTCCGAAGAGCGGAGCATGATTCCAGGGATCAGAGCATCATTCCAAAGAGCGGAGCATGATTCCAGGGATCGGAGCATCATTCCGAAGAGCGAAACATGATTCCGGAGATCGGAGCATCAATCCGAAGAGCGGAGCAAGATTCCGGGGATCGGAGCATCATTCCGAAGAGCGGAGCATGATTCCGGGGATCGAAGCATCATTCAAAAGAGCAGAGCATGATTCCGGGGATCGGAGCATCATTCCGAAGAGCGGAGCATCATTCCAGGCATCAGAGCCTCATTCCGAAGAGCGGAGCAAGATTCCGGGGATCAGAGCATCATTCCGAAGAGCATAGCATGATTCCAGGGATCGGAGCATCATTCCGAAGAGCGGAGCATGATTCCACGGATCGGAGCATCATTCCGAAGAGCGGAGCATGATTCCAGGCATCGGAGCATCATTCCGAAGAGCGGCAGACATTCTGTCCGAAGCATAATTTCGATGCAGAGGTTAATTCCCAAGCGAAGCATAATTCCGACAGGGAAGGAAGATACTCGGAGGCGAAGCTTGATTTCGACGCGGGGTACACTCTGAGACGAAGTATGACTCCGACGCAGAGCTGGTTGGTTGATTTGATTCTGAGGCGGAACATAATTCCGGCAGGGAAGTTAGATATCCTGAGGCGAAGCATGATTTCGACACGGGGTAAATTTTGGGACGGAGCATGATTCCGCTGCAGAGGTTGTTGGTTTGATTTGATTTGGGTTGACATCAGCATCGCTATACTGGAATATGGTACCAGAAGCGAATCATCATTTGCCATGAGTGGATTTGGGGATTTTGTTTTTAGTCGTCATCTACATTGCTACACTGGAATATGGTACCAAGAGCGAATCATCATTTGCCTTTGCTTATTAGAAAGCGATGACTTAGGAGACAGGTTTTAGGTCCCTATCACCTAGGACTTTTCAATTTTGTGAGCCGTAAGGGTCTCACAAAGCATTTTCTCCCTACGGGTCGAAAGGATCCCGTAGGTGTATTTTCTCCTTAGGAGTCGTGAGGACTCCCAAGTGTGTTGCACCTTTGTGAGTCGTAAGGATCTCATGCGGGAATTTTCTCTTCACAAAGTCGAGAGGAATTTGCGAGTGCATTTCATCTCTTTTTCATGAGTTTGTGCCCATTCGGGTTTTCACAAACTCGCCGGCAGTCCTACTGTTTTTACTCACGGAGCCCTTTCGGGTTTTCATCCGTGCCCATTTTGCTTGTGGATATACCTTTTTTTTTAATCGCCGGTGGGACTTTGAATGTGGTCTCGCCGGTAGGAATTGGGAGAGATTAGGATCATTTTACGGCCGTGGATTGTATACGGTTTTGCAGGATGTATGATCCAGACCGTAGGGCCGGAAAAATTTCAGGACTTTGTTAGCGTCTGCATCGCTGCACTGGAATATGGTACCAGGAGCGACTCATCATTCGCCGTTGGGGTATGGGATTTGGAATTTAGTTAGCGTCTGCATCGCTACACTGGAATATGGTACGAGGAGCGACTCATCATTCGCCACTTGGTGCATGGGATTGGAATTTGGTTGGCGTCTACATCGCTGCACTGGAATATGGTACCAAGAGCGACTCATCATTCGCCATTGCCTATTGGGAAGCGATGGCTTAGGAGACAGGTTTAGATCCCTATCACCTATGGCTTTTCAATTTTATGGGCCGTAAGGGTCCCATAAAAGCATTTTCTCCCTACGAGTCGTAAGGATCCCGTAGGTGCATTTTCTCCTTAGGAGTCGTGAGGACCCCCAAGTGCGTTTTTCCTTTATGAGTCGTAAGGATCCCTCGAAGGTTTGTTCTCCTCATGCATCGTGAGGACACATGAATGGGTCTTCCCAATGGAGCATAATTCCAAGGGCGGAGACCGACCGCTGGACTGGTGATTGCGGTGGGGTATGGGTATGATGAGAATTATTTGAGCCCGTAAATTGTATACGGTAGTCAATTTGGGAAATAACCGTAGGGCCAGGAGAATTTTGGAAATTTGAATTTTTGTTGTCTTCTGCATCGCTGCACTGGAATATGGTACCATGAGCGACTCATCATTCGACGTTTGTGAATTTGGATTTTGGTTGGCTTCTGCATCGCTGCACTGGAATATGGTACCAGGAGCGACTCATCATTCGCCGTTTTTTTTTGCCGCGATTGCTCTATCATTTCAGCTTTTTTTATCGCGAAGGTCGCGATTACCCTATCATTTCGGCTTTTTATTCACGGTTGCCTCATCATTTCGGCTTTATTTTTATTTTTACTCGCTGATTTTTATTGCGAGTTGCCCCATCATTTTGGCTATATTTTTCATTATTTTTTTTGTTTTATTTACACATTTTTATATTCCCAGTTTAACGACTTAGAGGTCGATTATTCCCAGTTTAATGACATGGTGGTCAATTGTTTTCAGAGAAAGGCAGATATCTGAGAGAATCAGTTTCACGAAGAACTTCGGTCTCCGTTTGTATGAAATTGGCGGTTGCGGCTTGACTGTTTGTTAACACGCCTTTGAACAGTTCTATCTCTTCTGCCTTGTATTGCTTTTCGACCCAATCTTTGAAGACAAAGCAGTCCTCAATGGCATGACCTATCACTCTGTGATAGGGGCAGTATTTGGGATCGTCGGTCATATTCTCTTCCTGCGGTCTTCTTGACTCTGGCAGTTGTAGACCGTTCCTCTGGGCGTCTTTGAATATTTGACGGATTTTGTCCCTTCTAAAGGAATAGACCTTATCGAGCTTCTCTTTCAGTGGAGATTCTCCTCTCTCTCCGAACACTGGCTTTCGAGGCCGGTTGGCATTAGGCCCGCTCATCCCTAACTTATTTCGTTTAACCTAAGTGTTGAAAGATTCAGAATCATCGGAGTTTCCGCCTTTGCGATTTTTGTCCTTTCGGTTTCTCCGGGACCTATTGTTATTCTGGGAATCCGAGGAGGACTCCTGCTTTGAGCTCTTCAGCATCTGAACTTTCCTGGTCAGCTCTTGGAATGTTTTGAGACCCGCGGTGCATAGAAACGGGGCCATCCAATTGTTAAGATTTTCGACAAGGAGACTGACTGATTGGTTCTGCTCTATCGGCGGTTCACATTTGACGGAGAGATTGCGCCATCGGGTTATAAAATCCGTGCTTCTTTCGTTGTTCATTGGCTTGGTCCTTACGAGATCGGCAATGGTGATCTTATCGCTGAAGCTCATGAATCTCTGCCGAAACAGAGACTCCATTTGGACGAAAGTTATGACGGAGCCATCCGGTATGCTCGCGTACTAGTCGAAAGAAACATCGGCCAAGCTATTAACGAACTGGCGGAGGAGAAGCGCATCATTGCCCCCAGTATTCCCGCATGAGACTTTAAAGTGGGCGATGTGCTGATTCGCATTTCCCGTCCCATCGAATCTTCCGAATTTAGGGTTGACATAGCCGCTAGGAAATTCTACCAGATGATACTGAGCAGGATATGGTCTCCCGCTACTGCTAACATCTTTTTGCGCTTCAGCTTCAGCTACCAATGTTTTGACTTTGTTGGCAACCAAATTTATGATTTGATCTTGAGTTATCGAGCTATAGTCATCGGTAGCCAAGACATTTCCCGAGATAGGATGAAACTGATTTTCATTCGGTCCGCCCACTTTTGGATTTGAGGGAACAGGCGTCGGCTGCCTTGGGAGGTTGAGAGGAAAGTCGGGCTGTGAGCTGCATCACGACATTCGTTAAGTCGTCGATTTTGGAGTAAAGTTTGGTCATCTCCTTGTCTTTGTTTCTGAGCTGCTTTCAGAGCTCTTGAAGCAGCTCTTGCTCCGCGGTCCTGGGGCGGAAAGTCAGCTCTTCTTCGCTGTCCGAGCTTGACTCTACATGGACTGAGGGGTCTTTCTGCATCTCATCCTCATCGAGAGGGTTTTCATCATCCAACGGAGGCGGCTGTTCTTGGGAAGCGGCAACCACATTCAAGCCAGATTGGATTTGAGATGTGGTAGCCCCGTCCTTGCTCTTGCAGCGCGTGCCCACCATATAGACAGTGTGGACCACATATCCAGCCATTTCCACATCTTGGCGGGGTAGCCCTGTTCTTCGAACCTCATGAGGTTCAGCCTAGCAGGAGCCCTAGACCTTTTGTTGGCTCTATATCTGAGCCTTTTCTGCCTTAGCTTCTCAATTTTAAGAGCTTGGCGGGCATCTGTTTCCTGGGAAGCCACCGTGAGTCGATTAGCGGCGAGTTTAGAGAAGACACCCGATCGAGCAGTTGTCAGGGGCATCACCGGAGCTTGCTCGAGACGCCCTGTTGCTTTGTTGGTGTTGATGGCCTTGCCCCCAGCTTGGGCTAAGGACATTCGTTCAAACACCGACTTGCGTTTGAGTTGGGGCGCCTTCGAGACCACCACATTTGGTCTCTTGCCTTTCGAGACCGGTTTGTCTGTCAACGGGGTTTGAGGAGCTGGGATGGCATTAGCTGACACGAAAAGAATAGAGCCAAATGCTAGAGGCGGCTCCTCCCACTGTCGCCCGAGACTGGCCGGAAGGACCGTCCTGGCGTCCATCTTCATCGTGTAGGACATGGGAGCCGTGCTGAGAGCTGGGTTGCTTGAAATATTGGAGACATTGTTGAAAAGTGATTTCTTGAAAACCAGCATGAAAAAGCATTATTTTAGTATAAATATAGATATGTATATTGATTGAGTTTGCATGAACGTTTAACCCGAAATATGGGAGGGGAGAAAGGTCCCACCGGGCGTGCGAAAATCTGTAGGGTGTTTTTCGTCACCCCATTGAGATTGGAATACGCGCGCGCTTGTCAGGCGCATTACAGATTCCCCCTGCCCAGGATAGGCTAGGGTTTATTGATTGTGGGGATCCGAACCTCCGGCAGCCGCGGACTAAGCTGTCGTTAATTACCCCCCACCTTTGGGGCGAGGGAACCTCCGATTAACAGGTTAAACTGGTCATGCGAACTCAATGTGCAGTAGTGTGTTTTGGAGGGGTTTTGGATATATCGGGGGCCCCGTAGAGTTTTTATGGAGTATGTGTGTATGTGTGTGTGTGTGTGTGTACACATATACACATACATAAGGGAAAAGGGGCATCCAAGGGATGCGTGGGAGAAAGCGCTCGGGCACTAGCGCTCTGGGCGCTAGCGCTTTGGGCGCTCGGGCGCTAGCGCCTTGGGCGCCAGGGTGCTAGCGCCTCACGTGCCAGGAACGTGGGCGCTCGGGCGCTAGCGCTTTGGACGTCAGGGCGCTAGCACTTTGGGTGCTAGCGCCTCACGTGCCAGGCACGTGGACGCTTGGGAGCTAGCGCTTTGAGCGCAAGAGCGCTTGCTCTTTGAGCGCAAGAGCGCTTGCTCTTTGAGCGCAAAGGCGCTAGCGCTTTGGGCGCTAGCGCCCCACGTACCAGGTTCGTGGGCGCTCGGGCGCTAGCGCTTTGAGCGCATGGGCGCTAACGCCTCACGTGCAGGGCACGTGGGCGCTCGGTGAGGCAAAGGGGACTTGGTCCCTGCAATGGGAGTTGTACTCCCAGATAGGAACACTTATTTTGAGGCTGATGAAGGGACTTCTCCCCTTGAGTTATGGATCTTCCCCAAAGTGGGGTTTCTGGAGATGGGTCTCCTTCTATCGTTTGGCTGGATCTTGGAAAAGGGGGGTGAAACTTAAAAATCTCCCCTTTTTGAGATCTAATGGAAGATCCAAATTCCCCTTTGTGGGTTTTGTGGTGAAAAACTATTTAGTTTTGGAAAAGGAAGAGTAAAACTTTTGGTTTAATTCAGAAGAAAGAAGAAGGTTTTGGAACCTTGAGGAAGGAGAAAGAGGCACAGGCTCTAATTTTTGGGGAATGAAAAAGTGTCTCTTTTATTTATCATCATGTTGCCTTATATAGGCTTACATATTTACATATAGCCCCTTGGGCTTTACAAAATGGCATTTTGCCCATCCCATGGCTCATGTGCCATTTCTTTTTGCACATAAGCCATGGGCTTTACAAAAATTTGGCTTTATGCCCATTCATGCATAAAAAATTACATAAAAAATTATTTATTACATGATTTTATTGTTGGCATGGGGAGGCTGGCCGCGGGCTCGACTTGGGCATGGGCCCGTTTGACCTGGGCTTGGGCCCACCTGGCTTGGGGTTGACCTTGACTTTGACTCGGTCAACCGGGGTGCAAATTTTGACCCCAACAGAAGCCACTCCCACAACTGAGGAAATCCGATCTGCAAGGCATGCTCGACGTCCCAATGGCGCCGAGTGAGCAAAGCTGGGGCAACTCTCCCTCTGGACTTACTCCACCAGCTGCAATGGTGGAGGTTGATACTGCTGTTCCAACTGGAAACAGCTTTGAACCGCTAAATAGGGTGCGAAAGAACTCTCCGACCGCGGTGCTGAAGAAATCTCCCCCACCTATTGAAAACATGATACAGGTGAAGACGGAGCATCCCCTTCAGCGGCTGTCCTCCCAATTCCACAGGGTCGGCGCAAAGTCCAATATTCTATGATCAACAAGAACAACTCTCGTCAACCGGAGAAAATGAAGGTTCGACAAGAGGAAAATCATCCCTCCACCATGCAGCGAGGGACTTATTTCACGCAGGCGCCTGCTACAACGGCACCTTCAACTTCGACCTCCCATAAAAAGAGAAGGCCGGAAAATCTCCTACTACTGGCGGCAAATCCCAAGGGTGATGGATCCAAACGTCCCAAGTTTGGGGGCATGATGATGCACACAGTTTGCATGGCTTCCGGAAAAGAGGAGAGCCATGCTTCCATGAGTCATCGGATGCAAACTCGGTCGTTAACGAAATCTCAGGAGCAGCAACAAAAGCTCCATAAGATGCTGACGAAAATGGCAGCACTCACCGGGAAAAAAGAAAGCCCGAAAGCAGCGTCTAAACAGCGCCAAGAGCAAGAGACAGATACAGAGTTCTTGCGAAGGGTGCTGGAGAGAAAGGATAAAGAGACTGTAGAACAAGCGGCTAATATAAAACAGTTGGCACTCCTGTTCCAAGACATGGTTGGAATGATGATCCAACTAGAAGCTCCAGCTGAAGAAACGTCGATAATTATCGAGGAAGACAGAGGGAAACATCAAACCCTCTTCCAGCTTTATCGACAGCCACGGAGGAAACGATCTCCAAAGTTGTCCTTGATGATTACATAGCTCAACAAATACGAGCTCATCAGGCAAGTGAAGCGGCGGGCCAAGTCGTCAGAACTGGACGACCGTACCCAGCTTGGTATGATCAAATCAAGTACCCGCCAAGATATACGATCCCCAAGTTTCACGTATACAAGGGGACAGGCAACCCGCATCAGCACGTCGCCCAGTTCAGAGAATTATGAAGCAATACTGGAGGCAACAATAAATTGTTGCTTCGCCGGTTCGTTGGCAGCTTGTCAGAGACGACGTTTGAATGGTACTCGGAGCTCCTAAATGACTCTGTCAAAACATTCACGGAAATCGAACTGCTGTTCACACAGTGGTTCACCAGCGCAAGTGAATGCACCCTGATCACGACATTAATCAATGCCAGGGTGAACCCAGGAGAGACCTGGGTTCAATACGCAATTCGATGGCGGAACCTATGGTCGAAATGCGAACAACGCATTGAAGAAGCTCCAGCCGTGGGCATGTTCGTAGGGACCCTCGATCCTCAGGAAAATGTATCCCAGTTTATGGTGTTCATCAAGCCGACCACCTTCCAGGTTTTGATCGACAAGCTGGCCCAAATGGACCAGATAGGCCACGGGCTGTCCTCTTCAAAAATGGACCCTCGGAATGTAAAGAGCAAAGGGAATGCAGCCTTCATTGCTAACACTCAACAACAACCGAGTGATCCAAAACTGGTTGCTCGCCAAAGCAACGCGCGCCCGCACCAATCCCTCGAAGAGAAGCTAGGACATGCTTACTCATTTCTCCGTGATAAAATGAGGAGACTGTTCGAACTGGAAGTGCGCAACGAACTCATCACACTGCCGGATCCGAGACGTCCAATACAGCCCGGTGATGTCAATAATCCCAACTACTGCTCCTACCACAGAGTAGTAGGCCACCCAATTGAGGATTGATACATCTTCAAAAACTGGGTCGAGGACTGTTACCGTCAAGGGAAATTCGCACTGTCAGAAAACTGGAGGGTGAACCCGCCACAGAGGCATGCTCCTAAAAAGGTGGATACGCCGGGGCATCAGGCTCGTTTGTGGAAGAAACTCCTTAGGAAGTGGTTCTTTCATCTAAAACTAAAAGAATGCTGAAGGATCTTCAAGCATGTCCGTCGATCAAATGGAAAAGCCCGCTGGAGCCCGAGATCATTGAGAGGATGCTTAAACCGCGCCCAACACTGAAAACTAATAGTGATGGGCAAGACCTCTAGGCCAAGCCTTCGAAATCTTAGAAGAAAAAGAAGAAGACCAGGAAGCCCGTGCAACCTGACGACAAGCGCACTAACCTGCAAAAATACATCGACGCGCTGGAGGAATACAACTAGATGGGGCGAACCCCAGTCACACTCGAAGAGTTTCTCAACCATATACTTGAGAATGGAGATAGTGACGATGATGAGGGAAATGGATCGTCGGGAGAAACCGAAGATTCTGTAGCAAGTTGCCACATGGTTTCTCATTCTTCATTAAATGACGAAGAAACTCTCTCGGCGTCGGAAAGCAACGCAGAGGAACTGGGGGAAGGACCGGTGCTAGAATCCCTGGATCTGTCAGAAGACTCAATTGACAGGCTGCTAAACGAGGCCCTTCAAAAAAGCAAAGCTGACCGAGAACGTGAAATGACCATATATGAAAAGGCCAAGCGCCGTCTTTAGGATGAAGAAGATGCGGTAAGGATGAGTCGTAAATTACTCTAACCAAGCCAAAGCACACCTGCTACAAACAAGGACAAGACCAAAGCAGAGAAGCTGTTCGCCAAAGCCCTGTCAATGGTGATGAAGCGTCCCCATTTCATGGAAAACACTCCCAGGAGTACCTGCCACGACGAAGCGGATGTGCATCTGAACTACTTCTTATACCATCGGAGGGTTACACACCCCACCGAAGAGTGCAATGCCTTCAAGAAGTGGTAGCAAGGGTACGTTGCCCACCGACAACACTTCAAACGGATGAAGCGCAAAGCTCGTCGGCAACAAAGAAACACAACAGACGAGCGTGAAGGAACGGCTGGAAACTGTCATATGCTTGATACCAGTTCGACAAAAGGAAAATCTCAAGTTCTTACATTCGGGAGCGATTCTAAGGAAGAAATAACCCTCGTCCATCTCTTCAAAGAATCTACCTCTGGAAAAGAAGAAGAGGAGAAGAATTGTGAGAACATTCAGCTGTGTAACCATACGTTTCCTGAAAAGAATCTCAGGCCCACAAACAAAGGTTCGAGCAAAAGAGACAAGGGGAAGGAAAAAGTCTCTGAGGAAATTGCCCTCGATGAAAGAGTCATCAAATAGCTCGCAGCCAAGGACCCGCCTAAGAAAAATAAGGTGGATTACAATGTCCTGGCACATATGAGAAAGATACCCTCGCAAAAGAGCATACTGGATGCTCTCCTCCTATCCAAAGAGGCATAAGATTCTCTGATCAAGGCATTGCAAGAACCTGATCGGTTCCAAGCTTTTCTTACAGAAGAAAAGATGAAGGACGAGCTGGCAGACAATACATTCGGCGATGAAGATCTCCTCCTTAGAACGCGTGAGCACAACCGTCCTCTATATGTCACCGGGTACTGCCACGACATTAAGATAGGAAAGATTCTGGTCGACAATGGGTCCTCCGTCAACCTTCTCAATATGAAGTTGCTGAAGGAGATTTGCATGAACATTCAGCACCTGGCTCGGGATAAAATTACCATCTCCGGGTTCGACTCGCAGTCATCACGGACGCTTGGGTCGGTGATATTAACATTACGCTTTAGGATGCTCGTCACTGGCATCAAATTTCATGTCATTGACGCCAAGACTTGCTACAATGCCCTGCTCGGCCAGCCTTGATTACACGAGTACAACGCCATCCCTTCAACACAACACTAGTGTATGAAGTATTTCAAAGATGGATTTGAGCACACCGTTACGGGGGAGCTAAACCCCTTCTCCATAAATGAAGTCCACAAATATGAAGACGTGAAGTACTTCCTACCAGACTTTGAAGACACGGAAAGATGTCATAAGTCCGAGAATAAACAAAAAGCTATCGCCACCATCCTGGTCTTTAGGAGTGACACCGATGAAGATGAGGAAATATTCTACTCAGGACAACCCTAGTGTAGCAAGCCCGGGCCATTTAATCCTGTTTTGATCTTTGGCAGTGACTCTGAGGACGAGGTCAACGCCGTGTTCTACACTCGCCCATCAGCATAAACCATTGCTGGAGCCGATCAGAGTTTGCAAATTACCATGGTCCCGCAGCGGCATTACAGGAAACTTGATGCGCTCGATACATACAGCGTGCAAGAGCTGCAAACCTTCTACGTCCCTCCTAGGCGAAGAGATGAAAAGGCGATCCTCTTCTACTAATCTACAGAGACTAAAATGGAAAAAGAAGTCTAGCATGGTGCCGAACTTGCGCTTGACAGGCTTCAACTAATCCGTCTGCCCAGATATTACGCAGGGGGGTTGAAAAGGCTATTAAGATGCCAAGGCGTACCCTTCAAGCAAATCTCTCGACAAGCCCAGTTCTACAACAAGATTTGGGACGTTTCTGGGACTCAGCGAAAGATGCCCAACGGGAGGATGGAGACGACTGGGCTTGGATACGTTCAGTCCAAGAAACGGGAGCGATTCCATAGCTACCGGGTCATAAATAACTCCGGTGGAGAAGGGAATTCTTTTCCAGATAGCGCTGATATTGAACCAGAGCGAGATCCCGCAGTAAGAATACCAAGTCCTTCATTTGAAGAAAAAATTGACAAGCTAATGAGAGAAGTCGGTCAAAACTCGAGATGACCACGGCCGCGAAATGACCATTTACGAGAAAGACAGGATGCAACATCTCACCCAGCAGTCTGCGAGAAGAAAAGATTACGATGCCCTTAGCCCACTGTGGGCTTTCGTGGCAAGGAAAAATCCCGACGTAGAGGCAACAACAAGGTAAAGAACGAGAATGACGTTCGAAAACAGCGAAGCAAATCTAAGAAGCTACACGATCGAGAAAAGTCAGCTGGAATCCATCGCTGATGAAGAAAATGGGTCGGGAATATTCTTTCCCCCAAGACAAGACAAGGGAAATATTCGACCTTGTAATTAAGTATTAAACGATGACGCTCCCGGAGCCTTAGTACCCCGAAAAAGTAAATGAGGTCCATCATCCGGCTTATTGCTCCTACCACCGAGCAGTAGGACATCCTCTGAAGACTGCTTCACCTTCAAAGACCGGGTCGAAGCCCAGTATCAGCAAGGCAGGTTTTCCCTATCCGACAGTTGGAGGGTAACCCCACCACAAAAGCATGAGCCAAAAGCAACCTATATTATGAGGGTAAGTACAGATCAAACATCGAGCACGGAAACGGACTCGCACCTGCCATGTGATAACATTCTCAAAGGAGGGGGAGCATGAGAATATGGAAGACCTCTCCCAGTACTTCGCAAATGAGAATGAGGACGAGATGATCTCAGAATTTCCACCGGCGCCAAAAGAGCTGGAGGATGGGATACACACTACGGCGGACAATTTAAGGAAAATTGACTTGGGAACAGAAAACGATCCAAGGCCAACGTCCGTCAGTGAGCTGCTGTCTAAAAAACAGGTGGCCACACTAAAATACGTACTTATGCAATATAAAGATTGCTTCGCATGTAATTATTTCGAGATGCAAAAACTAGATCCAGAAATAGCAATACATAAACTGGATATATCGTCGGACGTCAAGCCAATCAAACAGGCGCGAAGAAGAATGCGGCTCGAACTCGAGATGAGTATCAACGCCGAAGTCAAAAAACTAATTGACTCCGGCTTCATCCAAGAAGTTCAATATCCTGACTGGATCGCCAATATCATTCCAGTGATGAAGAAAAATGGAACAGTGCACATCTGCTAGGAATTTCGAGACCTTAATAAAGCTTGTCCAAAGGATGACTTTCCAGTACCTGTTATCGAGCTGATGATCGATAACACGTCCACTCTTGAGTTCTTCTCCTTCATGGATGGATCTTCACACTACAATCAAATAAAAATTCATCTTGAAGACCAAAAGCACACTTCCTTCCGGACTCCGCTGGGTATATTCTGCTATAAGGTGATGCACTTCGGTTTGAAGAACGCAGGTGCTACCTAACAGAGGGCCATGACGAAGATCTTCGATGACCTCATACATGAGATTGTCGAATGCTAAATTGACGACCTTGTGGTGAAAAACAAATCATACGAGGAGCACTGGGAACATCTGAACATAGTGTTCCAGCGTCTTCGAAAGTATAATCTGAAGATGAATCCTTTCTAATGCGCGTTTGGAGTCTCCTCAGGCAAATTCCTAGGATTCATCATACGACACCGAGGCATCGAAATAGACCCATCAAAGATCAAAGCGATTGTGGAAATGCCTGTTAGTTATGTATATGCCCTAGAGGCCATTGTTGTACATATGATGTATATTATAATGGATGCTTGGATATATATAGAGAGGACTTTCTTGCTCGTCATGATAGTATGCTATTTGGTTTCACTTTATCTTAACATGTTGACTTGTACTGGTTTACTGTTTTTCTCTCACATGTTGATAAAGCCCTTAGGATCTGTACTCGACTACTGGGACTATGATGAGATCATACTAGTGGGGCCATGGTAGTCGATGAGAACATCCTATAACTGTTCCTAGTCGAGGGTATATCGAGACAGGGCATCGATACACCAGAGTAGACTAGCGTATACGCATCTTGACCCATATGATGGGCGATGGATGATCCCATATCCATCGGTGTTTGACATCAGAGATGGTGTACGGGTGCTCAGTGGAGACTGGGTACACTGGACGGACTCGCCGAGAACTCCCAGATGGTGATATACCACACGTCAGATGGCAGTTCTCTGGTGACACTGGTACAGGGTAGTTTGTAGACCCGAGATCGTCATAGAGTCTTGTGTGATTCCCACTGTGCTTTGATTTCCACCTTACCACGTCCAAGAGGGCATGCAAAACGGTGGCTTTTGGGTACAGTCCCGAATCACATGGAGGCAATGAGCGATAGGAGGGGATTCGTCTCTCCCGGTATAGGGAGTTGATGTTGTGATGTGTTCGATTGGCTATAACTGGAAGTCCCTGGCCAGGGCTGATATAGAGATTTACTGGTAAGTGTTACGAGTAGTTTCTCGACCCGTTATGAGCCACACATCGACACGACTTATCGGTTACTGGGGTCTGACGTTTACCACCCCTAGACTTGATATGCGACATATCAGACGAACAGACGGGACTGTACGGGAGTGTTACCGATTGGATTCATAGGAGAACGCACAGGCTAGCTTGTTGATCTTCTGATCGCTCAATACCTGGGTGGCTGTTACGTTTAGCTGACCGCTTGCAGCTTGTGGGTGTTTGATATGATCATCACCTGCTACCGGCGTATTGACGATTCTTTAGAGTCCTACACAGAGGTTTCTTGGCTCAGGAGAAACGGAGTAGAGGCATATATGTGATATGTGCAGGACCGAGGATAATGCGATATGAGATACCGTATTATATTCTCGCGATATTTAGATATGAACCGGGACATCGGATCAAGTGTTGATTCGATGAATCGGTACATGATATATTAGTCGGTAATATTCGATATAGCCGGATCGTCGGATCAAGTGTTGATTCGATGATTTAATGTATAATAATATATATGATATATTGTATTACATTATCTAATATTGGCTCGCTTTATTATTTCATTTTCTCACCGGATGATACATTGATATATATGCGATATATGTTAATTGTATTATTTTCTTTTGTTGCAAATATATAATATATATGTGATATATATTATTGTGACATGATATGATTTATTATTAAACATGTTTAAGGATGATTAAATGGGATTAGGGTTTGATTAGGGTTAGCTTCTTCTTGCACCTTCTAGAAGCTTTTCCTTTTTGTCTTGGTTAAGATATTATGGTTGATATTTTTCCATGACTCATTTCTAACCTAACCAAACCCTAACTCTAGTTTATTCTCTACAAACTCTTAGCCTATCATCCTTGACCATGGTTGATATATCAATCATATAGATTTCTTTTCTATTCATCACAAAAGCAATTATCATTATCATTTTCCATTATCATCTTCTTCTCTCTTGATTTTGAGCTCACTAGAAATTCCATTTGTGATGATAAATTGTGAGAAAGTGAATTAAAAAGAAAGCATAAATACTACTCCTTCATCCTCATCTCATCTAGCCCATGAGATTAGTGTGTTCATCTCTTTAGAGTGAGAAAGCTTGAGTTATTGAAACTTCGACGTAGATCATCGGAGATTTGGAACACTTCAAGCGAGCATGGATCGTTCGAGTCGTGGAGCCTCTCTTGAGTCCGGGAGATCGAGCATCATGGCGAAGGGACTTCTACTCGGAGCTTGTGAAGCGAAGGAGCGGACTACAAAGGTTGTAATCCCTCACACTTAGATAAAAAGTTGTTATCTTGCATGCTTAACCCTAATAATCTAGCAAAGATCCTGTCTTTGGGTTGTTCGGCACGTCTAAATTTTTATCCGGGCATGTTTGATGCCTTATGAACCTTCACAAGAGTGCATAGGAACCCTACAGTGGTATCAGAGCCTAGCTAGAGCATTAGGCGTCGTGTTTACGAAGTTAAAACTCCGATCGAACCCGAACCGACAAAATTTACCCCCTCTCTGAAAATTTTTCAAAATCTGGGATTTTTCTGAATTAAAAATACGTAAAAAAATCAGTAGGGAATTCTAAGAATTACCATGAAACACGGGCCCACATATCCACTAAACCGCCGCGGGAAGCAGGTTCCCGCCGCGGTTCCGCCGCGGTTTAGTGGAATTGTGACACGTGGTTTTCATGGTAATATCCGTAGGTGCTTGTTGATACTTCTGGGTATTTTTAAAAGTGATTCAAGTGTTGTTTAATCTGGGGTTTATTTTGTAATCGTAGATTCGATCGGAAAATTTAAATTTGTTATTATTTCCAGATATTTAGAAATTGTTAAAAAGTTCGAACGGATATCATTAACTCACTTTTTCCCGGCACGTAAAACTTTCAAGTGTTGAATTTTTATCGGGTTTAAATCTTTCGGAAAAATTGTACAAGTTAAGCGGTGGACCCTCTAGAAGACAACAAACCTTATCTCGATTATGTGACCGTCTTAAACTGCCTTTTGAACCTTCGGGTTTGGGGCAGTACGGCGTGCCACATGTGAGGCGTTTGCTTGACCCTTCTACGGCTGGATCACCGATACTGTGACATATTCTGGGATTATTTGAACTCCGCTCAAGTGTTGAGCAATTTAGGAAATTTTGGGTATTTGATTATCTGTTCGGAAAGTTTAATACTGTCTATTTATCTGGAATGTGATACAATATGTGGAATTCATAGAGTTAGGAATGAAATGCGAAGTATGTGATATTTCGGATTTACGATGTCTAAAGTGATTATGGATTCCAAATGTTGTAGTTTTACACTTTCTTTTCTGTGACCGTAAGTGTAATATGTGACATCGCCGGTTTCGTTGCTATATGTCAACGACAATTGGGATGCACATATTTACTTACGTTGATGATATGTGATATTATGTGTTGCTGTGATATGTTATATTGGATCGTCGTGTTCTGAATAGCCGGGGGTTTTATGTGAGATGAGGGTTTTTTTATTTTCATTCATCTAAAATTCATTTGTAATGTAATATTCTTTTATTTGGGGCACTTCCAGGTTGAGGTTGATGTCACCAGTGTATATTATTTACTTTTCCGCATTAGGTAGACCCAAGATGGGGAGCACAAGTAACCGGGTTCTAGGGTCCACTGGAAGGCCATCTCGAGGAGTCGAGACCGGGTTTCCAAACCCTAGAATTGGCAGTGTTACTTGCCGCACTCGTAGGGGTCTTGGGATGTGGGTTTGGCTATTCGTTGCGACCGTGGAATCCGTGTTTTATACAGGCTCGTATTGAAAACACGGACGTCCTAGTATATCCAATATTTCATATATGTTCTTCTGCTGCAATGTTCTGTGATGAGATCATATTACTGCTTGAGACGAATGCTTATACTATATATATATATATGCTGATATATAAATATTACTGCTTTCGTTTCTTCTGTGATGCTTAGGAAGCATAAGCTGATGGGATTTTTATTAATGAGATTAATAAAAAGAAAAGAAACCTAAAGATGTTGTAGAATCAAAAACTTTATAAAAAGGGTAGCTACAGTTTTGCTTTACACAGTGATATATATGATATATCCTGCACCTTATTCGATGGGGAAAGAGCCGACGATCCCTTCACCGGGAGTGACCTCTTTAGCGAAACTGGCAAATGCTACAAAACTCGGTTTGCCTTTTGATTGCGTTTAAAGTTTTGCTTTGCACAGCGCTATATATGATATATCCTGCACCTTATTCGATGAGGAAAGGGCCGACGATCCCTTCACCGGGAGTGACCCCTTTAGCAAAACTAAGAAAAGCCTCAAAAACACTCCTTTTCAAAAACCACTCGATTCTACGACGATATCAAGTTCATTACGCTCGGGGTTTTCTGAAAAACCTGCGTAAACCTCCGTCATTTTAGGAAAATAGAGTACTTAGTATTCGTGTTGCGTTTGTTGACCATAGTTAAGGCGCAGTGTACGGTAGCTAAGTGATATTTTCCTATATAACATAAGATGTGATTAATTAGGACAGTCATATGACTTTGTTGACCATAGTTAAGGGTCATGTGGGTGGGTCTAAATTAATCAAGAAATGACGGGTAGAACTTGACTAGTGCTTATGATTTGTTGACCATAGTTAAGGTCATAAGACACTAGGGGTAAAAATATTATCGGGAATTTCAAGTGTTGAAATTTGCAATGAGATTGCATACCTCCTATAAGATAGTTGGATCCCGATACCCACTGCGAGTAAGTGTTACTCCTGAGAGAGTTTTACACAGGACAATTAGTCATTCAAGTAGGTGTCTAGAAAAGTGTTAACGGGGTTACGCCTCTGGGAAACCGAGGTCTTTAATTAGGTCCGTGCGAAAGCACGGGGAACCTCCCTCAAAGTACCGACACTGATCTGGCTGAAAGACTGACGAAATTGTAGGGTGTAATTAATCCCGGCTAATCTTACCTTTTAGGGTTTGAAGGTAGATTTGATAAAAACAGTGGGAGACATCCTGATTAGATAAGATAATAACCAATCTAATCTTGCAAGAGCATACGCTAAAGTGTTTTCTTCTCTCTCTCTCCAGGTAGCGACCATGTCAGGCCATAATCAAGATAATAATATGGATGTATTGACTAAACCTGATTATTGTACTGAGCAAGGGAACGTTGGACCCGTTCTTTCTTATAAGAGTTATAAGACTGAACAGGAAACAGGAGAATATCTGGATTCTCAAGCCGCCCAAAAGAACATGCATGTTGATGCATCTTCTTCAGGTGTGTTAGTTATTGAGAACTGTTTCTCAGTTCACCCTACGTCCTGGGTATTAGATACCGGATCAGAATCCCATATATGTAAATTGTTACATGGGCTACGTAAAGGTAGAGAACTGGGAAAAGGTGATCATTCCGTTCAAGTAGGGAACGGTGCAAGTATTGTAGCCAAAGCAGTTGGCGAATATCACCTTGTATTACCAAGTCGTAATACACTGATTCTAAATGAGTGCTATTATATACCGAACATGATGTGCAATATTATATCAGTTTCTTTATTAAGTAAAGAAGGATATAATTTTGTAGTAAAGGATAATGTTATGAACATATTCCTAGATCAAAAGTTGATTGCATCTGGCTCGTTACATAATGGCATATTCATTCTAAATCAGAATACAGTCCTGAATATACAAAACACACACAAGAGGAAAAGTTCAGAAATGAACGAATCCTACTTGTGGCATTGTAGACTTGGTCATATCAATGCGACACGACTGGCTAAGTTACATAAGGATGGTTATTTGAATCCGTTCGAATTATCATCTTATGATACTTACCATTCATGTCTCAAAGGAAAAATGACCAAAGCTCCATTTAGTGGACACGAAGAAAGAGTTACTGAACTCTTAGGACTAATACATAGTGATGTATGCGGTCCCATGTCTACACATGCCAGGAACGGTTCTTCCTACTTCATTACATTCACTGACGATCTCTCTAGATTCGGACATGTGTTCCTGATGAAACACAAGTCTGAAGCTTTTGAGAAATTCAGAGAATATAAGCACGAAGTAGAGAATCAAACGGGCAAAAGTATTAAGATTCTTCGATCTGATCGAGGAGGTGAATACTTAAGTAATGAGTTTCGGGATTATCTAAAAGAGAATGGGATTCTCTCTCAGCTTACTCCTCCTTATACACCACAGCACAACGGTGTATCGGAGCGGAGGAATCGCACCCTATTAGATATGGTGCGCTCTATGATGAGCACTGCTGAGTTACCTATCTCCTTTTGGGGTTATGCGCTGGAGACAGCCACATATCTATTGAATAGAGTTCCAACTAAATCGGTGCCTACCACTCCATATGAGATATGGAATGGGAAGAGACCATCTCTTAAACGAGTTAAGATATGGGGTTGTCCGGCCTATGTTAAAAAGCAAAATCCGGACAAACTCGAGGCAAGATCGGGTATATGTAAGTTTGTAGGATATCCAAAAGATTCTTATGGATATATCTTCTACCACGGTGAGGAACAAAAAGTGTTTATTTCTCAATATGCCACCTTTTTGGAAAAGGAATTTCTTGTAAAAGAAATTAGTGGCGAAGAGGTAGAGCTGGAAGAGGTTCCAGCACCACAAACTACAACTGATGATTTATTGGAACCAGAGGATTCAGTAGTACCCGACGAACCCCAGCCTCTCCGCCGATCTAGTAGGGTTTCTCGTCCACCTGAGAGATACTACGGTTTTCTCATTGATGGTGGAAGCGAGGACTGCATCATGGATGATGATGAACCGACTAGTTTCGAGCAGGCCATCACAAATGGTGACTCTGTGAAATGGCTGGATGCAATGCGATCTGAGATGGAATCCATGTACACCAATAAAGTATGGATTTTGGAAAATGCTCCTGAAGGGGTAAAACCCATTGGGAGCAAGTGGATTTTTAAAAAGAAATTTGGTGTAGATGGAAAAGTTGAGACTTTCAAAGCTAGACTTGTAGCAAAAGGTTTTCGTCAACGACCAGGTGTGGATTATGACGAAACATTTTCTCCAGTGGCTATGCTTAAGTCCATCCGGATCTTACTTGCCATTGCTGCATACCATGACTACGAAATTTAGCAAATGGATGTTAAGACCGCCTTTCTAAACGGTGATTTAGAAGAGAGCGTGTACATGACTCAGCCAGAGGGCTTCGTAGATAGTGGGAGCAGCGGAAAGGTGTGCAAGCTGCTTAAATCCATTTATGGGTTAAAGCAAGCATCGCGGAGTTGGAACATCTGTTTTGATGTTGTAGTCAAAGAGTTTGACTTCATCAAAAATATAGATGAACCTTGTATCTATAAGAAGGTAGCAGAGGGTAAGGTAGTCTTCCTCGTATTGTACGTGGATGACATACTCTTGATAGGAAATGACATTCCTATGCTGCAATCAGTCAAGCTCTTCTTATCACAGAGATTCTCAATGAAAGATCTAGGTGATGCCTCCTGCATATTGGGAATCATGATCTATAGAGATAGATCTAAACGGATACTGGGATTGTCCCAATCCAGGTACATTGACACCATACTAAAGAGGTTTAGTATGGAAGAATCCAAACGTGGGAACCAACCCACGATCTCTGGACTCACTCTCTCCAAAGAGATGTCTCCTAAGACTGATTTGGAGAGAGCTTGCATGCAAGGGATACCCTATGCTTCGGCAGTAGGCTCTATCATGTATGCGATGCTATGTACCAGACCCGATGTAGCATACTCACTAAGTGTAGTGAGTCGGTATCAAGCAGATCCTGGAGAGAGTCACTGGACAGCCGCGAAGAACATTCTCAAGTACTTACGAAGGACTAAGGAGATGTTCTTGGTGTATGGTAATCGAGAACTCCAGGTGGATTCCTTTACCGATTCCAGCTTCCAAAGTGATAAGGACGACTTTAAGTCGCACTAGGGATTTGTCTTTACCCTCAATGGAGGGGCGGTATGTTGGAAGAGTTCCAAACAAGATACCGTTGCAGACTCGACGATGGAGGCTGAATACATCGCTGCCAACGATGCTACCAAGGAGGCTGTCTGGATAAAGAAGTTCATTAGTGAACTTGGTGTGGTTCCATCCATTGAGCATCCAATACCTCTGTATTGCGATAACAATGGAGCTGTGGCTTTGGCCAAGGAACCCAGATTCCATCAGAAGTCCATACATATTCTGAGGCGGTATCACCTGATCAGGGAGATAGTTGATTGCCGGGAGATCGAGGTCAGGAGAGTAGATACGAAGGACTACACTGCGGATCCACTCACGAAGGCTATTCCCCTGATACAGTTTGAGAGATTATTCGGGATGCTAGGTATGAGATACTACAGCAGCTGGCCTTAGTGCAAGTGGGAGATTGTTAGTTATGTATATGCCCTAGAGGCCATTGTTGTACATATGATGTATATTATAATGGATGCTTGGATATATATAGAGAGGACTTTCTTGCTCGTCATGATAGTATGCTATTTGGTTTCACTTTATCTTAACATGTTGACTTGTACTGGTTTACTGTTTTTCTCTCACATGTTGATAAAGCCCTTAGGATCTGTACTCGACTACTGGGACTATGATGAGATCATACTAGTGGGGCCATGGTAGTCGATGAGTACATCCTATAACTGTTCCTAGTCGAGGGTATATCGAGACAGGGCATCGATACACCAGAGTAGACTAGCGTATACGCATCTTGACCCATATGATGGGCGATGGATGATCCCATATCCATCGGTGTTTGACATCAGAGATGGTGTACGGGTGCTCAGTGGAGACTAGGTACACTGGACAGACTCGCCGAGAACTCCCAGATGGTGATATACCACACGTCAGATGGCAGTTCTCTGGTGACACTGGTACAGGGTAGTTTGTAGACCCGAGATCGTCATAGAGTCTTGTGTGATTCCCACTGTGCTTTGATTTCCACCTTACCACGTCCAAGAGGGCATGCAAAATGGTGGCTTTTGGGTACAGTCCCGAATCACATGGAGGCAATGAGCGATAGGAGGGGATTCGTCTCTCCCGGTATAGGGAGTTGATGTTGTGCTGTGTTCGATTGGCTATAACTGGAAGTCCCTGGCTAGGGCTGATATAGAGATTTACTGGTAAGTGTTACTAGTAGTTTCTCGACCCGTTATGAGCCACACATCGACACGACTTATCGGTTACTGGGGTCTGACGTTTACCACCCCTAGACTTGATATGCGACATATCAGACGAACAGACCGGACTGTACGGGAGTGTTACCGATTGGATTCACAGGAGAATGCACAGGCTAGCTTGTTGATCTTCTGATCGCTCAATACCTGGGTGGCTGTTACGTTTAGCTGACCGCATGCAGCTTGTGGGTGTTTGATATGATCATCACCTGTTACCGGCGTATTGATGATTCTTTAGAGTCCTACACAGAGGTTTCTTGGCTCAGGAGAAACGGAGTAGAGGCACATATGTGATATGTGCACGACCGAGGATAATACGATATGAGATACCGTAATATATTCTCGCGATATTTAGATATGAACCGGGACATCCGATCAAGTGTTGATTCGATGAATCGGTACATGATATATTAGTCGGTAATATTCGATATAGCCGGATCGTCGGATCAAGTGTTGATTCGATGATTTAATGTATAATAATATATATGATATATTGTATTACATTATCTAATATTGGCTCGCTTTATTATTTCATTTTCTCACCGGATGATACATTGATATATATGCGATATATGTTAATTGTATTATTTTCTTTTGTTGCAAATATATAATATATATGTGATATATATTATTGTGACATGATATGATTTATTATTAAACATGTTTAAGGATGATTAAATGGGATTAGGGTTTGATTAGGGTTAGCTTCTTCTTGCACCTTCTAGCAGCTTTTCCTTTTTTGTCTTGGTTAAGATATTATGGTTGATATTTTTCCATGACTCGTTTCTAACCAACCAAACCCTAACTCTAGTTTATTCTCTGCAAACTCTTAGCCTATCATCCTTGACCATGGTTGATATATCAATCATATAGATTTCTTTTCTATTCATCACAAAAGCAATTATCATTATCATTTTCCATTATCATCTTCTTCTCTCTTGATTTTGAGCTCACTAGAAATTCCATTTGTGATGATAAATTGTGGGAAAGCGAATTAAAAAGAAAGCATAAATACTACTCCTTCATCCTCATCTCATCTAGCCCATGAGATTAGTGTGTTCATCTCTTTAGAGTGAGAAAGCTTGAGTTATTGAAACTTCGACGTAGATCATCGGAGATTTGGAACACTTTAAGCTAGCATGGATCGTTCGAGTCGTGGAGCCTCTCTTGAGTCCGGGAGATCGAGGATCGCGGCGAAGGGACTTCTACTCAGAGCTTGTGAAGCGAAGGAGCGGACTACAAAGGTTGTAATCCCTCACACTTAGATAAAAAGTTGTTATCTTGCATGCTTAACCCTAATAATCTAGCAAAGATCCTGTCTTTGGGTTGTTCGGCACGTCTAAATTTTTATCCGGGCATGTTTGATGCCTTATGAACCTTCACAAGAGTGCCTAGGAACCCTACAATGCCCACACCAAGAACTCTCAAACAATTGCGGTCTCTCCAAGGAAAGCCCGCGTATATCCGACGGTTCATAGCTAACCTCTCCGAAAAATGCCGCCCCTACAGCCATCTAATGAAGAAGGGGGCCCCATTTATTTGGGATCATAAATGCCAAAGTGCACTGAAAGAAATCAAGAAATATTTGCAGAACCCGCCGATACTAACCGTTCCGGTTAAGGGAAAGCCCCTTATCTTGTACACAATAGCCCTTGAAGTTTCTCTAGGCGCGCTATGGGCACAAGAGAATGATCATGGAAAGGGGAGAGCTCTTTACTACCTGAGTCGAGTTTCCTGAGGGTAGAAAACAACTACCCCCCATTCAAAAGCATTGCCTGGCACTGATCTTCGCGATAAAAAAGCTTCGACATTATGGCTTGGCCATCGCCGACTTTCCTTTCCTTTCCTTTTTTCCTTTTTGTTCGAACCTTTGTTTGTAGGTCCGAGGTTCCTCTCAGGTAGCGTGTGGTTACACACCTGAATATTCTTGCAGTTCTTCTCCTCCTCTTCTTTTTCAGAGGCGAAGTCATTGAAGAGAGGGTTGAGAGGTATTTCATCCTCAGAATCGCTCCAGAAGGTAAGAACTTAGGGTTTTCCCCTTCCGAATAGGTTACAACCATATGACAGTTGCCAGTCATTTATTCATGCGCATTCGTCCCACTATTTTTCCATCGACGAGCACGAGCTTCACGCTTTATCATCTTGAAGTATTTTCGATGAGTAACTTATTCTTGCCACCACTTCTTGAAGGCACTACATTCCTTAGTGGGGTGGGTGACCCTCCGATGATATAGCCAATAGTTTGGGCATGCATCTTCTCCATCGAGGCATATGACCCTGGGAGTATTCCTCATGAAAGGTGGCAGTTTCATCCCCATTGACAGGGCTTTGGCGAACCGCTTTTCTGTTTTGATCCTGCTCTTATTTGTAGCAGGTGTGCTTCGGTTTGGTCGGAATACTTTAGGACTCGTCCTCGCCGCAGCTTCTTTATCCTGACGCTGACGCTTAGCCTTTTCGTATATGTCTTTCTCGCATTCTCGGTCAACTTTACTTTTTTGAAAGGTTTTGTTTAGGTTCTTTTGGAAGTTCCGTGGATTTTAGCGCCGATTCTGCCACCAGTTCCTCTGCGTCATTTTCTGACGCTGAGAGAGCTTCTTCATTATAAAACGACGAATGAGAGACCATGTGGCAACTTGCAACATGGTCTTCGATGCCTTCTGATAAGGCATTTTCCTCATCGTTGTCACCATCTTCGTTCTCAAGAATATGCTTGAGGAACTCTTCAAGCGTGACCGGTGTCCGCTCCTTCTGGTTGTACTCCTCCAGCGCGTCCATGTATTATTTTAGATCTGTGCACTTGTCATCATACTCGATAGGCTGCACAAGCTTCTTAGTCTTCTTCTTTTTCTTCGAAGACTTTGAAGCCATGACTTGGGGGGTTTTCCATTCGTCAACAATTTTCGGTGCATGACGAGGTTTTAGCATCCTTTCGATGATTTTGGGTTCAAGTAGGCTTTTCCACCTGACTGCCAGACATGCTTGTAGATCCTTCAGCATTCTTTTGGTTTTTGCTGAAAGAAAGACATCCCATGGAGTTTCTTCCACGAGTGAGCATGATGCCCTCTGCGAATCCACCTTTTTGGGGAAAGTGCTTCAGGGGTTGGTTTACCCTCCAGTTATCAGACAACACGAATATCCCCTGTTGATACTGGTTCTCGACCCAGTTTTTGAAGACATAGCAATCTTCAATTTGGTGGCTCACCATTCTATGATAGGAGCAGTAGTTTGGGTTTTTGACGTCGCCATGTTGCGGTGGACGCTGCGTGTCTGGCAATATGATGAGTTTATTACTCATTGTCAATTCGAACAGTCTCCTCATTTTGTCGCGGGGAAATGAGTAAGGGTGTCCTAGTTTTCCTCCAAGGATAGGCGCGGACGCGCATTGTTTTGGCGAGCAGCCGATTTTGGGCAACTCGGTTGTTGTTGAGTATTGGCAACAAAGGCTGCTTTCCCTTTACCCTTGTTATTTTGAGGGTCCTTATTTAAGGAGGAAGGCTCGTGGCCCATCTGGTCAATTTGGGCCAGTTTATCTATTAGAGCCTAGAAGGTGGTTGGATTGAAGAATGTCATGAACTGGGACACAGTCGTTTGAGGATCAAGGGTCCTGATGAACATGCCTACGGCGGGAGATTCTTCAATGCAATGTTCGCACTTAGACCACAGGTTCCACCACCGGATCGCGTATTGGACCCATGTTTCTCCCGGCATTACCCTGGCATTGATTAATGTCGTGATCGGAGTGTGTTTGTTCACGCTGGTGAAACGATGTGTGAACAGCAGTTCCATCTCTATGAATGTTTTCAAGAAGTCATTTGGGAGCTTTGAATACCATTCAAAGGCCGTTTCGGATAGGCTGCCAATGAACTGACGAAACAATAGTTTGTCATCGACTCTAGTGTTGCTGCACAGAGCTCTGAATTGCGCGATGTGCTGATGAGGGTTGCATGTACATTTGTATACATGGAACTTGGAGATCGTATATCCCGGCGGATACTTGATTTGATCATACCAGCCTGGATATGGTAGCCCGGTTCTGACAATTTGGCCAGCAGCTTCATTAGCTTGATGAGCTCTTATTTTCTAAGCAATGTAATCATCAAGGGCTTCCTTGGAGATTTTTTCTTCTTTGGCCACTGATGAGGCCGGAGAAGGGTTTGATGTTTCCCCTTTGTCATCGTCGATGATTATCGGCGGATCTTCGGCCGGAAGTTCTGGCTGGATCATCATTCCAACCATCTCTTGGAACAAGAGAGCCATTTGCTTCATGTGAGCAGCTTGCTCAGCGGCCTTTTTGTCCTTTCTCTCGAGCACCCTTCGCAGAAACTCTGTATCGGTCTCTTGCTCTTGGCGTTGTTCGGCCTCTTTGTCCGGACTTGTTTTCTCTCCAGTGAGTACCATCATTTTGTTCAGCATTTCTTGGAGCTTTTGTTGTTGCTCCTGAGCCTTTGTCAGCGACCGAGTTTGTAGTCGGTGACTCACCGAAGCATGGCTCTCTTCTTACCCATTGGTCATATAGCCCGTATGGATAATAATGCCCCCATACTTAGGGCATTTAGATCCATTGCCTTTGGAATTTGCCGCGGACGATAAAGTTCTCTCCAGCCTCGTTCTTTTATGGGAGATTAGAATTGAAGGAGCCGTTATGTCGGGCACCTGTTTAGGAGAAGTGCCCCATTGTATGGCGGAGGAGTGGTCTTTTTCTTGTCAGACCTTCAATTTCTTTGGTTGACAAGAGTAATTTTGGTCAATCACAGTGTCTTGGACTTTTCGCCAGACCCTATGAATTTGCGAAGAGAGCCATTGATAAGGCCGCTCCAGTTTTTCCTGCACTATAATTTCTGCAGGTGGGGGTGGTTTCTTTAGAACCGCCATTGGGGAGTTTTTGCGCACCCTCTTAAGCGGATCAAAGCTGTTCCCGGTTGGAACAGCGGCGTCGACTTCCACCTTTGGAACTGGTGGGGTGAGTCCAGAGGGGGAGTTACCCCCAACTTCCCTCACTCGGCACCAGTAGCGACGTCGAGCGTGCCTCGCAGAAGGGATCGCCTCAGTTTTGGAAGAAGTTTCATCATGCCCCGGAAGAACGACGTCCTTTTCAAAGTTTGAGGAGGGCCGGCCAAATTTTCGAAGACCTGCTTTTTGATGGGGGAAGCACTTTTGACGACTTCGCCTGTAGCAGAGGTTGGAAGGGCTAGCCGTTTTGGGGTAGCCCCTTCAGGTATCATGAGCTTTTTTGCTGGCCCGTTTGAGTTCTTGCTCAACCTGTTGAAAACTGAGATGCCAGATTTGGATGGCCCGTTGAGAGGAACCGTTATGGTTGCCAGTCGATCAAAGACCGACCTTTTAGGAGCTTTTTCTTATGGTGCTGAGGCACCGAAACTCAAAGTTGGGAGCATGGTCCCAAAGAACAATCCAGTAGTGGCTTTTATCACTTGCCCCACTGGCATTAAGAAAATAGAGGCCGCGTTGGGCTCATAGGTCACTCCGCCATTTGGGGTGGAGCGATAGTTGCTGTTGTATGCAGTGCATTGAGAAACCATTGATTTTCTACATAGGAGCAAGACACCAAGTTTTAGTACCTCGAATCCACGGGCAACCATAGCGAACCGCGATTTTGTTCGCGAAACACGACACACGAAGTGTGGATTGGAAAGAGTAAAAGGTCCCACCGGGCGTGCCAGAATCTGTTGACCGCCGAAAGATCGGACCGAGACGTTAGGACGTCTAGCCTGAATTTGGGGGTAGATTCTATTTGAACATATCCACCAACCTCTCCGAAAATACTAAGTTGATTTATGGCACCATATATCGGACGTTTGGATAGATGCGATCGTTGTAGCATGACTTTATCAGATTCTCTCTCATTTATGAAAGGTTTTTGATTGTGGGGAAACTCTTCCCTGCAGGCGCAAGCCCAGTTAATTACGTTATCGTGTTGGGACAACCACTTTCTCTTTCTCCAGCAGTTCACTTCGTGTCGTGTGTATTTTTGTTTATTTTGGTTGCCCATGGATTGTATACGGAGTCTAGTTTTAGTTGTCGCCCATAGGGCGCAGATCAATCCAAATCCGTATATTTTAGATTTGGGTTTGGGTTTTGAACTTAGGTTATATTCTGCTTTATTTCAAAAAGGTTTGGTTTTATTTAAAGACCGTTAATCTAGTTTGAGATTAAGATCAACTTAAATATATGAGCATTTGTGCTCAATTTATTTTTAACTAAGAATACGTTAGTCCTATTTAAGACTAAGATCGACTTAGCAACATTTTAAGGATCATTTTTATTTAAGATCTAAAAACAGAGCATTTTGGCTCAAATGCTAGAAATTTCAGAGAGAGACTTTTAACCAATTTGGACTTGGTCTGCTCAGTTTTTTCTTCTTTCTTTTTCTTTTATTCAAAAGTACTAAGCAGTTATTTGGGTTCTGTTTGTTCAGCCCATTTTTTTATGCAAAAGTGCTAAGCACTTGTTTGGAGCTCTGGCGCTCACATGGGTATCATATGAAGCCTTCAGTTATGGACGTTGCCCAATCGGTGTTGTTTACCGCCGAAAACAGAGACGAAACCAGGATGGTCGTCTTGCCTGAATTGGGGGCAGATACAATTTGGGTTTATCCGTCCACTTCTCCGAAGATACCAAGTTGATTTATGGCGCCGTATATCAAAGGTTTTGACAGATACAGCCGTTGTAGCAGACTTCGTCAGATTTCCCCTCGTTAGCAAGGGGGTTTTGATTGTGGGGACACTCTTCCCTGTAGGTGCAAGCCCCCGTAGTTAATTACGTTACCGCATCGCGATAACCACTTTCTCCTGCTCCAGAAGTTCACTTCGTATCATGTGTGTTTGTTTTGTTTTGGTTGCTTATGCATTGTATACGGAGACTAATTTATGTTGTCGCCCGTAGGGCGTGGATTAGTCCAAATCCGTATATCTTTAGATTTGGGTTTGGGTTGATTTAAGGATCGTTGATCTGTTTTAAGATCAAGATCGACTTAAATGTATACGAGCAGTGGGGGCTCGGTTAATCTTTTGTTAAGGATACGTTAGTCCAATTTGAGACTAAGATATACTTAACATGGGGTTAGGATCATTTTTGTTTCAGATCCAACAAGAGAGCACTTGGGCTATGTTGTTTTAGTTTAAGGACGTTTCAGTCCCTTATCGCCATTTTGAAGGCAAAGTTGTAGTTTGAGGACATTTCGGTCTGTAGATTACCATTTTATAGGTGAGGTTTTAGTTTAAGGACGTTACGGTCCGTTGTCACCATTTTGGAGGCAATGTTGTAGTTTGAGGACATTTTGGTCTGTTGTAGTTTAAGGACGTTTCGGTCCGTAGATCATCTTGCGCGCACATGTATTTGTTACGTAACGGGATGAGCAATGATGATGTGGGGTGCACCCAGATTGGGGTGCGGTTTGATCTAGGATGTGCACGTTAGATTGGGAAGTGCGCCAAAAAGAAGGTGGTTGTCGGGACCCGCCACCTAACTGAAGACATTGAGGAATTACAACGACATGTATCAGAGGTGTAGAGAGATGTACCTTTGAACCAATTCCCGTATTTGAGGGAAAAGATCGTGGTGAGTCATCTAAGAATCATTAGTCATTGGAGACTAAGATCAACTTAGGAGATATGGGATGAACATCATTTTGAATATCATCAGTTGACAAACCATTAGTCATGCTGGGGACTAAGACCAACTTGGGGGAATGATGAGCACATAGGGGTCTGGACTCTCTTTGTCAGGTTGGACTAGGTCTGGATCTCTATAATTTTCCAACGGTGTTAATGTATTGAGACATACCATGCTCACATGCATTTCATGCGGGCACTAAAATAGTGTTAAGCACTAAATTTCTGTGGCGCTCACGTGGTACACGTGAGATACTCAATTATGGGCGCTTTCCGTTTATTTCCCTTTTTTCTCTCTTTACTTTTTTTAATAAGTGTTGAGCACTTGGTTATGTTCAGCACTCACGTGTGAGCACGGGAAGCATCCAAAGTGGGAGCTGTTCTCTGGGTTCTATTCCACCTCTTTTCAGAAGTGTTAAACACTTGGTCCTTATGGTGCTCACGTGCGAGCACGTGAGGCGGTTTGTGTCTTTCCCTTTTTATTCATTAGAGACGCTCACGTGGAGTACGTGAGATCTTATTGTAGTGTTACAAACGAAACACCAATCTTTCCTTCTGAGTGTTTTGATCTCATGCTAGGATTTTAGAGGATCTCATGCCTTTTGTTTTTGTATGAATTAAATTCTTATTTGTAGGGTTAAACCTTGATTTTCAAAGGAATTAAATTCTCATATATCTCTGTAATAATTAAATTCTTTGAACTCGGTTCTTTCCCCTAGATTTTGAATATGCATGACAGAATCTCTCCGGTGAGAATTATATTCTCAACTTATGGGAAGATCTGCTTCTACAGATCTCAACCAGAGGAAGAACTAAATTCTTCGATGAAGGGTTAAACCCTTAGAGATGCAAAGAACAGTCTTTTGTTTTCTCCTTTACCTAGCGTTTCAAGGGAACAAGTCTTTTCTTCTAAGACTTAAATTCTCTCACTGTATATTCTTTAAGTCTCTTTGGGTAGCTCTCTCGCTCTTTTTTTTCCTTCTCCTCTTTTTTCTTCGTCCTCTTTTTTTTAACTTGAAATCATGGGTTCTTTATATAGTGGAGAGAAGTTTGTTGATTAGTTTTAGAAAATCTCTCATGGAGAGATCCAAGTTGATTTTGGGGGTTTTACCCACTGTTGGATCTTGGATCCAAGGGTTTCTGTCTTACAGAACATATTTTCTTGTTTTTAGACAAAATAAGGAAAATATTTTCCCATACAGAATTTATTCTGTAGATTGGGGATTCTTTAATCACCATTGGATTTTTAATCCAAAGGTACTCAGTTTTACAGAGGGCAATCTTTCTTGTTTAGAAAGATATGCAAAATATTTTCCAACTCATGGGATCTTTGATCCTCTAACTTTTTGTTTAACAAAACATATCATTTCTCATTTAAAAGGCTCAATAGAATTTAATTCTATACTTAATCACCATTGGATCTTTGATCCAACGGTTCCTTGTTGAATAGAATTTAATTCTACGTAGGGAAGTGCCCTCACGTGTTTAACACGTGAGGGTTATTAGCCTAGTAGTAGTTTTAATTGCAGTTCCTATATGCGTTGCATATAGGTACTCACGTGTTAAACACGTGGGGCTGTTTTAGCCTAACAATTGTTTTAATTGCAGTGCCTATATGCGTTGCATATAGGCACTCGCATGTTAAACACGTAGGGCGCTTTTAGCCTAGCAATTGTTTTAATTGCAGTGCCCATATATGTTGCATATAGGCACTCACGTGTTAAACACGTGGGGCTCTTTTAACCTCACAATTGTTTTAATTGCAGTGCCTATATGCGTTGCATATAGGCACACACGTGTTAAACACGTAGGGCTCTTTTAGTGGGGATCTTTCCTTCATCCCTTTTTTATAAGGGCACAAATTCCCCCCAGCGTTGCTCTCACGTGGCTTGCACGTGAGTGCAACGTTGTCTGCCCTCACAGCCGTTAGATTGCCTAGGGAAATGGGAAGATGAACCGCTCCTCATCATGTCTTATAAATGCAGGGTTTTTACCTCTGATAAGACCATTGTTCTTTCATCTTCTTCCCTGCTTATTTTTCTTGAGAATTTAATTCTCTTTTTTAGAGCTTAATTCTCTGCTTGCTGAAACATCAGAGTTAAACTCTGTCAAAACTCTTTCTTTGGTAAGGATCATGAACGGAACCCTTTCTTACTTTTTGCCCTGGATTTTAAATCCATCAACAGAGCGTCGCAGTTTTCTTAAATTGGTTTCTTAAAAATCCAAAGCATACAATTTTTGTAGATTCTAAGATCTTGAATCAATGGGGATTGTTGATCCTCCTCTTAGGGTTTTACCCTGTCACCGATCTTTAAGATCCTCAGAATTTAATTCCGTTTTCTTTGCCTCCTTGCCATAGGGGTTTTCTGGAATTTAATCCCTTTATTAAATGAATACAATTCCTTGTTCACAGAGCTTGGCTCTGAAAGAGACTCGGATATTTTTTTTGGAATTTTATTCCCTAATGCTCTCGAGTATTTCAGGGTTTTAATGCCCCTAATTCAGAATTGAATCTGTTGTGCTTTTTTTAATAGAACTCACTTTAAGAGTTCTTTAAACTTTACTGTTTACTTGACGAGAATCCTTTTTGTTTCTCCCAATGATTATTTTGCCTCATCATTGGTGAGCCGCTATTTAGATTTTGTGGTGTCTATTGGATTTATAGGTAGTGGTCCCGTCAAATCACGGTTTTCTTTTCTTTTATTTTATTTTATTTTACCTTATTATTTTTATTGTTATCATTATTTTTAAATGGGGGTATTTTATTTTAGGAACGATGGCCTCACTTCCCGACTTTCCTTACACTCGCTCAGAAGCCGCTTTTCCGCAGTTGCCATCGGATGAGAAGGTTATGGCGATGATCATGGCGCATGACAGTGACTATACTAGTCTTCTCTTATGGGGAAATTGGTACGGTCATATCATCGGGGGCCGCCGTAGTTTTACCTGCGAAGAGCCGTCAGAACCCATCCGCTTTATATCATTGACGGAACGCCCACGAACTGCTTATGCGGTGGAGGCGACTAACTGGACTTCCGTAGGCCGACTTGAGCCATCAACGATCGGGATACCCAACCAACCCATGGTGGCCATCGACATTCTGGGGCGCCGAATATGTCAGGGCGAAGTTTGACCAGGGGGCAGGTTTACAAGGTAAGCGTTATCCCCCGCCACACAGTGGGCTACCTTCCCTGGGCTCGGTACATTCTCTCTACCCAACGCGCACGTCTGCAGAAGGTCAGGTTGTACCTGGCATGTACGCTTCGTTTTTTTCCACGCCTCTCATGTCCGGTGGGTTAAAGCTTTCCTGAATCAATGGAACCTTCCCACCAACATGTTCTTGCTAGGGGATCGGGAGGTCTCAATTTCACTGGAAGAGTTTCGCGAGATCTCCGGGTTACCGATCAGTGGAGAGCATTATGAAGAGTTACTGCCTCCCGATAAATATGTGTTTGATACGGTGCCTGCTATGCTTGACAGCCTGTCGACTGAGAACGCCGTACGTCACAAGTATCCGAGTCTAATCAAGGCCTTGGGTATCTTTGAAAAGTTGTTCGTAACATCGGAAGGGCAAGGTGTCAACTTTGATGCATTCATTGCTTGCTTCCTTCGAGAGGACGTCTTATCCAAAAAGGATCCGAAATTTGCAAAAATTGAAGACCCTTTTGGATTAGGGATAAGGAATTTGCCGGCCAAGGAGGAAGACCTGCCGCATTTCTATATCCCAAACTCGTCAATCGTAGCTTTCGATGCAATTGCGGCCCCTGGCATGGACGAAGAGACCTTCTCCGTTGGTTTTATCAGTCTTTGGCTATGCTGGTTTGCCATGTCGATGCATCGCCGCTTTATGAGAGCCTCTGTTTTTTATCCTGGTCATCGCATAGCTGGAGGAGCACGACTGGCTGTTGGCATCGCGGGGTTTTCGCATCTATATCACGGGTTGAGCGTTGCGGCTAATACTTCAAACCCGGGTGCGGAAACCGTGAATTTACCCCTCCACTACTTCACGTCGTGGATCGAGATGCACATGCTAGGAGTGTTCGCTGTGCACCAGCGACCGGATTTTTATGATTCGTACACCTTCCCGCGGATCATGAGGTTGGTTTATGCCTCTGCTCCCGATCCGACCCAGGTAAGGGCTCTCTGCGTGCTGCTGAACCCGTACTCAAATGAAGGAGGAATGGTGTTCAGTGATCGAGTCCTTTCCGCTCCACGGAGGCCCATTCAGCAGTTGTTTGATTTATCGAAGGGTGGGGTCCCGTCCTTGAAACCAAAAGAGGTCATGCACCAATACTCGATTAGGCTAGGGTATCCGGTGTTTCGTCGGAACAACGCTGTCCTTTTTAAGTGTCACGCCCTGCTTCCCAAAATACGAAATACGAGGGGTTGACAAGGCCAACCATGCTCCAACGGTCAAGGAATATCATGTCGTAGTCACACTTCGGCTTCTAAAATTACGTGGTAATCAGTAATCAATGCACAGGTAATGAGAAATGCAGTTACTAATCTATCAAAAGGGATATAAGAGATACCAGATAAGGATCAAGAGAAAGACAGCACCGGCATGGCTGATCTGGATGTCCGCGATATTCTCGAGGTACGACCGATCCTGATCCAAGCTAAGTCCACTTCTCACTCTGAGCATGCATACTCAGGTCGTCAGAGCGACACAATAGCAATATATATGAATACATATGTAAACACGTGCAATAATGATGAACATGAAATAGTAAACATGGGATGATGACATAAGCTTGAATTATCGGTACAGGTCAACAGTAGAGCAGGTATATAGAATCAGTAATCAATGCATGTCCATGTCACTAAACCCATCAGTCTCTAAGTCTCAGTATCCAGGTCACTAAACCTATCGTCTGTCCAAGTGTGAGAGTCAACCACGCAGGAATATCCCCAACCCAAGGGTAGGGCCCCAGGGGCAAAGGAACACGGACCCGAATTACGCACGATAATAATCAGTAACACCATCCATACAACTCCCAAAATCACTGTATATGCCGGCAATGGGACTCCCGAGATTCCGTTGAACTCACACTCAAATTACCCCACACCCACGGTCTGCATCAAATACCGACCATAAACCCAAATACTAGTCGTTCCATGACAAGTCTACGCGAGAACTGGAGACCGGATCTCCATCAAGCATGTCTCGACTGGTACCCAAGATAAATGGACAGTGTTTGACGCCTTACCTATGACACTAATATAAGTGCTCTATAACCGTCACATTCCAGTTATAGTTACACTTATATATGTCCCATAAACATCGACAATGCAATAATTTAACCGGTTCCACTGATTGTGTATAAGTACACGTCTCTTCACTTATTCATTCACGCTTTAACAATAACGTACTTGCCACAAGCTAATCACTATTATTTATCACTGGGTAATGTACACGATCACTAGATTATCAATGCTTCATGACAACTACTCAATGAGGATATAACCGCTACATGATATGATGAAGATACAATTAATTATAATACGAATAAAACATATCAGCCAGTGTCATACCACTTGCAAAATTTACTATAAATCATACGTGCAGAATTAAGCAAACAATATAAAAGGGGTAAGCAGTATGTTTAATTACCTATCCATAAAAATTAGTTTCGCGTCAATCGGGTTTCAGGTTCTCTAGTTATGGCCATTTCATTTTAAGTGTTCATTGCTGGAAATCCAATTTCTGAACTGGAATTCCGTTTCGTAACACATTTTAATCCCTAGGCGACTCTACAGTTAAATAATATGTAGATTTTTCTGTTATGTTTCCAACGCATCAAACGTATTATCAATAGCAGTTCTGTATTAAAAGTTATGTTATGTCTAGTGTAGCTATGCAAGAGGAGTCACTGCAGAAACTGCAAAACACCTAGGTACGTTAAAATGCAAATTAAATATTAAATGATGGTGAAACAGCACGATCAAGTGTTATCTAACTAAATTATATATGCGACCATATGGGGCTCCGAGCATTTTCAGTTTAAAGAAGGGGTATACAGGTGTTCCAAAACCAGGTATCCAAAACGAAACGCTGCCCCAAACTGCAGTTTAGGGCCGCAAATCACCTCAGGATTCATTATCATAACTTATCAAAATGCAAGGTTGGACTATGGGGTACTGTAGGTTTATCTGTTGGCTTCGATACGAGCCATAGAACTCTAGGGTCCGATATATAAATAATTTATTATGATTTTATCCGTTCAGCTCGTCCGAGAAAAACCAGCTTCCACAAGGGTTATTAGGTTGTCGTTGTAGGGGGTTTAACTAACTTTATCTTATAGTCAAATTTATGTACGGTGTTCATTAACAACGCAGGGTTCCATTGATTATGAGTTCCGCCACATTAAAATAAGTTTTGATCTAGGGTTTCACGTTGATCGATCTCGATTGTGCCTATTGGTGCATATAGTCTAATTAAACATTTATTTTGGTTTAGAAAATAGTAGCATGTAAGCAAGTGAGTAATTCACTTGCCTTGCTAACGATATCACGGAGTTGATGGATCGGTCGGACGCTGCAATGCACGTCAAGGATGCGAAAGTGGTCGTTGCGACAAAACCGGAGTTCGCGAGCCTTGGAACAGTATTGGCGTGGCCTCGAATTCTTGCTTTTGATTGGCTATAACTCGCATGGATCGACGTTGGTGGCGATACTTGAAGGCTCCGAGTTCGTAGAGATGAGGCCGTCGATGGTGGAGTGGTCGTCGCGCAATGCAGGGTCGTGGCCGGAGCCGGCAGAGGGAGCCAGAGGAGCTCGGGTACGGGGCTTGGAAGTTGGTGACGAGATGCGGCTGTTGGCAATGTGGAGGTGATCATGCGGGTGCTCAGGCGGCGCTAGGTGATCCGATGACGATGGTGCTGGTCGGTGCTCGTGGCGGCGAGTGGGTCACGAGGTCGAGGAAGAGACAGCGAAGTTCGTGAGGGAGTCGTTGGTGGTTGCTGAGGTGATGGAACTCGGCTCGTCTGCGAGGTGGAGCCATGGGGTTGAGTTGGGGCTGCCGGAGGCTCGCGTTCGTCGGCGGAGATGAGGAGCTCGAGAAGTGGCAATGGCAGTGGTGCTGACAATGGTCTCGTCAGGGCTTCGTGGTGCGGTGGTTGCTCGAAGCTGTGGTGGCGGGGGTTGGCGGAGAGCGGGGAAGGAGAGGAGTGAGGTAGAGGCGAGGGTATAAGGGCAACGATGGGGTCGGAGTTTCTATGTTGAGGTCGCAGGGGCTCGGGTGATGGCTCATGGCTGAAGGTGCAGTGGGTGTGGGTAGAGCTCGGTGTTGGGTGAGGGGAGGGAAGAAGTGGGGAGCTCATCGTTGTAGTCGGTGTTGGTTTCTGGAGGGCTTATGGTGGCTTGTCGACGGTGGTAAGGGGATGAGGGGTCTTTGGTTTTGGAGAATAAGAGGAGAGAGGAGGAGAAGGGTGTAGAGAGTGATGAAGAGAGGGAGTGAAGAGAGGGGGGTCGGGGCGGTTGCGAGAAGTGGGGGGCGTGGCTGGGTCATGGCGAGCGTGAGGAAGGGGACGACGTGGGAAAAGAAGCGGGAAGGGAAAGGGGAGGAGGAAGAAAACGTGGGGGTAACGGGTCGGTCGGGTCGGGTTGGGGGTGAAGAAGTAAGAGATGGAGATTGGGCTGGGCTTGGGGCTTGGGATGGGGTTTAAAATAAATAAGGTAAAATAATTGGAAAAAAAAAGGGTTAGGGTTTGGGTTATGGGCCGGGTTTAGAAGGTAAAGATTAGGAAAAAATAAAAGGGTTTAGTGTTTAAAAGTCGGTAAAGGTTAAGAAATTATAGAAATTATATTTAGAAAAACAAAGTAAAATTATGTATGAAAATTTGGGGAAAATATTTAGAAATTATTTATCAAAATACGGTTATGGTCTAGTCGGAACTGGGTATTACATTATGCGGTATAATCCGCACCGCTTTGCTCAGCAGTTAGGCTATAACCAAGGCATCCTTCTCGAGGAATTTTTAGTCGAGCCTGCTCTCTCCTTGGAGGTTACTTGCGACGTCATTCACCACTCCATGCGGTTAAACACTGGCTCCCGCTTCATGATTCCGGAGCCCGACTATCTTCCGAGGCCTGTGGGGCCCTTTAAGGGTTGGTATCGCCATAGGGTCGGCCCCATCATCGCAGAGGAGAGAAGAGTGCTTTTCGAGAGTAGATCTCTCATTCCAACTCAGGCCACCGACGCCCCATTACGGCCGCGGTCATTGGTTTTCCCTCCATTGGTAGATAGCTTTGGTACTCATCCGTAAAACCGCATAAATAGAATCGACCACTCGTACTGCTGGTATGCCAGTGCGTACTAGAGCCGAAGCAAAGGCTTCTAATGAAGCACCAGCGATAGTGTCACCAGCGGTGGTGTCACCAAAGGGCGATACCGAAGGTGAAGTTGGGCAGCGTCGCGCCAGAGCATCCAGGGGAAGGAAGCGCTCCTCCGTTAGCGTTGGTACAATCTCTAAGAGGAGAAATAAATCGGTCGACGGCTTACTCGACACTCTGTTTGAATCCGAGCCATTCATTCAAGACGAGCCGATATCTATGTAAGAGCCGGACAACGGTCTTCTCTTTTCTGGTTCGTCTACTGAGGAGGCCGCGCATTTGGCTGAGGTTTTAAGGCGCACACAAGATGAAATTGAGAATGTGTGTACCCCGAAGAAGCCCTACCCCCCCCCCCGTTATATTCTATGACGTTGACACATCCTTATGACGGGGACACATGGATCCTTTGTTAATGGAAGAAGAACGGGCCCTCAAACAGTCCATTTTGGTTGCTTCCGAAGACGAGCTTGCACTAAAAATGGGTAGTCATTCATTTGCGCTTGAAGCCCGACGAGCGTATTTAATGAGAAAAGAACAACGGCTCGAAAAAGCCATACTTCAAGCTCCCTGCTGTATTGGTATGTGTCTTTCTCGTGTCCTTCTTTTAGCGAGTAATCTGTATTACTTTTATGTCTTCTCATTTTTGCGAAAACTTTGCAAGGACTTCGGCAGCAGAAGCGGGTTCGAGTCCGGATCGAGCCATGGCTGCAGATTCTACGAAAATCTCTCGTGATGCAACAAAAAGTGTAGAGGAGATGACTGAAGCTCCCGCCCTTGCTGTGGAGCTTCCGGCGGTGTCTGGTGTCTCTTCCGCATCTACTCCTTCAGCAGAGATGATCACATCGGCTATAGATCCCATGGACATCCCCAGTGACGTACCGGAGAGTGTAGAGGAGATTGCTGAAGCTGTCACCCCTGTCTGGGAGCCTTCAGCGGCTGCTTTTGTCCCTTTATTGGAGACTACCGCGCCGGCTCCAGATTTTACAAATATCTCCAATGATGCACCTAAGGGTGTGGAGGAGACCGCTGAGGCTGCCATCCCTCCAACTCAGGACGGGCGAAGCATTGAAGGTAATCTCATATACATATATATTTTGTTTAATGACCCTTCTGTTATCTGACCCTTTTCTTTCCTTCAGAATTGCGGGAATTGGCGGCTTCCATCATGGACCTCTCGCGATGCTTGACATGGCTGCCCCACAAGCAATACACCCACAACGCATAGTTCTTTCCTCAGGCCAAGTTTGGTAAGTTTTGCCCTTCTGGTTTTATATTTTCATAATGATACTGATATGCCCTTCATTTTAAATCACAGTTCTGGAAGCTGACGACGAAGTCGAGATTCTTGACGGACCTAGGGATCTTTCAAACCCGCCTTGCATGATTGTGGGTAAGTGATGTTTTATCCTTGGAATCATTTTTTTTACTCTATGATTGGAAACAATACTGACCACACCTAAATCTTTACAGCTTTGCCAGCCCTGGCCCCATTAGAGTCTCGGATCCCTATGCCACCAGGCCCTTATGCCCGATGTGCGTATGAAAGGATGGCAAAACAGAGCATTTATTCCTTGGCAGCACTCATCGAAGATCTTCTTGTCGGTACTTCTGTCGCGGCCGAAGAATTTGCTGCCGAGGCCAACGCTTCATTATCTGTTCTGGCCACTTATCATGATGAGGCGTTAGTGCGTACTTGGGTTGAGTACTGTCGCAAAGTGGAGGCATGCCTGTATGGGATTGAATGCATACGCCTTCCCTCCGGCATCTTAACTATATAAGAGAGCCTCCGAGGATGGATCGAACGGTGTGCAGCCAATCTCCAGTCATGCGAGAAGAGCCTCAACCGGAAGTTTTTAGAGAGGGAGTTGGCTTCGAACACGTTGGGGGAACTTCAGGCTCAGCTTACTGCCAGGACAACCCGTGCGTATGAAATTTGGCGGGTGCTTCAAGAAGCCATTACAGAGATAGTGGCTCTTGACAAAGCTGTTATTTTTACCCGTAAAATGGTTGAAGCCCATAAGGTCGTTGAGAAAGAACTCGAGAGTCGGTTTGCTTCATACCAGACTCAACAGACCCAGGCAGGGACTCGTCTCGCAGCACTGGTGGAGCTTGAAGTCAAAGTCCAGCGGAAGAACAACGAACTGGATGGCCTATTGAACCGTCCTCCGACTTGAAACATTTTTGTCGCTGTATATTCTCTTCTTTTTGCATAAGAGTATCTTGTATTCATTTTGATTCATGAATAACATGTATTCATTTTGATTCCAGAATGAAATGTATCTTGTATTCACTTAAATTCATGAATAAAATACATATTTTATTTCATACTGGCATTTCTCTTTTCTTTGATGTCTTGATTTGACGTGAAGTAGTTTATATACTCATTTCGGAGTTTGTAGTTTATTTACTCATCCCGGAGTCTCAAGTTTATGAACTCATTTAGGAGCATGTTTAGTTTACCTTCCTTAGGCTTGTAGAAAAACCTGTCCTAACGTCACAGTTAACCCCTGCTCTTTACGACAGAGGTCCGTTAGGGTCTGTGGTACTAGGGTTTTTGTCCGTCGTACTGTCGCGTTGGCTGATGCATTCCCTGATATGCAGACTTTACGCTGCTGTTCGAGTAGCCACGCGACTGTCGTGTCTCTGATCCTTTCGAGGGCTAGACAAGACGTCTTCAAGTAATTTCCTTAGGTCATATTACCGTCGAGAGAGCAAGCGGTAGGAATTTTGTCACGCCACTTTTTACTTAAGGTTGGGCTCAGTTTGGGAGCCCCGGTGAGTCATAGCCACTCCACGCTGGTGTGGGATAATCTCCGACTGTCTTTCATGTTTTATTTGAGTTGCCATCAAAACCCTGAAGCTAGGAATTTGGCATTCACTTCCTTTGTCGACATTGCGTCTGCTGTAATGAGGCGAATGTCGAGGTGATCATTAGGTTGTTTTTGAACAGTCGAGACTTGGAACTAGGGACTTTGCCATGGCTCCGTTTTGTTTTAACCCTGGGGTCGCTTGTTGACATCGTGTCTGTATCCTGCTGGAGAGAGAAGAAATGCTGTTAGTGACACTGCATCTGCTGCAATGAGACGAATGTCAGGATGGTCTCCAGGTTATTTGTGAACCGTCGAGACTTGGAACTAGGGACTTTGCCATGGCTCTGCTTTATTGACGTCATGTCTGCATCATGCTGAGTAAAAAAGAAACGCCGTTGTTGACACTGCGACAGCTGTAACGAGATGAGTGTCGGTGTGGTCTTTAGGTTGTCTGTGAACCATCGAGACTTAGAACTAGGGACTTTGTCATGGCTTCGTTTTGTTTTGGCCCTGGGGACACTTGTTGACGTCGCGTCTGCATCCTGCTAGAGTGAGAAGGAACGTCGTTGTTGACACTGCGTCTACTGTAACGAGACGAGTGCTAAGGTGGTCTCTAGGTTGTCTGTGAACCGTCGAGACTTGGAACTAGGGACTTTGTTATGGCTCCGTTTTGCTGACGATGCGTCAACATCCAGTTGGAGTTTAAAGAAACCTCGTTGTTGACACTGCGTCTGCCGTAACGAGACGAGTGTTGAGGTGGTCTCTAAGTTGATTATAAACCATCGAGGCTTAGAACTAGGGACTTTTCCATGGCTCTGCATTGTTTTTGACCCTGGAGTCTTTTTTGACGTCACGTCTGCATCCTGCTGGAGTGAGAAAGAACGTCGTTGTTGACACTGCGCATGTTGTAACGAGATGAGTGTCAAGGTGGTCTCTAGGTTGTCTGTGAACCGTCGAGACTTGGAACTAGAGACGTTGCCATGGCTCCGTTTTATTTTGGCCCTGGGGCCGCTTGTTGAAGTCGCGTCTGCATCCTGCTGGAGTGAGAAGGAACGTCGTTGTTGACACTGCGTCTGCTATAACGTGACGAGTGTCGAGGTGGTCTCTAGGTTGTATGTGAACCGTCAAGATTTGGAACTAGGGACATTGCCATAGCTCCGTTTTGTTGACACCGCGTCTGCATCCAGTTGGAGTGAGAAGAAACGTCGTTGTTGACACTGCGTCTGCTACAAAGAGACGAGTGTCGAGGTGGTCTCTAGGTTATTTTTGAATCATCGAGTCCTGGAACTCCCTTTGACGGATCCTGGTGGGAAAATATAGTTCCATTTTCGTTTATGCCCACGGATTGTATACAGGGGTTGATGTAGACTCACCTGCAGGGCAAAAGTTTCATTTTTTTTATTTCTTTCAGCGATGCTCTATCATTTCAGCTTTTTATATCGCGAAAGTCATGATTTCTCAATCATTTCGTCTTTTTATCGCGGTGTCCAATCATTTCGGCTATTTTTTTTCTTTTTACCCGCTGATTTTTATTGCGAGTTGCCCAAACATTTCGACTGTTTTTATATGCATATATTTTTGCTCGCTGATTTTTATTGCGAGTTTCCCCATCATTTCGGGTATTTCATATGTATTCTTGCTCGCTGATTTTTGTTCGGGTATGGAACTTAGATCCTGACACTAATTTCGGCATCAACATCGCTGCAACTGGAATATTGCCAGGAGCGAATCATCATTTGCCCTTGTTGATCTTAACAAAGGTGGCTTAGTAAATAGGGTTAGGATCCTGTTGACTAAGGCTTTGACTTTATGAGCCGTAAGAGTCTCATAAAGGTATTTCTCCCAAAGAGTCGCGAGGATCTCGTAGGTGTATGTTCTCATTAGAAGTCGTGAGGACTTCTAAATGGTGTTTTCTCTTATAAGTCGTAAGGATCTCATAAGTGTGTTTTCTCCTTATAAGTCGAGAGGGCTTACAAGTGTTGTATACCATATGAGGACATTCATCGTGATTGGTGGAACTTGTTGGAAAAAACGTTTATTTGTGCCCGTGGATTGTATACATGGGCCAGCATTGTACCGCCTGTAGGGCAACTTGGGGGATACAACGGCTTAAGAACAGGTCCAGGTCCCTGTAGCTTAAGGCTTTGAATCCTATGAGCCATGAGGGTCTCATAGAGGGAGTTCTTCTTACGAGTCGAGAGGATCTTGTAAGTGAAAATTTTACGAGATTGCTACCTTTCGGGTTTTCACAAGCTCGCCGGTGGCCCTGCTGTTTTTACTCACGGCGCCCTTTCCGGTTTTCATCCGTGCCCATTTCGCTTGTGGACGTACTGTTTTTTTTTTACTTGGGTTGCAGTATTTGCCGTTGGAGCTTTGATTGTAGATCCCAAGAGAAGATATCACCGTATTTGGGGCGATGCGCCATGTTTGAGGCGGGCCACTAGTTTAGGGACATCTCGGTCCATTATCGCCGTGTTTGAGGCGGCACGCTAGTTTAAGGACATTCCGGTCCATTATCACCATTTTGGTGGCAATGGTTTTCCGAATACCACTTAGAGTTTTGACTCCGGAAGATAGCGAGCAGACATGAGCGTCATCATCTATCATTGACCTAAGTCGTGATTCATCAAACATGGAATTTCTTATGGAATCGGCCGTTTATCGGCTGGAAAGGTCTTTCACCGTGCATATCCATAAGAAAATAGGCCCCACCTTGGTAGACCTTGTCTATGATGTACGGGCCTTCATAGTTTGGCTCGAATTTCCCCCGTTTTGCAAGATTAGGGATCATAAGACTTTTGACGACTAGCACGAGTTCGCCTTGGCGGAATGTTCTTGGCCTGGTTAGTCTTTCGTATGAGCGTGTCATCCTTACTTTGTAAGCTTCCAGGTTTTGTTGCGCCATGAGATGAGTTTCATCGAGGGCATCGAGCTACTCAAGCCGAAGATTGGCATTTTCTTCATATGTCAGCTCGTATCGAACTGCCACTCGTAGAGAGGGTAGCTCAATCTCCAAGGGAAGTACCGCTTCCGTGCCGAATACCAACGCATATGGTGTTGTATTCGAAGCCGTTTTGAACGTCGTTCGATACGCCCAGAGAACTTCATCCAGTCTCTCGTGCCAGTCCTTTTTATTTCTGGCCACCATTTTCTTTATGATCTTCGTCAAGGTCTTGTTGAAAGCCTCAGCTAGACCGTTAGCTCGGGGATTATAGACAGAAGAGTATCTCCAGTCTATATTATGCTGTTGTGCGAAGAGGCTGATCTTATGGCTTCTGTAGGCCGGCTCATTATCCGAGATGATCCGTCGCGGAGTGACGAACCGGTAGATGACATGTGTCCTGAAGAAATGGAGGATGTTCTCTATCTTCACTTCCTTTAGCGGTACTGCCTCTGCCCATTTAGAGAAGTAATCGGCCGTTGTCAGTATGAACCGATGTCCTTTGGATGACGTTGTCTCAATGGGGTCGATTATGTCAGTTCCCCACGTTTCGAACAGCCGGGTAGCCACCGTTGGGTGTAGCGGATTTGGATGTTGGTGGATGAAGTCCCCGTGAACTTGGTATGAGTGACACTGCTTCGCTCTGGTCGGAGTACTTTGTGACTCTTCCTCGCTGCATCTTCTTCATCCTGACGCCGATACTTGGCCTTTTAGTATATGGCCGTTTCACGTTCTCGATCAGCTCTGCTCTTTTGAAAAGCTTCGTTTAGCAGCCTGTCAATTAGGCCTTCTGGAAGCTCCGGGGATTTTTGCACCGACCCTGCCCCTAGTTCCTCTGCGTTACTTTCCAACGCCGAGAGAGTTTCTTCGTTATTTAACGACGAATGAGAAATCATGCGGCAACTTGCTACATAATCTTCGGTTTCTCCCGACGAGCCATTTCCGTCATCATCGTCACTATCTCCATTCTCAAGTATATTGTTGAGAAACTCTTCGAGGGTGACTGGGGTCCGCGCCTTCTGGTTGTACTCTTCTAGCTCATCAACGTACTTTTGCTGGTCCGTTCCCTTGTCGTCGGGTTGTATGGGCGTCTTGGTCTTCTTCTTTCCCTTCGAAGACTTTGAAGGCTTGACCTGGGTGTTTTGCCCATCGTTGGCAGTTTTCGATGTGGGACGCGGTTTCGGCATCTCTTCAATGATCTCGGGCACTAGCGGGCTTTTCCACCTGATCGACGGACATGCATGAAAATCCTTCATCATTCTTTTAGTTTTAGCTGAAAGGACAACTTCGCACGGAGCCTCTTCCATAAATGAGCATGATGCCCCCGGCGTATCCACCATTTTAGGAGCGTGCCTCTATGGCGGGTTCACCCTCCAGTTCTCGGAAAGCGCAAATTTCTCCCATTGATACCAGTTCTCGATCCAATTTTTGAAGACGTATCAATCTTCAATTGGGTGGCTCACCACTCGGTGATAGGAGCAGTAATTGGGTTTGTTGACGTCACCGGGCTACGGTGGATGTTTTGGGTCTAGCAGAGTGATGAGTTTGCTACGCAATGTCAGTTCGATCAGTCTCCTCGTTTTATCATCAGGAAACGAGTAAGCACATCCTATCTTCTTTTCCAGGGATTGGCGCAGGCGCGCGTTGTTTTGACGAGCAACCGGTTTCAGGTCACTCGGTTGTTGTTGAGTGTTGGCAATGAAGAGGGTCCATTTTTTAAGAGGAAGGTCCGTGGCCCATCTGGTCCATTTAGGCCAACTTGTCAATCAGAGCCTAGAAGGTGGTAGACTTAAAGAACGTCATGAACTGGGACACAGTCGCCTGAGGATCCAGAGTCCCTACGAACATGCCCACGGCAGGAGCTTCTTCGATGCGTTGTTCGCACTTTAGACCAGAGGTTCCGCCATCGGATTTTGTATTGAACCCAGGTTTCTCCTGGCTTCACCATGGCATTGATTAATGTCGTGATCGGGGTGCGCTCGCTTGCGCTGGCGAACCGATGCGTGAATAGCAGTTCCATTTCCGTGAATGTTTTGACGAAGTCATTTGGGAGCTCCGAGTACCATTCGAACGTCGTTTCTGACAGACTGCCAACGAACTGGCGAAGCAGCAATTTGTCGTCACCTCTAGTATTGCCGCATAGAGCTCTGAACTGAGCAACGTGCAGATGAGGATTTCCTGTCCCCTTATACACGTGGAACTTGGGGGTGTTATATTCCGGCGGGTATTTGATTTGATCGTACCAGCCTGGGTACGGTCGCCCGGTTCTGACGATTTGGCCAGCCGCTTCATTCGCTTGATGAGCTTGTATTTGTTGAGCTATATAGTCATCATGAGTAGCTTAGGAGATCGTTTCCTCCCTGGCTGTTGATAAAGCTGGAAGAAGGTTTGATGTTTCCCCTCTATCGTCCTCAATGATTATCAGTGGGTCTTCAGCTGGAGGTTCTGGCTGGATCATCATTCCAACCATATCCTGGAACAAAAGCGCCATCTACTTTATATTAGCAGCTTGTTCCGTGAATTCCTTATCCTTTCTTTCTAGCACCCTTCACAGGAACTCCGTATCGGTCTCCTGCTCCCGGCGCTATTCAGACGCTGCTTCCGGGCTTTCTTTTTTTCCGGTAAGTGCTGCCATTTTCATTAGCATCTCCTGGAGCTTTTGTTGCTTCTCCTAAGCTTTCGTCAATGACCGAGTTTGCGGCTGATGAGCCACGGAAGCACGGCTCTCCTCTTTTCTGGAAACCATGTACACCGTTTGCACGATCATGCCCTCAGACTTGGGGCGTTTGGATCCATCACCCTCGGGATTTTCCGTCGGTGGTGGGAGATTCTCCGGGCTTCTCTTTTTGTGAGAAGTCGAAGTCGAAGGAGCTATTGTAATAGGCACCTGAGAAGTCCCTCGCTACATGCTAGAGGGATGATTGTCCTCTTTTCTAACCTTCATTTTCTCCGATCGACGAGAGTAGTTCTTGTTGATCACAGAATCTTGGACTTTCCGCTAGACTCTGTGGATTCAGGAGGACAGCCGCTGAGGGGGATGCTCCAGCTTTGCCTGTATCATGTTTTCAATAGGTGGGGGATATTTCTTCAGCACCGCAGTCAGAGAGTTCTTTCGCACCCTCCTTAGTGGTTCAAAGATGTTCCCAGTTGGAACAACAGCGTCAACCTCCACCATTGGAGATGGTGGAGTAAGTCCAGAGGGAGAGTTGCCCCCAGTTTTCCTCACTCGGCGCCAGTGGCGACGTCGAGCATGCCTTGCAGATGGGATTGCCTCAGTTATGGGAGTGGCTTCGTCATGCCCCCTGCTCTGATGAAGGGCTACTGCTGGTGCCAGCCTGTTAAAGACTGACTTCCGTTGAGAGGGGACGGCCAATCTTTCAAAGCCTGAATTTCTGGTAGGGGAAGCACCTTTGATGACACAGCCTGTAGCAGGAGTTGGAACGGCCAATCTTGCCAAGACCGATCCTTTAGTAGGAGAAGCCCCATTGACGACTTCACCCGCCGGAGCTGGAACGGCTATCCGTTTCGGGATAACCCCTTCGGGTATTACGAGCCTCTTTGCAGGCTCACTTGAGCTTTGGTTCAGCCAGTTGAAGACTGAGGTGGCAGACTTGGACGACCCGTTGAGAGGGGCCGTAGTGATTGCAAGTCAATCAAAGACCGACTTCTTCGAAGCTTCCTGTGATGGCACTGGGGCGCGGAAGCTTGCTGGTGGGAGCATGGTCCCAAAGAACAATCCAGTGGTGGCCTGAGTCACCTGCTCCACTGGCATTGAAAAGATGCAGGACGCATTTGGCCCGTATGTCACTCCTCCAGTGGGAAAGGAGCGGCAGTTGCTGTTGCAGGTACACTTGGAAGTCATCGATCTTCTTCTCTCTGCACAGGAGAAAGACACCAAATCATACCTTGAATCCAGGGGCAACCATAGTAAACCACGATTTGATCGCAAACACGACACACGAAGTGTGGAGTGGATAGAGGAAAAGTTCCTACCGGGCGTGCCAGAATCTGTTTACCACCGAAAACAGAGACGAAACCGGGATGGTCGTCTTGCCTGAATTTGGGGGCAGATGCTATTTGGGTTTATCCGTCCACTTCTCCGAAGATGCCAAATTGATTTATGGGGCCGTATATCGGAGGTTTGGACAGATGCAGCCGTTGTAGCAGACTTCGTCAGATTCCCCCTCGTTTGCGAGGGGTTTTTGATTGTGGGGACGCTCTTCCCTGCAGGCGCAAACCCCTGGAGTTAATTACGTTACCGCATCGCGATAACCACTTTCTCCTGCTCCAGAAGTTCACTTTGTATCGTGTATGTTTATTTTATTTTTGGTTGCCCGTGGATTGTATACGGAGACTAATTTATGTTGTCGCCCGTAGGGCGTGGATTAGACCAAATCCGTATATCTTTAGATTTGGGTTTATGTTGATTTAAGGATCGTTGATCGATTTTGAGATCAAGATCGACTTAAATGAATACGAGCAGTGGGGGCTCGGTTAATCTTTTGTTAAAGACACGTTAGTCCAATTTGAGACTAAGATCTACTTAACAGGGGTTAGGATCATTTTTGTTTCAGATCCAACAAGAGAGCACTTAGGCTACGTTGTTTTGGTTTAAGGACGTTTCGGTCCCTTATCGCCATTTTGAAGGCGAAGTTGTAGTTTAAGGATATTTCGGTCTGTAGATCACCATTTTTGAGGTGAGGTTTTAGTTTAAGGATGTTATGGTCCGTTGTCGCCATTTTAGAGGAAACGTTGTAGTTTTAGGACATGTCGGTCTGTTGTAGTTTAAGAACGTTTCGGTCCATAGATCATCTTGCGCGCACGTGTATTTGTTACATAACAGGATGAGCAACGATGATGTGGGGTGCACCCAGTTTGGGGTGCGGTTTGATCTGGGATGTGCACGTCAGTTTAGGAAGTGCACCAAAAAGCAGTTGGTTGTCGGGTCCCGCCACCTCTCCGAAGACGTTGAGTAATTACAACGACATGTATCAGAGGTGTAGAGAGATGTACTCATGAACCAATTCTCATGTTTAAGGGAAAAGATCATGGTGGATCATCTAAGAATCATTATTCATTTTTAGAGACTAAGATCAACTTAGGAGATATGGGATGAACATCATTTTGAATATCATCAGTTGACAAACCATTAGTCATGCTAGGGACTAAGACCAACTTGGGGGAATGATGAGGACAGAGGGGTCTTGACTCTCTTAATCAGGTTGGACTAGGTCTGGGTCTCTGTAATTTCCCAGCAGTGTTAATGTGTTGAGACATACCATGCTCACGTGCATTTCATGCGGGCACTGAAATAGTGATAAACACTAAATTTCTGTAGCGCTCACATGGTGCACGTGAGATACTCAATTATGGGCGCTTTCCGTTTATTTCCTTTTTTCTCTATTTTCTTTTTTTTTATTAAGTGTTGAGCACTTGGTTATGTTCAGCACTCACGTGTGAGCACGTGAAGCACCCCAAAGTGGAAGCTATTCTCTGGGTTCCATTCCCCCTCTTTTCAGAAGTGTTAAACACTTGGTCCTTGTGGTTCTCACGTGCGAGCACGTGAGGCGGTTTGTGTATTTCCCATTTTATTCATTAGAGACACTCACGTGGAGCACGTGAGATCTTATTGTAGTGTTACAAATGAGACACCAATCTTTCCTTCTGAGTGTTTTGATCTCATGCTAGGATTTTAGAGGATCCCATGCCTCTTGTTTTTGTATGAATTAAACTCTTATTTGTAGGGTTAAACCTTGATTTTCAGAGGAATTAAATTCCCATATATCTCTGTAAGAATTAAATTCTTTGAACTCGGTTCTTTCTCCTAGGTTTTGAATCTGTATGACAGTATCTCCTCGATGAGATTTAAATTCTCAACTTATGGGGAGATCTGCTTCTACCAGAGGAAGAACTAAGTTTTTCGATGAAGGGTCAAACCCTTAGAGATACAAAGAACAGTCTTTTGTTTTCGCTTTTATCTAGTGTTTAAAGGGAACAAGTCTTTTCTTCTGAGAATTAAATTATCACACTGTATATTCTTTCAGTCTCTTTGGGTAGCTCTCTCTCTTTTCCCTTCTCCTCTTTTTTCTTCGTCCTCTTTTTTTTTTTAACTTGAAGTCATGATTTCTTTATATAGTGGAGAGAAGTTTGTTGATTAATTTTAGGAAATCCCTCATGGAGAGATCCTAGTTGATTTTGGGGGTTTTACCCACTTTTGGATCATTGATCCGAAGGTTTTTGTCTTACAAAACATATTTTCTTGTTTTTTTAAACAAAATTAGGAAAATATTTTCCCATACATAATTGGATTTTTAATCATATTTTCTGTAGATTAGGAAAACATATTTTCTGTAGATTGGTGATTCTTTAATCACCATTGGATTTTTAATCCAACGGTACTCTGTTTTACAGAGGGCAATTTTTCTTGTTTAGAAAGATATGGAAAATATTTTCCAACTCATGGTATTTTTGATCCGCCAACTTTCTGTTTAACAAAACATATCATTTTTCATTTAAAAGGCTCAATAGAATTTAATTCTATGCTCAATCACCATTGGATCTTTGATCCAACGGTTCCTTGTTGAGTAGAATTTAATTCTACGTAGGGAAGTGCCCTCACGTGTTTAACGCTTATTAGCCTAGTAGTAGTTTTAATTGTCGTGCCTATATGCGTTGCATATAAGCACTAACGTGTTAAATACGTGGGGTTATTTTATCCTAGCAATTGTTTTAATTGCAGTGCCAATATGCGTTGAATATAGGCACTCACATGTTAAACATGTGGGGCTCGTTTAGCCTAGCAATTGTTTTAATTGTAGTGCCTATATGCGTTGCATATTGGCACTCACGTGTTAAACACGTGGGGCTCTTTTAGCCTAGCAATTGTTTTAATTTTGGTGCCTATATGCGTTGCATATAGGCACTCACGTGTTAAACACGAAGGGCTCTTTCAGTGGGGATCTTTCCTTCATCCGTTTTTTTATAAGGGAACAAGTGCTAAGCACTCAGTCTATTTAACTGAATATATATAGTGCTAAGCACTTTTTATATAGTGTTCACGTGAGAAGCACGTGCGGCACTGCCTTCTTTTATTTTGTTGGGCGCCCATATGTTTTTCATGTGAGGCGCTGGGCGCTGCCTAATCAGTGCTAAGCATTCAGCCGTTTTGGCTGTATATAAAGTGCTAAGCATTTTTTATATGGCGTCCGCGTGAGGAGCACGTGCGGCGCTGCCTCGTTTTATTTTGTTGGGAGCCCATATTGTTTTCACGTGAGGCGTTGGGCGATGCCCAATCAGCGCTAAGAACCCAGCCGTTTTGGTTGTATATGAAGTGCTAAGCACTTTTATTCAGCGTTCATGTGTATTTCACGTGAGGTGCTGGCCTTCTGTTTTGGACGTCCGTATGTTTTTCATGTAAGGTACTGGGCGCTGTTGGGAGCGCCCACGTGGGAAGCATGTGAGGCGCTAACTTCTTTTCTTTTTCAGAGATTGAATCTCTGTTAATGGCATTTTGACCATTAATGATCACCAAGATCTTTATTTTGAAGATCTGGTATCAAGTTTTCTTTAAAAACTAGGTTCTTTTGTTTTTTTTTCTTTTATAAGAACTAAGTTTCTTTTTAGGGTTAAACCCTATTTTCAGAGGAATTGAATTCCTATAGGATAGGTTCTTTTTTCTTTTTCCTAGTTATTTTCTGAATTTTTGATTCTCAAGAATAAGATCTTCCCGATGAGAATTAAATTCTCAACTTGTAAAAGACTTGTCTTGTGGATCTCAGATCCAGAGAAAGAACTAAGTTCTTGAGAAGGGTTAAACTCTTAGATATTCTATAATAGGTAAAAGAGATATTTTGATCTCTATGGTTTCTTTACCTAGGGTTTGAGAAGAGGAAGATCTTCTACTCTATTGAGAATTAAATTCTCTGTTGTCTTTGAAAGCCTTCTGTATTTTTGCAAAAGCTTGTGGGGGGTTCCCTCCATATGAGACATATGGTCTCAGGTTCTTTATATAGTGGAGGCAAATTGTTAATTAGTTTTTAGAAAATCCCTCGTTTGAGATATACCAAATAATTTAATTGGTCTCAAAATTCTTCGGGGGTTTTTATCCACCGTTGGATTTTTGATCCAGTGATTTTTGTTTCACAGAATATGTTCTCTTGTTTTTAACAAGATTGGAAAAATATTTTCCCATATACAGAATTTTATTCTGTCAAACGATGATTTTTAATCCAAGGGCACTCTATTTTACAAATAGCAATCCATCTTTGTTTAGCAAAATTGGGGAAATATGTTCCCAAAAATAGAATTTAGTTTTATCATTGAATCATTGATCCAACCGAGAGTATTTTTCTCATTTAGAAAGATGTGGGAGATATTTTCTCCTACTAGAATTTAATTCTATCATTTGATAATTTATCATCACCATTGGATCTTTAATCCAACAGCTCTGTTTAACAGAGAGTATCACATTTTTTAGGAAAATATCCCCATATAGAATTTAATTCTTATAGGCACTCATGTGCTTTGCACATTGGCGCCCACGTGAGTTTCACGTGCGGCGCCACCATAGAATTTAATCCTAAGGGGTTGGCGTTGGCACTCTCGTGAAGAGCATGTGAGGCGTTGCCTCATTAAAATCTTTTATTATGTTTAAATATTAAGGGAACAACACTAACATCATATTCTAAATGTGCATCCTAGTCTAATTGATCGCACATCAATTAAGCTACGTTTACCAACACATATCCTTATACGTGTCTGAACCAACCAAATCAAACACTTTGATCGAGTTAATTCGAAACCGTGACCAAAGAATTCCAACCCGCAAGGTCGCAAACTTGATATCTCCAAGAATTGAAATTCAAGTGCACCCCGACAAATGAAAACCCCACATTTTGGCAAAAAAAAATTCCGAAAGACCGAAAAAGAGCCTGAGAACACAAAAGCGAACTCAGGCTCGACCCCAAAGATCCTTAGAGGGTCTAAGGGGGACCTCCAACCGGAGAGCACCCTATAGGGTGATCTCGAGTTGGAGGCCCACCCTGAGACCACCAAGTAGTGGTCTCGACTGTGCAGCCCCACCCTAGCCTCAGGAGGACCTCTTGGGATAGCCCCGAACCCATACGGGGTTCTTGGTCTGAACCAGGTTAGGCTACAGTGCTAAGGTTGTTAGTTATGTATATGCCCTAGAGGCCATTATTGTATAGATGATATATATATTATAGTCGATGCTTAGATATATAGAGAGAGGACTTTCTTGCTCGATATGATAGTATGTTATCCGGTTGCTCTTAATCTTAACATATTGACTTGTATTGTGTTACTGTCTTGCTCTCACATGTTGATAAAGCTCTTAGGATGTGTACTTGGCTACTAAGACTATGATGGAGATCATACTAGTGGGGGCCAAGATAGTCCAAAAGTACATCCTATAATTGTTCCTAGTCGAGGGTGTATCGAGACAGGGCACCCATACTCTACAGTAGACTAGCGTATACGCTTCTTGACCCATATGATGGGCGATGGATGATCCCGCATCCATTGGTGTTTGACATCAAAGATGGTATACGAGTACTCAGTGGAGACTGGGTACACTGAACGGACTCGCCGAGAACTCCTAGATGGTATTATAACTATCGTCAGATAGCAGTTCTCTCGTGACACTGGTACAGCTTAGTCTGCAGACCCGAGATCGTCATAGAGTCTTGTGTGATTCCCACTGTGCTTTGATTTCCACCTTACCACGTTCATGAGAACGTGCAAAACGGTGGCTTTTGGGTGCATTCCCGAATCACATGGAGGCAATGAGCGATAAGAGGGGTTTCGTCTCTCCCGGTATTAGGGGTTGATGTTGTGTTGTGCTCGATTGGCTATAACTGGAAGTCCCTTGCCAAGGTTGATATGGAGATCTACTGGAAAATGTTATCAGTAGTTTCTCGACCCGTTATGAGCCTCACATCGACACGACTTATCGGTTACTGGGGTCTGACGTTTACCACCCCTAGACTAGATATGCGACATATCGGACGAAGAGACCGGACTGTACGTTAGTGTTACTGATTGGATTCACAGGAGTGTGAGCAGGCTTGCTTGTTGATCTTCTGATCGCTCAATACCTGGATGGCCGTTAGATTTAGCTGACCGCTTGCGACTTGTGGGTATTTAATATGATCATCACCTACTGCCGGCGTATTGACGAGTCTTTAGAGTCCTGCACAGAGGTTTCCTGGCTCAGGAGAAACAGAGTAGGAGCACATATGTGATATGTGCGGGACTGAGATTGATACGTGTATGTGATACCGTATTATATTCTCACGATATGTGATATCGGCCTGTTATATGTGATATAGCTGGGTTATCGGATCAAGTGTCGATTCGAAGAAATGATACATTTTATAGTAGTCGGTTATATGTGACATAGACGGATTATTGGATCAAGTGTTGATTCGATATTTTAATATATAATTATATATTTGATATATTAAATTACATTAACTAATATATGCTCACTTAAGTATTTCATTTTCTCACTTTAGATACATTTAACATATATGTGATATATGTTTATTGTATTCTTTTCTTTTCTTACAAAATTATATATATGTGATATGTATAATTGTAACATGTTAGGTTATACATGCAACTAGGGTTTATGAGAATCACACCATGGTTTGTGTTAATGATTAGATTTAATTATTTTAGTTAATTCAAAATTGTGGTTTAATGTTGAGATATTTTTTCTTGTTGACTTAGTCCACCCTTTTGATATTTACTAAGATATTTGTTAACCTAACCTTTAACCCTAGCTCATGGTTTATTCTCTACATGAGTTAGTCATGACATACTTAACCCTAGGTTGCATTTCTAACCTCATCTCATTCACTTCATCTTCGTCTTTCTTTATCTCCTTCAAGCTCTCTCTTGATCTTGAGCACTTGAAGAAAAATAGTGAGAATTTAAATTCTAAAGTGAGCAAAATTCCTACTTCATCATCCTCTTATATACTAGCCATTTAGATTAGGGCTTTAGCTTCACTAATACCTCATTAGTGAAGTGAAATCTTGAGTTCGTATTGTCTCAACGTAGATCATCTTGGATTGTGAAAACTTCAAGCAAGGTGCATCATTCAACGTGTGGAGCCTCTCAAGAGTCTGGGAGCTCGATGATCGCAGCGAAGGGACCACGACTTGGAGCTTTAGAAGTGAAGGAGAGGACTAAAAAGATTGTAATCCCTAATCACTTAGAAGTAAAGATGTTTACTTGATGTTTCCATTTGATTCTCTAGTTAAAGATCTTGTTTTAGGGTTGTTTAAGCATGTAAAAAAATTTATTTGGCATGGATGATGCCACCCGAAACCTTACTGTCGTGCTTAGGAACCCAACAATGGTATCAGAGCCTAACTAGAGAATTAGACAGATTGTGTAGGATTACGAAAATGAAACAACTCTGAAACAACCAAATACGAACTCTAGTTTCTGTCGAAATTTTCTGAGTCAAAATTTTTTTTAAACAACTGCAGAATGTTGTAGGTGATACAATATGAACACAGAAGAAATTTGAACCCAGCTCGCCGGAAAATGGCCGGCCACTTTGATGAAAAATCCGGCCTGCTCGACCAAGTTGAAGAGTTCTGGGTTGAAATTTTTGTTGTGTTCTATTCTCTGGGGTTTGGCAATTCAGGTGTTGTTTGTTTTTGCTGAATTTGCATTTGATGTTATCTTTGTGCATTGGCTATTCGGAGTGTTTCGTATTCGTAATTCTAGTTAGTTTTTGGGTTATTTTAGACGGTGTTAAAAAGTTCGATTGGATATCAAATACCTATTTTAACCCTTGCTGGAAATTTTTCCAAGTGTTGGATTTTTCCTTAGTTAAGAACATTCAAATATCGTGCAAGTGATGCAGTGGACCCTCTAGAAGAATGAATCCCTAACTCGATTCTGTGCACGTAAGAACCGCCGCTAAACCCTAAGGTTTGCGTAAGTTCCACGGCGCCACAGGTGAGGCATTGGTTGACCCTTCTATGGCTGGTTCATTGGTACTGTGGCATGTTCTGAGTATTTTTGAATTACGCTCAAGTGTTGATCTTCTGGGAAATTTTGGGTGTTTGTTGATTCGATCAGAATGTTTAACATCGTCTAGAATTTTCTGGAATGTGATACAATATATGGAATTCATATAGTTAGGCATCAAATCCGTAATACGTGATATTTCGGGTTTATGATGTCTAAGATGATTGTGGATTGCAAATGTTGTAGTTTTTCACTTTCTTTTCTGCGACCGTAAGTGTAATATGTGGTGTATCATAGGTTTCGTTGCTATACATCAACGACAATTGGGATACGCATATTTACTTACGTTGATGACATGTGATATTATGTGTTGCTGTGATATGTTATATTGGATCGTCGCTTTTGAATAGCCGGGGGTTTTATGTGAGATGAGAGTTTTCATTTTCATTCATGTAAAATTCAATGTATGTAATATTCTTTTATTAGGGCACTTCCGGGTTGAGGATGATGTCACCATTGTATATTATTTACTTTTCCGCATTAGGATAGACCCAATGTGGGGAGCATAAGAAACCGGGATCTGGAGTCCAGTGGGAGACCAACTCGAGGAGTCGAGTCTGGGTCTCCTAACTTTAGAATTGGTAGGGTTGCTTGCCGCTCTCATAGGGGTCTAGGGATGTGGGTTTGGCTATTCATCGCGACCGTGGAATCCGTGTTTTATACAGGCTCATAATAAAACACGGACCTCCTAGTATATCCAATATTTCATATGTTATCTTCTGCTGCTGATATTCTTTGATGTGATCATTTTATATGCGTGAGACGAATGCTTATTATTTTATATATGATATATAATAAACGTTGCTTATGTTTTACACCCGTGCTAGTCCCGCCCCGGTATGCCGTTAGTTAAGTAACCTAACGGTGCATAACGGGACACTCTGGTGAATGTGGATGGAAAAAGCGTACGTTGTATTTTCGTTTCTTCTGTGATGCTTAGGAAGCATAAATGATGGGACGTCATTAATGAGATTAATGAAAGAAAAAGAAACCTAAAAAGATGTTGTAGAATCAAATTTTCAAAAAGGGTACCTCTAGTTTTTGCTTTGCATAGCGGTATTCCTTGTGGAATATCCAGCACCTTATTCGATAAGAAAAGAGCCAAGATCCCTTTACCAGGAGTGACCACTTTAGCGAAACTAGCAGATGATACAACTCACTTGGTTTTGTTTTTGAATGCTTCTATAGTTCTTGCTTTGCATAGTGGTATTTGTGAAATATCCTGCACCTTATTCAATAAGGAAAGAGCCGAGATCCCTTCACCGGAAGTGGCCTCTTTAGCGAAACTAGTAAAAGCCTAAAAAAACACTCCTTTTCAAAAATCACTTGATTCTGCAACGATATCAAGTTCATTATGCTCATGGCTTTCTTAAAAACCTGCGTAGCTCTCCGTCATTTCAGATTAAGACTATTTAGTATTCATGTTGCGTTTGTTGGTCTTTGTCAAGACGTAGTGTGCGATAGCTGACTAGTACTTATCTGGTTATGCATATGATGCGATTGGATTAGGGTAGTCGTACGACCTTGTTGGCCTTTGTCAAGAGTCATACGGGTGGGTTTAATTCAATCAGGAAATGACGGGCTAAACTTGACTAGCATCATATGGTTTGTTGGCCTTTGTCAAGGTCATAAGAGGTTAGGGGCAAAAGTATTATCGGGAATTTCAAGTGTTGAAATTTGTAATGAGATTGCATACCTTCTATGAGATAGTTGGATCCCGATACCCACTACGACTAAGAGTTACTCCTGGGAGAGTTTTACACATGACGATTAGTCGATCAAGTAGATGTCTAGAAAGGTGTTAACGGGGTTACGCCCATGAGAAAACGAGGTTTATTCTAATTAGGTATGAGCGAAAGCACGGGGAACCTTCCTCAAAGTACCAACACTGGCCTGGCTGAAAAATTGGTGAACTTGTAAGGTGTAATTAATCCTGGCTAGTCTTACCTTTAGGGTTTGAAGGAAGATTTGATAAAAATAGTGGGAGTCATCCTGATTAGATAAGATAATAAACCAATCTAATCTTGTAAGAGCATACGCTAAAGTGTCTTCTTCTCTCTCTCTCCAAGTAGCGACCATGTCAGACCTTAATCAAGATAATAATATACATGTATTGACCGAACACGCTTGTTATACTGAGCAGGGGAACGTTGGTTCCGTTCTTTCTTATAATTGTTATAAGACTGAGCAGAAATAGGGGAATATCCGGATTCCCGCGCCACCCAAACGAAGAACAAGCATGTTGATGCAACTTCTCGGGTGTGTTAGTTATCGAGAACTGTTTCTCAGTTCACTCTACGTCCTAGGTATTAGATACCGGATCGGGATCCCATATATGTAATATGTTACATAGGCTAAGGAAAGCTAGGGAACTGGGAATGGGTGATCATTCCATAAGAGTAGGGAATGGTGCAAATGTTGCAGCCAAATCAGTTAGCGAATATCACCTTGTATTACCAAATGGTAATACATTGATTCTGAATGAATGCTATTACATTCCGACCCTGATATGCAATCTTATATCAGTTTCTATATTGAGTAAAGGAGGATATAATTTTGTAGTACAGGATAATGTTATGAACATCTTCCTGAATCAGAAGTTGATTGGATCAGGCTCGTTAAATAATGGCATATACGTTCTAAATCAAACCACAGTTCTTAATGTACAAAACACACACAAGAGGAAGAGTTCAGAAATGAACGAATCCTTCTTGTGGCATTGTAGACTATGTCATATCAATGCGACACGACTAGCTAAGTTACATAAGGATGGATACTTGAATTCATTCGAATTTTCATCTTATGACACTTGCCAGTCATATCTCAAAGGCAAAATGACCAAAACTCCGTTTAGTGGACATGGAGAAAGAGTTACGGAACTCTTGGGACTGATACATAGTGATGTATGCGGTCTCATGTCTACACATGCCAGGAATGGTTCCTCATACTTCATTACATTCACTGACGATCTCTCAAGATATGGACATGTGTTCCTGTTGAAACACAAGTCTGAAGTTTTTGAGAAATTCAAAGAATATAAGCACGAATTTGAGAACCAAATGGGTAAAAGAATTAATATCCTTCGATCTGATCGAGGAGGAGAATACTGAGCAATGAGTTCCTGGACTATCTAAAAGAGAATGGGATTCTCTCTCAACTTACTCCTCCGTATACACCACAGCACAACGGTGTATCGGAACGGATGAATCGCACCCTATTAGATATGGTGTGCTCCATGATAAGCACCGCTGAGTTGCCTATTTCCTTTTGGGGTTATGCGCTTGAGACAACAGCATACCTGTTGAATCAAGTTCCATCTAAATCTGTACCTACCACACTATATGAGATATGGAGGGGGAAGAGGCCATGTCTTAAACGAGTTAAGATATGGGGTTGTCTGGCCTATGTCAAAAGGCAAAATCCGGACAAACTCGAGGCACAGTCAGTTCTTTGCAAGTTTGTGGGATATCCCAAACATTCACATGGATATCTTTTCTACCACGGCGAAGAACAAAAGGTGTTTATTTCTCGACAAGCCACCTTTTTAGAAAAGGAATTTATAGCAAAAGAAATTAGTGGCAACGAGGTAGATTTGGAAGAAACTCCGGCTACACAAACTACAACTAAAGATTTAGTGGAACCAGAGGATTCGATAGTTTCCGACGAACCCCAGCCTCTTCACCGATCTAGTAGGGTTCCTCATCCATTTGAGAGATACTATGGTTTTCTCATTGATGGTGGGAGCGAGGATTGCATCATGGAAGATGATGACCCAACTAGCTTCGAGCAGGCTATCACGAGTGGGAACTCTGTGAAGTGGCTGGATGCAATGCGATCTGAGATGGAATCCATGAACACCAACAAAGTATGGACTTTGGAAGTTGCTCCTGAGGGGGTAAAACCCATTGGGAGCAAATGGATCTTTAAGAAGAAACTTGCTGTAGATGGAAAAGTTGACACTTTCAAAGCTAGAATTATTGCAAAAGGTTTTCGTCAACGACCAGGTATGGATTATGATGAAACCTTTTCTCCAGTAGCTATGCTTAAGTCCATCCGGATCCTACTTGCCATTGCTGCATACCATGACTACGAAATCTGGCAAATGGATGCTAAGACCGTCTTTCTCAATGGTGATTTAGAAGAGTACGTATACATGACTCGGCCAGAGGGCTTCGTAGACAGTGGGAGCAGCGAAAATGTATGCAAGTTGCTTAAATCCATCTACGGGTTAAAGCAGGTATCGCGGAGTTGGAACATCTATTTTGATGTGGTAGTCAAAGAGTTTGACTTCATCAAAAACGTAGATGAACCTTGTATATACAAGAAGATGGCATAGAGTAAGGTTGTCTTCCTCGTATTGTACGTGGATGATATACTCTTGATAGGAAATGATGTTCCTATGCTGCACTCGGTCATACTCTTCTTATCACAAAGATTCTCAATGAAAGATCTAGGTGATGCCTCCTGCATCTTGCGGACTAAGATCTATAGAGATAGATCTAAAGGGATACTAGGATTGTCCTAATCCAGATACATTGACACCATATTAAAGAGATTTAGTATGGAAGAATCCAAGCGTAGGAACTTACCCACGATCTCTAGACTCACTCTCTCCAAAGAGATGTCTCCCAAGAATGATTTGGAGAGAGCTCGCATGCAGGAGATACCCTATGTTTCGGCAGTAGGCTCTATCATGTACGCGATGCTATGTACCAGACTCGATATAGCATACTCACTAAGTATAGTGAGTAAGTATCAAGCAAATCCTGGACAGAGTCACTGGACAGCTGTGAAGAACATTCTCAAGTACTTAAGAAGGACTAAAGAGATGTTCTTGGTGTATGGTAACGGAGAACTCCAGGTGGATTCCTTTACCAATTCGAGCTTACAAAGTGATAAGGACGACTCTAAGTCGCACTCGGGATTTGTCTTTACCCACAATGGATGGGCGGTTTGTTGGAAGAGTTCCAAACAGGAAACCGTGGTAGACTCGATGATGGAGGCTGAATACATCGCTGCCAACAATGCTGCCAAAGATGCTGTCTGGATGAGGAAGTTCATAACTGAACTTGGTGTGGTTTTGTCCATTGAGCATCCAATACCTTTGTATTGTGATAACAATGAAGCTGTGGCTTTGGCCAAGGAACCCAGGTCCCATCAGAGATCCAGGCATATTCTGAGGCGGTATCACCTGATCCGGGAGATAGTTGATCGCCGAGAGATCGAGGTCGGAAGAGTTGACATGAAGGACAACACCGCGGACCCACTCACGAAGGCCATACCCCAGATACAATTTAAGAGACTCTTTGGGATGTTGGGTATGAGATACTAAAACAATTAGCTTTAGTGTAAGTGGGAGATTGTTAGTTATGTATATGCCCTAGAGACCATTATTGTACAGATGATGTATATTATAGTGGATGCTTGGATATATATAGAGAGGACTTTCTTTCTCGATATGATAGTATGTTATCCGGTTGCTCTTTGTCTTAATATGTTGACTTGTATTATGTTACTTTCTTGCTCTCACATGTTGATAAAGCTCTTAGGATGTGTACTTAACTACTAGGACTATGATGGAGATCATACTAGTGGAGGCCAGGGTAGTCCAAAAGTACATCCTATAATTGTTCCTAGTTGAGAATGTATCGATACTCCAGAGTAGACTGGCGTATAAGCTTCTTGACCCATATGATAGGCGATGGATGATCCCGCATCCATTGGTGTTTGACATCAAAGATGGTATACGGGTGCTCAGTGGAGACTGGGTACACTGAACGAACTCGCCGAGAACTCCTAGATAGTATTATACCTATCGTCAGATAGCAGTTCTCTGGTGACACTGGTACAGGTTAGTCTGTAGACCCGAGATCGTCATAGAATCTTGTGTGATTCCTACTGTGCTTTGATTTCCATCTTACCACGTTCATGAGAATGTGCAAAACGGTGGCTTTTGGGTGCAGTCCCGAATCACATGGAGGCAATGAGCGATAGGAAGGGTTTCATCTCTCCTGGTATTGGGGGTTGATGTTGCGTTGTGCTCGATTGGCTATAACAGGAAGTCCCTGGCCAGGGCAAATATAGAGATCTACTGGTAAGTGTTATCAGTAGTTTCTCGACCCGTTATGAGCCTCATATCGACATGACTTATCGGTTACTGGGGTCTGACATTTACCACCCCTAAACTGGATATGCGACATATCGGACGAAGAGACCGGACTGTACGTTAGTGTTACTGATTGGATTCACAGGAGTGTGAACAGGCTTGCTTATTGATCTTCTGATCGCTCAATACCCGGATGGCCGTTATGTTTAGCTGACCGCTTGCGGCTTGTGGATGTTTGATATGATCATCACCTACTGCCGGCGTATTGACGAGTCTTTAGAGTCCTATTCAGAGGTTTCCTGGCTCAGGTGAAATGGAGTAAGAGCACATATGTGATATGTGCGGGACCGAGATTGATACGTGTATGTGATACCGTATTATATTCTCGCGATATATGGTATCGGCCGGTTATATGTGATATAGCCGGGTCATCGGATCAAGTGTTGATTCGATGAAATGACACATTTTATATTAGTCAGTTATATGTGATATAGCCGGATTATTGGATCAAGTGTTGATTCGATAATTTAATATATAATTATATTTTTGATATATTAAATTACATTAACTAATATATGCTCACTTAAGTATTTCATTTTCTCACTTTGGATACATTTAACATATATGTGATATATGTTTATTATATTCTTTTCTTTTGTTACAAAATTATATATGTGTGTGTGATATGTATAATTGTAACAAGTTAGGTTATACATGCAACTAGGGTTTATGAGAATCATACCATGGTTTGTGTTAATGGTTAGATTTAATTATTTTAGTTATTCAAAATTGTGGATTAATGTTGAGATGTTTTTTCTTGTTGAATTAGTCCACCCTTTTGATATTTACTAAGATATTTGTTAACCTAACTTTTAACCCTAGCTCATGGTTTATTCTCTACATGAGTTAGCCATGAGATACCTAACCCTAGGTTGTATTTCTAACCTCATCTTATTCACTTCATCTTTTTCTTTCTTCATCTCCTTCAAGCTCTCTCTTGATCTTGAGCACTTGAAGAAAAATAGTGAGAATTTAAATTCTAAAGTGAGAAAAATTCCTACTTCATCATCCTCTTCTATACTAGCCATTTAGATTAGGGTGTTGGCTTCACTAATACCTCATTTGTGAAGTGAAAGCTTAAGTTCGTGTTGCCTCGACGTAGATCATCATGGATTGTGAAGACTTCAAGCAAGGATGCATCATTCAACGTGTGGATCCTCTCAAGAGTCCGGGAGCTCGATGATCATAGCGAAGGGACCACAACTTGGAGTTTTAGAAGTGAAGGAGATGACTACATTGTAATCTCTAATCACTTAGAAGTAAAGATATTTACTTGATGTTTCCATTTGATTCTCTAGTTAAAGATCTTGTTCTATGGTTGTTTAAGCATGGAAAAAATTTTATTTGACATGGATGATGCCACCCGAAACCTTGTTGTCGTGCTTAAGAACCCAACAAAGGTTGCAATACTTCTAGACCGCGGCAGAAATATAGAATAAAATTTCTAAACAATATTACCATAGACTACAGCCAAGATCATCCAAATAGTAGCAATTGCAAAAACTCAAGAGAGCAAACCAAAACTAATATGTGGATTTAGAATGGCTACAACCTTTTTAGTATGTCCACTCTCTATAGGTTTAGTGGTGTAGGGATCGAGCTTAATCTACAACCACCTCACCGAAAATGATCCACCCTTAAAGCAACCCACCAAGAACCCACTTCATCTTCAAATGTGAAGCTACTAGCTCCCACAAATTGCCGGTAAGTAAGAGGTAGAAGAATATATGGATAGCTGTCTCTTTTTCTCTCTTTTTCTTTGTAATGATCGCTGAATACTTTCCCTCGCACTTTTCTTCTCTTATTAATGCTACGCAACTTATAAGTCCCCTCATCTCTCTTTCTCTTCACTTCAACATAATTTTTAAAGTATATCGACAAAAGCGGAGTTAACATGTAATATATTTCTTTTAACCAATTTTTGTCACCCTTGCCATGTTAATAGTTTATTCAAATTCTCTAAAACCACCTTAACATATCATTCATACCATTTAGATTTTAGTGTAATAAAAATTTCCATAAGAAATAATCAGTTAACGAATTTTTAGAAAAATACCATGAACTTTAGTATAACCGTTATTTCGATAATTTGCATATATACCTTTACGAAAATTCACGGGGTAATGACCTACCCCACGCACACACTTTTGGTTCATAGCACGAGATTTAGATGTACGGCTAATTTAAGAGAATAAGTTTTTCATTAAAATACTATAATTTTACAAAAGGGTTTCTTTTAATCGATATTTTTGAATTCTTGGCAATTGGGCCTCTACAACCCTCATTAGGGAACCCGGTAATAGATGGTGTGGATTATCGCACATCCTTGAAATAATAGAGCGAGATTCAGAACTTCTCATGGAGTATTCGGTCTCAAAAAGAAATAAAAATACGGTTTTTAAGAATATGACTTTCTAAACAAAACTAAATTTTGGAAAATTATATAAAACTATGAATCTGTATTTTCAATAAAAAAAAATTATGAAACTATATTTTTAAAATGAAAGATTAAAGTTTAAATGAATATACCACCAAATTTACAAAAAGAGTAGTTTTCATAAAAATACCATGAACTTTTAAAAGCTAGGTTTCATCGCAAAAGTACCACTACAATTAAAATACATGTTAATAAAAACTCTAAATATTATAAATCACTCTTGAAGTTTATTTTTAAACAATATTAATGTATTTTTCATAAAACCCCCTCGAGAAATGCAAACAATATAAACAACAGTAATAAATCTCTAAAGACTCTAGATTAATATAGGTTTAAGCGGTATCATTTCTCTTGAGCCCAAGGAGCCGGAGAAAGTAAGTGCTTGCCTATTCAGGTTAGATAACAAATTAACGGAGTTATCAAATGGCAATTATTTTGCAACAGTTGCTGATTTCTCAAAATTTCAACAGTTAATTCCATTCACAAGAAATATCTATAACTCGAATCCAAACTTGAATCTAAAATCGAACTCGAATCAAACTCGAACCTAAACTTGAGCGTGAACTCAAACTCAATCTACTCGACTAACTTGACTCGACCCAAAATTGCAATTGACATGACTCGCACTTTACTCGACTCACTTGACTTCATTATTCACCTTTTGCAATCTATGATTTCGATCAAGACATATTATAATTAACCAATCAAATTAACTAAGGCTATCTTACAGTTATCATAAATATTATATTCGAGGCGTTTGGGATAGTTACTTGTGTAAATCCAACGGAGTTTCAGGAGTTCCGTATTAACCTATTTTTTTCTTTTGCTCGAATCTCAGTCTGGTCGACTCCTCCACGGTTTGGAGTCCCGATACTAACACATGAAATGGGCATGTATTTCCTTGCTCCAGCGGGTCTACTCTTGAGCTCGTGAATACTTCTACGGCTGCATTGGCATTCACACTTAGAACTTAACATTAACATAATGACCATATAAAGACTTATAGATACATATACCCATTTTCATTTCTACACATTTTTACTAGTCATTTAGATTATTTCTTTTATTATATACTTGTTACTATTTAATCTTACTCTACCTTTGGGACTTACCGAGCGTTAGTTCGCTGACGGGAATTCCACCCACCTTTATTTTCTTGGAATGTCCGTCAGATACGGTCGAGACAGAGGAAGTGAAGGCTACCGAGGAGGATTACGACCAGATCGCTACTCAGGATTAGCTTAACTTTTGTTTCTTTTCAGCCTATGTATGCCACATGTTTAGGCATTTTCTTTATTGTATTTCTTTCCAGTTGAAACTCATTGTATTTGTAAATATTTCAAGTTGAAAGTAAATAAATATGTTTGTTGAAAAAAATTACAGTCCCCATTTAATCTTGCATTGTGTAGAATTATTTCAATACGCTTAGTATATTTATTTAAAGAATGGCATTCTCTGAATTAATATGTCGCGGGCTTACCACGTTATCGTTTCTGTCAACTGGAAAGCGGGGCATGATAGGTTTTGCTGGTGGCTCATGCAGATCAGTTCTGCATGAATATCGTAAGTAATATATTATAAGAATTAATGAAATTCAACAACATTTACATTCCTTCCATTTCAATTTCTTTGAATCTCATCTTATTCCTTGAATCCATCTTCACTTTTTTCTTCTTTGAATTCAACCACTCGACTTTTCAATCCTTAATTTTAGTTCACCCTTCTACTTGTATCTCTTAGACCTATTAGCTCAGTTGGTTAGATCATCGATAGACGAAAATTGAAGATGTCATCCTTAGCATTTCCCGTACCTTTGAGACGTACCTCTCGAGAGAATTTCGCGGAAGAAATTCTTTTAAGGAGGGTAAACTGTAACGACTCGCTATACTTGAATCTATCTCACTTCCTTCATTTGATTTTCTTGAAGATCACTTCTTAATCTCTTGAAATTCATTTCTGTGTTTCCTTGTATTTTTTGGCCTACTTTTACATTCATTATTACCTTCTTGTCAATTAGAATACCGACTGGTGGAACGGCGACGAAATGCGACTATATTATCCTAACTTAGTTTCCTTATTCTATTACCATATCCTTCATAACTAATTTTGAGGAAGAAATTGTTTTAAGGAGGGTAGAATGTAATGATCCTCGAAGTCTTCCCCTCACTCTTTTCTTCTCTTGTTAGCGCTACGCAACTTGTAAGTCCCCTCATCTCTCTTTCTCTTTACTTCAACATAATTTTTAAAATATATTGGCAAAAGCGGAGTTAACATGTAATCTATTTCTTTAAACCAATTTTTGTTACCCTTACCATGTTAATAGTTTATTCAAATTCACTAAAACCACCTTAACATATCATTCACACCATTTAGCATTTAGTGTAATAAAATTTTCTATGAGAAATAATCATTTAACGAATTTTTAGAAAAATACCATGAATTTTAGTATAACCGTTATTTCGATAATTAGCATATATACCATTAGGAAAATTCACTTTTGGTTCATAGCACGAGATTTAGATGTACGGCTAATTTAAGAAAATAAGTTTTTCATTAAAATACCACAGTTTTCCAAAAGGGTTTCTTTTAATCGATATTTTTTAATCCTTGGCAATTGCGCCTCTACAACCCTCGTTAGAGGACCTGCTAATAGATGGTGTAGATTATCGCACATCTTTGGGATAGTAGAGCAAGATGCAAAACTCCTCACGGAGTATTCGGTCTCGAAAGGAAATAAAATACGGTTTTTAAGAATACGACTTTCTAAACAAAACTAAATTTGGAAAATTATATAAAACTATGAATCCGTATTTTCAATAAAAAAAATTATGAAACTATATTATTTAAATGAAAGATTAAAATTTAAATGAAAATATAACCAAGTTTACAAAAAGAGTAGTTTTCATAAAAATACCATGAACTTTTAAAAGCAAGGTTTCATCGCAAAAATACCACTAAAATTAAAATACAAGTTCATAAAAACTGTAAATATTATAAATCACCCTCGAAATTTATTTTTAAACAATATTAATGTATTTTTCATAAAACCCCCTCGAGAAATGCAAACAATATAAATACAATGTAAACAATAGTAATAAATCTCTAAGGACTCTCGATTAATATAGGTTTAAGCGGTATCATTTCTATTGAGCCTAGGGAGCCGGAGAAAGTGAGTGCTTGTCTATTCAGGTTAGATAACAAATTAACGGAGTTATCAAATGGCAATTGTCTTGGAAAAAGGCACAAATCCTATCATCCATATGCAGCAGTTGCCGATTTCTCCCGAACATAAGATTTCAACAGTTAAATCCATTCACAAGAAATATCTATAACTCGAATCCAAACTTGAATCTAAACACGAACTCGAATCCAAACTCGAAGCTAAACTTGAGCGTGAACTCGAACTCAATCTACTCGGCTAACTTGATTCGACCCAAGATTGCAATTGACATGACTCGCACTTTACTCGACTCACTCGACTTAATTATTCACCTTTTGCAATCTATGGTTTTGATCAAGTCATGTTATAATCAACCAATAAAATCAACTAAAGCTATCTTACAGTTATCATAAATATTATACTCGAGGTGTTTGGGATAGTTTCTTGTGTGAATCCAACGGAGTTTCAGGAGTCCCGTATTAACCTTTTTTTTTCTTTTACTCAAATCTCAGTCAGGTCGACTCCTCCACAGCTTGGAGTCCCGATTCTAACACATGAAATGGGCCCGTGTTTCCTTGCTCTTGCGGCCCCACTCTTGAGTTCGTGAATACTTCTACGGCTGCATTGACATTCACACTTAGAACTTAACGTTAACATAATGACCATATAGAGACGTATAAATACATATATCCATTTTCAATTCTACACATTTTTACTAGTCATTTACATTTTTTTTATTATATACTTATCACTTTTCACTCTTACTCTACCTTTGGGACTTACCGAGTGCTAGTTCGCTGACGGGTATTCCACCCATTTTTTTTTTCTTAGAATGTTCGTCAGATACGGTCGAAACGGAGGAAGTGGAGGCTGCCGAGGAGGATTACGACCAGATCGCTACTCATGATTAGCTTAACTTTCGTTTCCTTTTAGCTTATGTATGCCACATGTTTAGGCATTTTCTTTATTGTATTTACTTTCCAGTTGAAATTCATTGTACTTGTAAATATTTCAACTTGAACGTAAATAAAAATGTTTGTTGAAAAAAAATTTTACAGCCTCTATTTATTCTTGCATTGTGTTAATATTGTTCCAATACGCTTAGTATATTTATTTAGGAAATGACATTCTCTGAATAAATATGCCGCGGGCTTGCCACGTCATCGTTTCCGTCTACTAAGAAGCGGGGCGTGACATTCTTTTTCCTTTTATCTTGAAAATGAAGAAGATGAAGATGAAGAAAACCTTAGCCATTCCTTTTCTCTCTTCTCTATAATATATAAAAGAGATAGGGAATGAGGCTTATCTCCTCAAGTGGTCCCTACCACTCACATGCATGTTTGCCACTAAATGACAAACATGTATATGTATCATATACATATAAAAACATTAGTATCATATACTAATGAGAGAAAGAAAAAGAGTGTGTGTGTATCATATACACAATACTAGCAACCATATCATTTATATGGATATTAAATCAACACTCGACTTAATGATCCGGCTCATAAATAAACCGGCTAGTATTATCAACGTTCGATTAGTATACGTGTATCATATATATGTGTTTAATCGAACTCCCGCACGTAGCAACTATACGCACAATACTAATCCGCATCATCATTTCACTTGAGCGGATACTTTCGGTATGGGACTCTAAAAACTTGACAATACGTTAGCAGTAGGTTAATAGGATCATATCCGATTGAATCTGAAACAATTTTAGATCAATTCCCTAACGGGTTAACCCACAACCACGTCAGTGGCACCAGCTGTACGTAACGGCTACCCGGGTAGCGATCAAAAGGTAGGTCGACAAGTAGACTCACCCGAACCCAACAAAGCCTATCAGTAACAATTACCATACAGTCTGGTCTCTTTTTCAAAGAGTGTCTGAGAGGTAGAAACTGTCAGCCCCCCAATAACCTAATAAACCATGCAGATATCGAACTCATAACCATCCGAGATACAAATAATTACACTTATCAGTTTATCTCAACCACACTGAATATGGATTTTTGGTTATAGTCATATCATACACAACGCGATATCGACTCCCTATACCTGGAAAGACGAATCCCCATTTGACCGCTCACTGCCTCCATGTGCTTCGGGACTACACCCAACTAAAACCTGTTTGCATGGCTATTTAAAGTCGTGGTTTTCTAGTAATCAAAATATAGTGGGAACACACACAAGACACTATGACGATCTCAGGTCAAAAGACTACTCTGTACCATTGTCACCAGAAAACTGCTATTTGACAATATGTATACTACCATCTAGGAGTTTTCGGCGAATCCGTTCAGTATATTCATTCTCCGATGAACTCATGTATACAATCTTCGGTGTCAAACACTAATAGTTATGGAACTGGCCATCACCCCGGTCGGAGTCAAGAAACGTATACACTAATCTATTTTGGAGTACTGATGCCTTATCTCGACACTCTCACAACTAGGAACATTTAAGAATGTGCTTATGGACTATCCAAGCCCCACTATTATGATCACATCATAATCCTGGTAGTCAAGCAAAGATCCTAAGGATTTTATCAACATGTATTAGCGATACGTAATAGCAAGTAAAATATATACACATAGAGAATAAAGCAAACCAGATAGCATACTATCATCTCGAGCAAGAATGTTCTATCCATATAGGTACATGTACAATTACAATAATTGCCTTCAGGACACCTATATCTAATAGAACGTGTTTCAAGTTTGTCTGGATTTTTCTTTTTAACATAAGCCAGACAACCCCATATCTTAACAAATTTAAGACATGGTCTCTTTCCACTCCATATCTCATATGGTGTTTTAGGCACGGTTTTAGATAGAACCTGATAGAACCCATGCACCCCAACTATGAATTTTAAACATGGTATAATAGGGTTTTCAAAAAAATTAGAGAGCATTAGTTCCAAACATAAAGGATACATGCTAAAGATTAGAACTTGTAACAAAAACTAACACTACAAGTTGTAGTTTAGAACAACAACCCTTGTAGCATCTTCAAGTGCTCCAAATTTGTGGTCGGACTCTATGCTAAGCTCTAAGTGGTGAGGGAACAAGCATGGTTGTGATCTCCTTGATAAAAAATGGTCCACCTTGAAAGTTCTTGACTTTGGCTCCACACTTCAATCTTGAAATGAACTAAGATCAAACTTTTGCTAGTAGTTTGAACTTAAGATATAATTTCCTTCACTAAAATATTTTTCTCTTGAATAAATGAGGAGGATGAAGAGATCTTGGAGCTTGAGATGAGAGAGAATGCATACAAAGTTATGAACCATAACTAAAGGGTTGGAATATATTTATCATAAAGAGAATTAATGCAAACCATTAGATTATCATCTCATTCTAAGTGTTTACCCTCTTCTGTCCCCTCCGCTTGTCCATCTAATGAGAGTGGGCAAGCATGTGCTAATCTCTTAGCACAACATAACCAAAAGAGAACCAAAGAAAAAGAAATAAATAATTACAATATATGTGTGTGTGTAACATAACATATATTATATATATACTTGTAATTAATTTCCTATGTATTAAAATACATAAAAGAGACATATATTAATAGTGACAAAATACTAGTAAATACATATATCCAATACATGTATTAATATATTAAATCCAAACTAGATTTAATATCCATCATTCCAAAAGACTGGCTAGTATTTCGACCATCTGATTACCATCAGTATATCCAATACACGAGTTTTAATCGAACTCCTGCATGTACCCAGTACGGCTGCTACATCGTTTCGCCCAAGTTGGAACCCTCTGTATGGAACTCTAAAGACTCGACAATACGCTGGCAGTGAACTACTGGATAATATCCCCAACTTACAAGCACATCGGTGGCACTAGCTGTACGTAACAGCTACTCAGATATCTGTCAAAAAAAAGATCAACAAGCAAACTCGTCCGAAACCCTACTAAGCCTATAAGTGACATTCACTGTACAATCTGGTTTGTTCGTCTAACAGTATCGCATACCAGGTCTAGGTGATGGAAAACGTCAGACCCCTAATGACCTGATAAATCATGCCGATATCAAACTCATCACCTAGCGAGAAACTACTAATCCTATCAATAGATCTCATCTGTCTAGGCCTAGATCGTATGGTGATGACCAACCGTACACAGCACGATATCGACTCCCAATACCGGAAGAGATGAATCCCTTCAATCGCTTACTGCCTCTAAGTCTTCGGGACTGCACCCAACTACTACCTGTTTGCACGACTTTTTAAAGCCATGGGAGGGTGGTAATCAAAGTACAGTGGGAACACACTCGAGACAAATGAAGATTTCAGGTTAACAGACTGCCATGTACTCGTGTCACCAGAGAAATGCTATTTGATGATAGGTATTAATACCATCTAGCAGTTTTCCGTGAGTCCGTCCAGTGTAACTCATAACCTAATGAGCACATGTATACAATCTTTGGTTCTACACACCAATGGTTACGGGACCGGTCATCTCCCCTTTCGGGAATAAGAAACATATATACTAGTCTACTCTAGAATATCGATGTCATGTCTCGATACTCCAATAACCAGGGACATTTAAGGATGTGCTTATAGACTATCCAGCCCCCACGGGTATGATCACCAACACAACGCTGGTAGTGAAGATAAGAACCTATAAGCTTTATCAACATGTATTAGCGATACGTAATATAAGAAAACATATACACATGTTAAAATAAAGACAACCCAGATAGCATAATATCATATCGATCAAGACCGTCATGTACATATATATCCCAAGTATCCAAACGTAATATACAATCACATGTAATATACAATAATGGCCTCTAGGACATACATATCCAACAATCTCTCACTTGCACTAAGGCTATGTATTAGCGTATCGAAAACCTATCATCTCGAATAGCCGCTCGAACTGGGTCTGAGGAAGGGCCTTGGTGAGTGATTCCGCCGTGTTGTCCTTTGCGTCTACTCTCCGAACCTCGATCTCCCGACAATCCACGATCTCCCTAATCAGGTGATAATGCCTTAAGTTGTGTCTAGATTTCTGATGGGGTCGTGGTCCCTTTGCTAACTCCATAGCCCCACTATTATCGCGATACAGATGTATTGGATCAACAATAGACAGAACCACCTCAAGTTCAAAAATGAACTTCCTCGTCTAGACATCCTCTTTTGCGCCATCATTGGCAACAATGTATTCAGCCTCCATCATCAAGTCGGCTATGATGTCTAGTTTGGAACTCTTCCAAAAGACCGCCCTCCGGTTGATGGTAAACACATAACCCGAGATAGACTTCCTGTCATCCTTGTCACTCTGGAAGCTTGAATTGGTAAATGTCTCCATCTGTAGGTCTCTATTACCGTATACCAGAAACATCACTTTAGTCCTTCTCAGATACTTAAGAATGTTTTTCACAGCTATCCAGTGTTTCTTCCTTAGGTTTTACCGATACCTGCTTATCCTGCTAAGTTCGCAAGCTACATGCTTTCTAGTACATAACATTACATACATTATAGAGCCTACTGCCGAAGCATAGGGTATAGTAGTCATGTGAGCCCTCTCCTCATCAGTCCTAGGAGACATTTCTTTGGAGAGAGCGATTTCGTGACAAGTGGATAAATTACCACGCTTGGAATCTTCCATACTAAACCGTTTTATTATGGTTTCAATGTACCTGGACTATGAAAGTCCCAATATTCTCTTAAATCTATTACGATAGATCTTAATCTTCAGAATGTAGGAAGTATTACTCAAGTCCTTCATGGAGAACTTCTGTGACAAGAACAGCTTGACCGACTCTAGCATAGGAATATTATTTTCTATTAGAAGAATGTCATCCACGTATAATACTAGGAATACGACAGTTCTCCTTACAATCTTCTTGTAAATACATGGCTCATCTATGTTCTTGATGAAGTCAAACTCTTTGATAGTCTCATCAAAACAGATGTTCCAACTCCGCGATGTCTGTTTTAATCTATAAATGGATTTAAGCAACTTAGACACCTTCCCGCTGCTCCTACTGTCTACGAATCTCTCTGGCCGATCCATATAAACGTACTATTCTAAAGCGCCGTTTAGAAAAGCGGTTTTTACGTCCATCTGCCAAATTTCATAGTCATGGAAGGCAGCAATGGCAAGTAGGATCCAAATGGATATCATCATAGCCACTGGAGAAAAGGTTTCATTATAGTCGTGACCTGGTCTTTAACGAAAACCTTTTGCAACAAATTTAGCCTTATAGGTTTCCACCTGTCCAGCTACACCAATCTTCTTTTTGAAAATCCACTTGCAGCCAACGGGTTTTACCCCTAGCAGTGCAACGTCCAAAGTCTATACTTTGTTGGAGTACATGGACTCTATTTCGGATTGCATAGCATTTAGCCATTTCACAGAGTTTCTACTAGAAATGGTCCGCTGGAAACTGGTAGGATCATCTTATTCCAAAATGTAATCTTCTCTATCTCCGTCTTTGAGAAAACCGTAGTATCTTACGGATGGATGAGAAATTCTACTAGATCTGCGGAGTGGCTGAGGTTCGTTTGGGAATATTGAATCATGTTGTTCCACCAAATCAGTGGTTTCATTTTGTGTTTCTGGAACTTCGTCTAGTTCTATCGTGCTCCCACTAATTTCTTTTGCAAGAAATTCATTTTCTAAAAAGACGGCGTAGCGAGCAAACAACACCTTCTGTTTCTCAATGTGGTAGAACTGATATCCAGGCGATTACTTTGGATATGCCACAAATTTACATAGAACTGAACATTCCTGAAGTTTGTCCGGATTTTTTATTTTAACACAGACCGGAAAACCCCATATCTTAATTCACTTAAGATACAGACTTTTTCCACTCCGCATTTCATATGGAGTCTTAGGCACTGACTTGAATGGAACATCTTTCAATAAGTATGCTGTTGTTTGAAGCGCATATCCCCAGAATGACAAAGGTAACTCAGCACTACTCATCATAAAGCGAACCATATCCAAAAGGGTACGATTCCTTTGTTCCGATACACCGTTGTGTTGTGGTGTATAAGGAGGAGTAAGCTGAGAGAGAATACAATTCTCTTTTATATGGTCAAGGAATTTCATGCTCAAGTATTCACCTCCTTTATCAGATCGAAGGATCTTGATACTTTTTCCAGTCTGGTTCTCCACTTTGCTTTTAAATTCTTGAATTTCTCAAAAGCTTCAGATTTTTTTTCAAAAGATACACATACCCAAACCTAGAGAGAACGTCAATGAATGTAATGAAGTAGGAGAACTCACCCCTTGTATGTGTAGACATTGGACCACACACATCACTGTGTATGAGTCCCAAGAGCTCTGTATCTCTTTCTCTGTGTCTCGTAAACGATGTTTTGGTCATCTTTCCTTTGAGACAAGACTGGCAAGTTTCATATGATGAAAATTCAAACGGATCCAAATATCCATCCATATGTAACGTAGCTAGTCTTTATTCATTGATATGACCAAATCTACAATACCACAAGAAGATTTTGTTCATTTTTGAATTCTTCCTCTTGCGTGTGTTTTGTGCATTGAAAACTATATTTTGATATAGAACATACATACCGTTACATAATGTACCTACACCAACAAACACCCGATTGAGGTAAATGTTCATAAAAATTCTATCTAATACAAAGTTATATCCATATTTATCCAATAAATAAACAGATATGATATTGCAAAGCTAGAGGGTACATAGTAACAGTTGTTCAAAATCACGGTATTGCCGCTTAGCAATACCAGGTAATATTCGCCGACGGCAGCAGCATCAACTTATGTTTCGTTCCGTACTCTAAGGGACATATCGTCAGGTCCAACCATCCTAATTTTTCTCATTCCTTATAATAAATTACAAATATAAGATCCCGATCCGGTATCCAATACCCAGGAGATAGGCTTGACCAAAAAGCAGTTCTCAGTAACAAATACACCCAAAGGAGATGCATTAGAATACTTATTCTTCACTAAGGTTATATAGGAATCCTTGCATCCCTCTATCCCTTACCCATACTTGTGACAATTGTCACAAGTTAGAGCGGAACCAACGTTCCACAGTCCCGTATAAGAAGCGGGTTCAGTCCAGTCATGCATTTTATTATCTTGATTAAGGCGTGACATGGTTGCTACCCGGAAAGAGAGAAAATAAACACTCAGCGTATACTCTTGCAAGATTAGATTGGTTAATTAGTTTACCTAATCAGGATGGCTCCTGCTGTTTCCTCAAATTCTCCTTCAAACTATAAAAAGAGAACTAGCCGGGATTAATTGCACTCTACAAGTTCGCTAATCGTTCAGCCAGGTCAGTGTTGGTACTCCGAGAGAGATTCCCCGTTCTTTCGCACATACCTAATTAAAGTAAACCTTGTTTTCGCATAGGCGTAACCCCGTTAACACTTTTCTAGGCACCTACTTGATTAGCTAATTGTAAAGTGTAAAACTCTCTCGGGGAGTAACCATTACTCACAGTGGGATCGGGACCCAACTATCATTATGTGATAACCTTGAAGGAAACCAACTAAAATTACCGCACTGTAGAAAATATGCAAACACTAGCAAGTTTCCTTTATATTTGAAACTCCATATGTGGTTTTTGCTCCTAGGACCCTAATGACATTGACCGAGCCAATAAATCAAAGGGTCCTAGTCAAGTTCAACCCGTCATTATCTTGATTGCATCAAACCCACCCTTACGAGCTCTTAACTGAGCCAACAAGATCGTACGACTGTCCTAACCAATCGCATCTAATGCTTCAAACAAGCACAACTTGGCTACCGTACACTACGCCTTGACTAAGCCAACAAATGCAGCACGAATACTAAGCATTACTCATAGGAAATGAAAGAGGGTTACGGCTGGTTTTTAGCGAAAAACCATTAACGTAATAAACTTGATCTCGTTAGAGGAACCAAGTGGGTTTGAAAATGAGTGGTTTAGGTTCCGCTTTTAAAACGAGTGGTTTTGAAGAAAACTGAGTGTTTTATAGGAATGTAAACTTTTGCTTAAGAGCGAAACCCTATGAAGGGATCAAGGCTCTTCCCTCATCAAATGAGGTGCAGGATATTCCTGACCGAATACCAGTATGCAAAGCAAAAGACTACGGCTATTGTTTGCAAAAGTGGTTCCGAAAACATCATTTTTTGGTTTATTTTCTTTCATTAATCAAATTTAATGTGGTCCCATCATTTAGATCCCATCACACCAAAAGAAACGAAAATAAAACGCACATATATGTTATCCGCATTCGCCACGGGGCCTTAGGTCTTCACTATAAGGTTACATAACTTACGGCAGGGTGGGGGCAGGGCGAGCACGGATGCAAAACATATATAGTTGTTCCCTTATAAAAATTCAGAAGCGGAAGGGGAGGGGAAAATTCCCCATTAATGAAAGTATCACGTGTAAACCCTTACAAAGATACTCAGAGAGGGAAAAGGAAAAAGTTCCCGCTAGTGGAGCATCACGTGCAAGCACGTGATGAATCTGTATGCAGAGTAAGCAGCTCCGTTAGTAGGTGGCAACTAAAGCCTCACGTGCAAGCACGTGATCGTCTTTTACACAAAACGTGTGGGACTCAGTTATAAAACAAACAAAGAAACAAAGAAGCTCACGTGTTACCACGTGATGCCTTCTCTCTGTTTGGACTCTTGCATACAAACAAACCAGATTAATTCCGGGAAGGGTCACGTGGTACACGTGATGGGCTCCTAAGCCTTCTGAACCGATAGAATTAAATTCTACTTAAAAGGAAGCAAAAGCGTTATTTGGAAAATATTTCCTTGTATCTTTCTAAACGAAAGATTATACTCTGTACAACAGAGTGTCGTTGGATTAAAGATCCAATGGTGATTAAAGATCACCAATCTACAGAAAAATTCTGTACAGGGAAATATCTTTTCAATTTTGTTAAGAACAACAAATAAGATATCTTCTGTAAAACAGAAGTCCTTGGATTAAAAATCCAACGGTGAATAAAATTTACTAATTGATCTAAAAGATCTTCTTGGCTGATTACAAAATCAATCAAAATCTCTCAATGAGAGATTTTCTAAACAAATTGATTTTTTTCTTTCTCCTATAAATAGGAGCCAAGAAGGAAAAAAAAAGGAAGATACGGAGGGAGAGAGAAAAACCCCCTTGAAAGCAAAAAAAAAAAGAGAAAAGAGAATTTAATTCTCCAGAGAGAAGAACATCTCTTCAAAGAAGAAAGAAACTCTATGTAAGAGAAGGAAGAAGATCACCTCATAAGCTCCCACAAAACAAAAGAGAATTTAATTCTCAAACCAAAAGTTTAACTCTTTTAAAAAGAACTTAGTTGTTCCTCTCATTGAAGATCTGCAGAAGAAGATCTCCCCACAAGTTGAGAATTTAATTCTCATCGGGAAGATCTGTCATGCAGATTCAAAACTTAGGGGGAAAATTGAGTTTAAAGAATTTAATTCTTTCAACGTAACATATAGGAATTTAATTCCTCCAAATAAAACTGGGGTTTAACCCTATAAAAGAATTCAATTCTTAAAAAAAGAATTTAACTCTACATACACGTAAAAGAGATTAGCACCCAATATGATAGATGCCAGGTCACGTGCGCCCACGTGGGCTCCCCCCCCTCAATAATCAAAAGAACAATTCATAGCAGGTCATGTGCTCCACGTGACCCCTAAACTAGACTCTTCAAAAGGATAAAAGGGGAGTAAACCTAAAACAGATCTCAATTTGAGGCGCGTCATATGACCCTTTTATAGTGCTTAGCATTTTCATAAGATGAAATAAGGCAGTCTCCATATTTAGGGTCCCTCACGTGATATCACGTGACCCCTTTATAGTGCTAAGCACTTTTAGAAGAGAAGGGAGAATAAATAAAATGCAAGTGCGCCTTACGTGATCTCACGTGGCCCCAATAGTGCTCAATACTCAGGAATGAAAAGGGGTAATTCCAAAGAAGCTGGGCTTATTTTCAAGCGCCTCACGTGACCCCACGTGAGCGCCTTAAACTCTTAGTGTTTAACACTACTTTAAAGCATCACGTGACCCCACGTGAGCGTCAAATATATTCTAGTGTTTAACACTTCAAATAAAACAAAAGAATAAAGGGTGTCAGAGCCCATATTATTGTTCAGCATCGCTAACGCAGAAATGGGATCAATCCCAAATAAAAATGATTAAATGGGCTGAGCCCATGATTGGCTAAACCCCAAATTGACTGAGCCTATTGGCTTTAGTCCCAAACAAGATTATCAAATCTTTAATGAACATTCACTGGTTCATGGGTACATCTCCTCGCACCTCTGATATATGGCGTTGTAATTCTTCAACGTCTTTAGAGAGGTTGCGGGTCCCGGCAACCAGACACTCAATGGACCGCAACATCCCTAAACTAAAACAATAGAGTCTAAATGCTCTTTTGTTGGATCTAAATGATCTTGTTAAGTAGATCTTAGTCTAAAATTAGACTAACGTATCCTTAACAAACGTTTAAGTTGATCTTAGTCTCAAATGAGATTAACGATCCTTAAACCTAACCCAAAACCAAATGTAAGAAAATACGGATTTAGACTAATCCACGCCGTACGGGCGACAACATAAATTAGTCTCCGTATAAAATCCACGGGAAACCAAAAATACAACAAACATACACGACACGAAGTGACCATCTGGAGAAAGAGAAAGTGGTTACCGCGATGCGGTACCGTAATTAACTGCAGGGGCTTGCGCCTGCAGGAAAGAGCGTCCCCACAATCAAAAACCCTCACAATGAGGGGGAATCTAACGAAGTCTGCTACATCGGCCGCATCCGTCCAAACCTTCGATACATGGTGCTATAAATCAACTTGGCATCTTCGGAGAGGTGGACGGATAAAACCAAATAGCGTCTGCACCTAAAATTCAGGCAAGACGACCTACGCGGTTCCGTCTCTGTTTTCGGCGGCGAACAATAGTGTTTAATATATATAGATATATATATATATATATATAACAATATGGAAAAGCAGATAAACTTGGAATATTACATTTCAATCGAGCCGAACATAAAATATAATTTTCCCTGGTCGTATGGATAGCCCGTAGTATCAGATCCTAGACCCCTGCGAGTACGGCAAGCTACCCGCCGATTCTAGAAGTGAAGCAACCATCACTTAGCAACGTAAGTGGGCCACCTGGCACTTCTAAAATCCGGTGAACTTGAGCACCCCTCCGCAGGTCTATCCTAACCCCTAAAGTGCGGGGATCAACCCTACCAATTCTAGAATGGAATGACCCGATCTCATCTCCTTGAGATGGCCACCCGTTGTCTCCTAGAACCCGGTTACTCGAGTATTTCTCTGTGGGTAAAACCTAGATACATGTAATGAAAATATACAAAGCGACTACGTCCGCTACCTGGATGTATCCCAATAAAAGAATATACATATCCGCAGTGACGACAGTCCACAAGTCGAACGCTCGTCCTGCAATAATGAATATACATCAACATCATCATAGAACATCCCATACAATACACCGGGATATCCATTGCGACAATCCAACTTAACCATAACCAAATATCATCACTAAATATCATAATGCAAGTATCAAATCTGTAACCTCTTCTAACTGATACATATAGAAATTAGATGGCATTTTTCTATGCAATGATACTCACAACTACAGAAACACAAATCCATAACCAAACTACATTAACCTGAGAGGCGGTACGCTCAAAATTCCAACGCCTTGAACTTCAAGTGCATCCTAACAACAAAAATCACCTCATTTTTGTATGAAATCAAACCCGGATAACCCCCTAACCCCCCCCCCCCCCCACACACACACTATTTAAGCCTTGATTCGGCCTCAAAACGGGGCCAAATCAAGGACCGAAATGAACCCGTATCGGAGCTGAATCAGCCATGGAACAGCCATGATACCATTTGATGGAACTTTTGCACCCTTACATGAAATTTTAAAACTTTGTCTAATAGAATATTCGAAAATCAAGAGAGCAATAAGTTCCAAACATAGAATCTTAGCGAAAGAATTGAACTTGAAACAAAGCCATAGGTGTTTCCATACAAGATGGAGAGCATACAACCTTTGTAGCATCTTCATATGCTCCATTATTGTGTTGAACTCTAGCTAGGATCTTAAGATGAGAGAACAAGTTTAGTGAAGACCTCTCTTTGTCATAGATAGACCCACCTTGAGAGCTCCAATCTTTGGCTTCAATCTTCTCACTTGAAACTAACTTAGATCAAGTAGTTGTTAACTAAAAGAACTAAGGGATGTAGTTTTCTTCACTATAATATTTTTCTCTTTTAATTTTCTTTTTCTCTTGGAAAAATGAGGAGAAAGAAGAGAGCTTGGAACTTGAGATGAGAGAGAAAGCATACTAAGTTATGAAACATAACTAAATGGTTGGTATTAATTTATCATTAGGAAATATAAATCCAACCATTAGATTTCCATCTCATTCCAACTTCCCACCATATTCTCTCCCCTCCACTTGTCCACCATATAAGAGTGGGCAAGCATGTGCTAATTCTATGGCACAATATAACCAAAAGAGAACCAAAGAAAAAGAAATAAACAATTACAATATATACAAACACACACACACAAACATAAAAGAGACATATATTAATAGTGACAAAATACTAGTAAATACATATATCCAACACATATTAATATATTAAATCCAAACTAGATTTAATATCCGTCTTTCTAAAAGACCAGCTAGTATTTCGACTGTACGATTACCGTCAGTGTATACAATATACTAATTTTAATTGGACTCCTGCACGTACCCAGTATAGCTACTACATCGTTTCGCCATATCCGGAAACCCTCTGTGGGACTCTAAAGACTCGACCATACACTGTCAGTGTGCTACTGGATTATATCCCCAACTCACAAGCACATCAGTGGCACTAGCTGTACGTAATGGCTACCCAGGTATCTGTCGAAAAGAAGATCGACAAGCAAACTCGTTCGAACCCCTACTGAGCCTATCAGTGACATTCACCGTACAGTCCGGTCTGTTCTTCTAAGAGTATTGCATACCAGGTCCAGGGGTGGAAAACGTCAGACCCCTAATATCCTGATAAATCGTGCAAGTATCAAACACATCACCTACCGAGAAACTATTGATCTCATCAGTAGATCTCATCTGCCTAGGACTACGTCTTATGGTGATGGCTAACCATACATGGCGCGATATTGACTCCCAATACCAGGAGAGATGAATCCCTTCTATCGCTCACTACCTCAAGTGCTTCAGGACTGCATCCCACTACTGCCTGTTTGCATGGCTCTTTAAAGCCGTAGTGGGTAGTAACAAAGTACAGTGGGAACACACTCGAGATAAATGACGATTTCAGGTCGACAGACTACCCTGTACTCATGTCACCAGAGAAATACTATCTGACGATAGGTATAATACCATCTAGCAGTTTCTGGTGAGTCTGTCCAGTGTAACTCATAACCTAATGAGCACCTATATACAATCTTTGGTGCCGTACACCGATGGCTGCGGAACCGGCCATCCCCCTTTCGGGAATAAGAAACGTATACACTAGTCTACTCTGAAATATTAATTCCCTGTCTCTATATTTCTATGACTAGGGACATTTAAGGATGTGCTTATAGACTACCCAGCCCCCACAGGTATGGTCGCCATCACAACGCTGGTAGTCAGGCAAAGATCATATGGGCTTTATCAACATGTATTAGCGATACGTAATATAAGAGAAACATATACGCATGTTATGATAAAGACAAACCAGGTAGCATACTATCATATCGAGCAAGACTGTCATGTACATATATATCCCAAACATCAAAATATAAAATAAAAGCCCATGTAATATACAATAATGGCCTCTAGGGCATACATATTCAACACACCCTGATTCAATAAATATGCTACTATCTCAAGCGCATAACCCTAGAATGAAATAGCTAACTCGCCGCTACTTATCATAGAATGCACCATATCTAATATGGTGCAGTTTCTTCTTTCCGATACGCCGTTGTGTTGTGGTGTATACGGAGGATTAAGCTGAGAGAGTGTCACATTCTCTTTTAAGTACTCAAGAAACTATGTGCTTAAGTATTCCTCTTCTCGATCAGATCGAAGTATTTTGATACTTTTGCCCGTTTGGTTCTCCATTTCATTCTTATATTCTCTGAATTTCTCAAAGGACTCAGATCATGCTTCATCAAGAACACATGTCCGTACCTTGAGAAATTGTCAGTAAAAGTAATGAAGTAGGAGTCTTCACTTCTTACATGTATAGATATTGAACCACATACATCACTATGTATGAGTCCCAAGAGTTCATTAACTCTTTCTCTATGTACAGTAAACGGAGTTTTGGTCATTTTCCCTTTGACACAAGATTGAAAAGTTTCATAAGATTCAAATAAGAATGGATCTAAATATCCAACTTTATGTAGCCTACTTAGTCTAGTCTCATTAATATGACCAACTCTACAATGCCATAAAAATGTTTCATTCATCTCTGAAGCTTTCCTTTTATGGGTGTTCTATATATTAAAAACTATATGTTGATTTAGAACGTATATACCGTTATTTAGTGTACCAAACCCAATGAACTCTTGATTAAGCTGAATGTTCATAATATTACTTTCCAATACAAAATTATATCTTTCTTTATCTAATAAGGAAATAGATATAATATTACATAGCATGAACGATACAAAATAACAGTTTTGCAAAATCAAAATTTTACCGCACGGCAATCCAAGGTGATATTTCCCAACAGCAACTGCATCAACATTTGCGCCATTTCCAATTCTGAGGGTCATGTCTCCTTACTTCAGCAATATGTTACTTCTTAGTGCATGTACCCAATTACAGCTATGAGATCTTAATGCGGTATCTAATATCTAGGAAGTGGAGTTGACTAAAAAACAGTTTTTAATTACAAACATACCTGAAGTCGAAGGATCACCATGCTTCTTGTTCATGAGGAATGCAAGATAAGCTCTGCAATTCCTCCTCCAAAACTATTATTTTTTATCGTTCATGCTATATAATATTTTATTTATTTCCCACTTGCACTTATGACAGTAGTAGTATTTGCCATTCCCCTCCATTGCAGCCTCAGTCTTTCTCCTTCCCTTCACCTTTTTGACACTACCTTTAGGCTTGGATGGGTTCTTCTTCTATCCCTTAGTTTTAGCTTTGGACGTAGGAGGAGAAGATTGCCCAACAAGTATAACGGGTGTCTTCTCGTTTTTCAAGATGTTCTCCGCTATCCTTAACATATTGAGGAGCTCTGAAAGTCCACATTCCAGTTTATTCATATTGAAGTTCAATATGAATTGAGCGAAGATGGGGGGAAGGGGCTGTAGAATTATATCAATATATAATTCATTGTCCAGTGTGCTTCCCAGGTCTGCGAGCTCTTCAATAAGACTAATCATTTTCAAGATGTGGTCCCCAATAGATGATCCAGTAGCATCCTCGATTGAAACAGTTTCTTCGATGTCTCGTATTTTGTGATACGAGATTGCTCTCCATACAAGTCTTTGTAGTGGAGAAAGATAGATTGAACATCTATCTTCTCCCGCCGCCTCTGTAACTCATTGTTCATGGAGGTCAGCACGAAACATTTAGCCGTCGCGCAATCTTGATCCCAAGTTTTGCGGATCTCTATATCTACAACCGAGGAATCTGAACTGCGATTTAGGAAGCAGTAGCGGTGAGGACATATGCAACCTTATCATATGTAAGGGCAATGTTGACAATCCTCAGCCAGTCTTTATAGTTCAGTCCAGTTACTTTATTCATATCTAGTAGTAACTTAAGGCCGGTCATGGTCGTTGCCTGGAGAATTAAAGAAAAAACACTTAGTGTGCACTCTTGCGGGATTAGAATGTTTAACTAGTTTATCTAATCTGAATTATTCCCATTGTGTAGTCGAATTCTCCTTCAAATCTTGAAAAAAGAAATAGCCAGAATTATCTTTACCCCATAATGCACTAACCGGTCGGCCAGGCCAGCGTAAGTACTAAGAGGGAGGCTCCCCGCACTTTCGCAGGGAACTAATTAAATAACCCATTTCCTTATAGGTGTAACCCTGTAAATACCTTTCTAGACACCTACTGAGCCAGTTTATTGTGAAGACAAGATTCTCCTGAAAATAACTTTTATTCACAGTGGAAATCGGGATCCAACTATCATCATACAAGGTATGCAATCTCATTGCAAGTTTCAAATATTGAAACTCCCGGTTTGGTTTTTACCTCTAGGACCTTATGATCTTGGCTAAAGATCAACAAATTATAAAGTCGCTAGTCAATTTCAACCCGTCATTTCGTGATTAATTTAGACCCACCCGTAGGGCCCATAACTAAAGATCAATAAGGCCATACGACCGTCCTAACCAATCTCATCTTATGAGGCAGACAGCATCACTTAGCTACCGTACACTACGGCTTGACTAAAAATCAACAAATGCAGCACGAATGCTAAGTTTTCTACTCATCTGAAATGACAAAAGGCCATGACTGGTTTTGAAGAAAATCTTTAATGTAATGAACTTGCTATAGTTGAACACTACTACCACATTGGGTATTGGGGACACGTCTTGGGGACAGTCCATACCGTCCCCAAGTGTTGGGGACGGTTCGAAAAATGTGGGGGACGGTCTAACCCTTCCTACGGATCCAATGGGGACAGTCTAGACCTTCCCTAAGTGGGGGCCTGCAAAGAATATAATAAAAACCCTTAATTGATACCCCGAGCCCTCCCCTCCAACCTATACCGCAACGTGCCCCCATCAACAAAATAAAAAATAAACCCCCCCTCTCTCTCCCTTCCCAGGAAGCCTACACACGACGGTGACCTCCCGGCCCCCTCTCTCTCGATCTATAGATTGAGATCTCTCTCTAGCTCTCTCGATCTCTCCCTTATAGCTATTTGGATCACGATCAAGGTCGTAGATCTAGATCTCAAGCTTTTTAGACCAAGAATCCTCCAATTCAAAACATCTCCACCAAGAATCAATCGCAAGGTATATTGATTGAACTCCTTATTATGGTTATTACTCTAAATTGAAAAACCCTAAATTTTGATTAGTTTTTTTTATGTTTATGGCTTCTAATTTATGTGATATATATATATATATATATATATAATTTTTGATGCATGAAGTACTAATCAAAGAAATATACTTTTAAAAACCCTAGAATTTAGAAACCCTAAATCGAACAAATCCTATATTGTAGAAACCCTAAATTGAAAAATTACTAAAATTTAGAAACTCTAAATTGAAAAATCCATAGGTTTTAGGAACAGATTCTATTATGACACCATAAACCAAAATCTAACATATTAAAAATATATTGGATCCTTAACTATTAAGTTTAATCATTAAACCAACAAATCATAATTATTTGAGTGGAGCCTGTTGTAATGGGATAACAGTTCTGCAGTTGCAATATACTCTGCAGTAAAAGCCGTCATCTCCAAATTGAGGATATTAACCTTTTAGAAGTAAATGAGATAATACTTTAGTATTTTCCTATTTAATTGTCTTTGTCACTGTTTTATACTAAATTTTACATGTATGAAATTTGACAGAAAAACTGCAATTTCCCGATAGTCAGGCTTTTCCTTTTCAAAATTCATATTGCTGCAAGGGGATTAATACAGAGAAAGTTAATGTTAATGGAGATGCTATTGCTGTTAGATGTAGGTGCCCTCGGAAACAATTAGTTGAAATTGTGACCTACATGTATATAACTTTTTCGTTCGTAATAATAATATGCTATTTAGTTTTTTCTTTATTAGTATATCTTTTATTACTCTATTTATTATTGATTATTAATAAAGTTCGTAGAATAATACTAGACTACAAGATTGTGATGTAGATCACAATAGTGAGTCATGACTAGTAGATAAGTATATTCTTAAATGTTCTTAGTTGTAGGAAATCGAGACAAGACATCGATACTCCGGAAGACTAATGTATATTATACTTACTCATCAGAGAGAGTAATGATTATTCTTATAGTCATATGGTGCGGTGATATCAGTGTATCGTATACAGGTGCTTATAGATGATAAGTACACCGAACGACTCATATTGAATTTCCAGTTGGTAATTATACATAACTGTCAGATGAAAATTCATCTAGTGACAACTGGTATGACTTAGTCTCCTGACCTGAGACTCGCCATAGTATCTTGCATGTGCTAGAGATTACTTTAGTTACTACCCAACCAAAGATCTATTGATACTGTGTATAACGCTAGTGATTAGATATAACCGAATACATGTGAAGGTTGTGAGGAGTTAACATGGGGTGCGTCTCTCCAGTATATGGAGAACAATGTTCTACAGTGTGCGAGATATTAGTGGACTAAAATTTCTGGCCAGAGTACTAGAGATCATGTCACAACCCGTAATTTAGCACGTGACCGGAACTGTCACGCCCCGCTTCCCAATATACGGGGAAGGGACGTGGCGAGGTCCGCTACGTATTTACTCAGAAGTAAACACGCTAAGCGTATCTAAGCAATATAAAGTAAATGTACACAGGAATGTAAATGAACAACAACTTTTATTTATTAACATTCTTTTACAGGTACAACTGGAAATGTAAATAAATAGATGGAAAACAATGCCTAAACAATGGCATGAACTGAAATGAAAATATGTACAAGTAAAGTCTAATGCTCCGGGTCTTCAGCTTACTGCTCCAAATGCTCCTGGCTGGTCTCGAGCTCTAGTGCATCCAATCCACCTGACAACATTCCAAAAAAGAAGAGAAATAGGAATGTCGTCAGCAAACAATCGCTCGGTAAGTCCCCAAAAAGAGAGAAGTAGAATAGACATAAAGAGAATATGTCTATTATAATGTTTGATTGTTATGTTAACGCAGTTGTTTGTAGTTTAGTACAGAATATTCCAGTGTATACGAGAGGAGTCCAACTTACGCCGTGGACTTTGGTAACCCGTAGTGCAAGGCTTCGTCGAAAATACCACGGAACAACGGCATGGATATAATTACGTCTTAAGTGACCACCTCGTGCCACCTTTAATATATTCCGTACTAGTATACTCCTTATAAACCCCGTAGTGTATTATTGTATTGATTGTATTGATTATATTGTATTGTCTGTAGTAAATGGAAGACTTGCTGAAACCATGATATCAGTAAATGGAATGGATATAATGAATGTACATGTAGATGGAGTATATCTATGGATCGGTTCAGTCAATATAAATTGATGTAGATTGAATAGACGGATTCATGTTGAATTGTGGTTTTATACTTGAATCAAATTCAAGTCAGTTTGATTAGATTGAGACTCAGTCTGAGTCAGACACTTTAAAAAGAATTTGAAATCCTGAATTAGTTTTGATGTTATCGGTAATTGCTGCACATGGACGACAGGATTTGTCTTTTTCCAAGACAATTACCGTGTTGATAATACCGTTTGTTAGATTGTCTACCTTAAATAGTCAAGCACCCATATCTCCGGCTCCCTAAGGCTCAAGAGGCCGGTCCCACTTAAACCTATGTTTACTAGGGTCCTTATTGTAATTTAACATAACTTGATGGGGTTTTATGTAAAAATAGCTTGATATAATTTTCAAAATAGACCTCAAGTATTTAATTATCGTCTTTAAGGTTTTCATAGATGTATATTTTATAAATGTAAAATTTCTAGTGAGTAGAAACTAATTTTCATAGTATAGGTTATTTTATTGAAATATCGGTATTGTTTTGTATTTGGATAGTATTTCATGTAAAGGTGATTCCTTTTGAAAACTTGGAATATTTATAGAATATAACTGAAGTAGATATTTTGATAATGGGTATATATATATTTAATTAAAGTAATTTTATTTATTTTCTTGTAGAAATCTCATTTCTAAAGAAAAAATGCATAAAAATTCCATCGAGATCGAATACTTCTTTCGGAGGTCTGCATCTCGCTCTACTAGGTCCGAGGATGTGCAATAATCCGCACCATCCCAAACGGGTTCCCCAAAGTAGGTTGTAGAGGCGCAATTGTAAGGAATTGTTTAATACATCTTTATATAGAAATGATTTTGTAAGTTAAAGGTATTTATTTGCAAAGTCGTTTTATCCAATAACTATGTTCCCAAATTTCCATCGTACTATGTTAGAGATATGTGTTGTGATGAGGTGGGTCATTACCTCGTGAACTATTTACAGGTAAAACAGGTATTATGTTGTTTTATACCGGGAATGAAGTTTGTGGTATTTTACTGTAAAACTACGATAAAAATTGCAATAAAGAATATTTTGAGATGAAACTTGTTTTAATAGATTTGTTTATGTTTATTAAACAATATGTGAGAGTAAGGAATTTTATTGATTAAGAAAAATAACGTTTTAAAGAAAAACCGAATCGAAAGTCGGATTAACTCCGCTTCCGTCGGGTTTTAGAAATGAATGTTTTTAAAGTAGAAGAAAAGAGGGGGAGAGGGGACTTACAGGCTTGGGATCAAGAGAAAAGGGAGAGGAAGCTACGGAATGCTTCGGGCATCGTTTCGTCGCCAGAATCTTCTTGGATCGTCGCCGGAACTTCACCCGTTTGCTAACTCCATTTGTACACTAAAGAGACATGGGAATTCTTAAGAGTTTTGGCAGGGATTTCAGAGTGAGGATGTGTGAATTGAGGTGTGGTATTTATAGGAAAAACTAAGGTTTGGTGTATTGAATAGGTGAATTAAAATTTGTATTAAAAATGGATTTAAAGAGTGTTTTAATGTTCTCTGGAAATGTGCAGAGTAGACAAACAGCCTAAAGGGTAGGGTAGGCGAGGGGTTGCAAGGGTTAAAGTTTGGAGGCTTCACCGGCGGTACCGATGAAAAATGGCATTTCGCCGGGTCAATTCCGGCAGAGGGGGTAGGGTTTGGGTGCCACGTGTCTTATCGCTTGGTTTTCTTCAGTGCACATGTTTAAATTTTCTGTGTCTCTTCAGTTTACGTGTAATGCACTTGTAAACCCTTGGACTTCTAAAAGATTAAAAGAAAATTAATTAAAAAGATAATGTGGCTGATGGGATTTGAACTCGGGTGATATGTATCAGCAGTGCAAGGTCTTACCAATGAGCTACAAGCTCCTTCTTGCTGTTCAAAAGCAAAACAAACTTATAACTCGTGCTCAGGCTCAGGTATCCCTTTCTGTATTTTGAAAAAATTCGTACAGAAAGTTTAGGGTGTTTACATTCTACCCTACTTATAAAAATTTCGTCCTCAGAATTTATAAAAGGAAAGTGTAACAAATTCAAAGCAATTTAGTGATGGAACTATTGATAGTGTATGAAAAATATTTGGAAGAACAAAAGAATGCAAAAGTTTTGGTAGGATTGAAAAAAATAGGCGAGGGAATTACCAGGGTTACCTTGGTCTATAGTCTCGGCTTCTTAGGCTGCTAATGTGAATGCCTGACGCCGGGGTACATTCCTCCTAGCTGGAAGCACATTCCTTTGTCCTTGGGGCATGTTCCTCTGCCCTTGAGGCATGTTTCTCAGTGCCTGATGGAATTGGCGATTAGGTTGTGCAGGAGGTCCATGTGGAGGTGGAGCTGAGAGTGCAAGACGAGGTGCAGGAGCCTGGATAGCTGGCCGCTGAGGATAGTTGGTGGATGGATGAGCTGAGTTGCGTCTATAGGGACAGGTTCCAATTCTGTGATTGGATGCGCCGCAAACTAAGCACAGGCTTTTTGCGCGCCTACAGTCTTTCCACAAGTGTCCATCCCTCTTGCAATAGAAGCAAAAATCTGGACTTGACTGGTTATTAGTTTCTTCTAGTCTCCTAGGTTCAACAGTTGGCCTTGAAGAGGTTCCTCCTACCATCTGAGTGGCAGGGCGCTTTACTCCGGCACATTGAGGTCTACCCTTCCTTTTCACTACTTCCTCGTATCTTCGGGCAGCTTTCAGAGCCAAATCATGGGTTAGGAAATCCCATGTAGCTAAGGCAGCTTGGATTTCCAGATCTAACCCTTGCTGAAATTGTCTTGACCGGATCTCAGCAGTCGGTATCAAGTGTGCTGCGAATCTGATAAGGTATTGTGTTAACTGTGCAGTATGTGATATTTGAAAATCAAAACATTGAGACATATCTTACCGACTAAGCATGGTAAACTCAGCATCGTTCTCATCCACGGATTTGGTCCACATCGAACCCTATTGTAGGTGGATGAACTGCTCCATATCGAATCTGGCAGTCTTAGGGAAGTATTTCGCATCGAACATATGGCGAAAAGTCATCCATTCGATCGGTTGGTATCACGCCCCGCTTCCCAGTGTACGGGAAAGGAGACACGACGAGGCCCGCTACGTATTTACTCAAAAGTAAACACGCTAAGCGTATCTAAGCAATATAAAAGAAAAGTACACAAGAGACAAAATGTAAATGAACATCAACTTTATTTATTAACATTCTTTTTACAATACAATGAAAAGTAAATACATGGAATGAAAGCAATGCCTAAACAGTGGCATAACAGAAATGAAAATATGTACAAGTAAACTAGATCTCTGGGTCGAAGGCTATCTGATCCAAGTCCTCACTGGTGGGCTCTGTCTCCAGAAAGTCCGATCCACCTGACAACATTCCAAAGAAAGAAGAGAAGAAATGTCGTCAGCGAACAATCGCTCGGTAAGTCCCAAAGGTAAGTAGAGATAGAATAGATAGAAGGAGAATGTAACTTTTAAAATTGTATTATATTGTTAACGCTGTTATCTATAGCTTGGTACAGAAAATGCCAGCGTATACGAGAGGAGTCCCACTATTTCGGAGACTAAGGTATACAGAGCATAAGGAACCATTCAGCCACGGTACAACGGCAATGAAGATTCAGGTTAGGTGTATTATGGTTACAGTATCGTGCCACTTTTAACACCTTCCGTACCAATCTACCCCTTGTAAACCCCGCGATATTTTTATTGTATTGTTTGTATTGTTTGTTATATACACGGATGACTTACCGAAACCATGATATCAGTAAATGGATGAACTAGAGAATCATGTAGATGGATGTATATCCATGGTTCGGTTCAGTCAAGTTATATATTGCAATAAATTATACAGACGGATTAATATTGAATTGTTGTATTGTAAGTTTATACATGAATCGTATTCAAGTCAGATTGATTAGATTGAGACTCTGTTTGAGTCAGACACTTTTAAAAAGAACTTGAAATCTTGATTGTTTTGATGTTATCGGTAACTGCTGCACATGGACGGTAGTATTTGTGTCTTTTTCCAAGACAATTACCATGTTGATAACACCGTTTGTTAGATTGTCTACCTTAATAGGCAAGCACCCATATCTCCGGCTCCCTGAGGCTCAAGAGACTGGTCCCGCTTAAATCTATGTTTACTAGGGTCCTTATTGTAATTTAACATAACTTGAGAGGGTTTATGTAAAAATAGTGTTGGTATAATTTCAAAATACACCTCAAGTATTTAATTATCGTCTTTAGAGTTTTCATAGATGTATATTTTATAAATGTGAAATTTCTAGTGAGTAGAACCTAATTTCATAGTATATGATATTTTCTTGAAATATTGGAATTGTTTTGTATTTGGATGGTATTTTCATGTAATGGTGATCTCTTTGATTTAGTAAAATTGGAATATTTATATAATTAAAATAGACATTTTGATAATATATATATATATATATATTTAATGAAAATAATTTATTTATTTTCTTGTAGAAATCTCATTTTCTAAAGAAAGATGCATAAAAATTCCATCGAGATCAAATACTCCTTGCGGAGGTCTGCATCTCGCTCTACTAGGCCCGAGAATGTGCGATAATCCGCACCATCCCGAACGGGGTCCCCAAAAGTGGGTTATAGAGATGCAATTGCATGGAAATGTTTAATACATCTTTTTATAGAAATGGTTTTATAAGTTGATGGTATTTATTCGCAAAGTCATTTTATCCCAAGAATAAATTCCCAAAACTTCATCGTGCTATGATAGAGATGTGTGTTGTGATAAGATAGGTCATTACCTCGTGATCTATATAAAGGTAATATGTTGTTTATGTCGGAAACTAAATTATGTGATATTATACTGTAAAAATGCGATAAAATTGCAATATGAATTATTTTGATGTGAAACTTGTTTAATATATTTTTTAATGTTTATTGAACATGATATGAAAGTTTGGTATTTTCTTAATTAAGAAAAGTTGAGTTTTGAAGAAAAACCGAATCGAAAGTCAGATTAACTCCGCTTCCGTCGGGTTTTAGAAATTGAAGTTTTTGGAATAGAAGATGAGAGGGGGCGAAGGACTTATTGGCTTCAATGAGAGGGGAGAGGTAGGAAAAGGATTGGGAATCGTCGGGACGTCGTTTCGTCCCCGGAATCTCCTCGGAATTTCGTCGGAACTTCTTCCATCTCTAACTCTACTTGTACACAATTAGGACTTGAAAGTTTTTGATAGTTTTGGCTGGGAATTGTGAGTGAGGAGGGGTGAAATGAGCTATGGTATTTATAGGATAAATTAGGGTTTAGTGTGTTAAAGAATGCATTTAAAATATGCATTAAAATTTGATTAAAGGGGGTATTTTAATTCTCTGGTTAATTGCAGAGAAGATAAACAGTGTAGGGGGAGTGGGGTAGGCCAAGGGTTGTAGGGGGTAAGAGATGGGGGCTTTACCGTCAGTTTAGACCGGCGTTACCGGGCTTTTCAAGGGTTTCGCCGAGCCAACACCGACGGGGGGGCTAAGGTTTGGTGCCATGTGTCTTGTCGCTTTGTATTCTTCAGTGCACATGTTTAAATATTCGGTGTCTCTTTAGTTTATGTATAGTGCACGTGTAAACTCTTGGGTTTCTAAAAGATTAAAAGAAAAATCAATAAAAAGATAATTTGGCTGTGGGGATTCGATCCCAGGGGCTATGTCACAGCAGTGCAAGGCTTTACCAATGAGCTACAATTGTTTTCTTGCTGTTCAAAAGCAAAATAAATTTATAACTTTTGCTCAGGCTTAGGTACTCATTTCTGTATTTTGAAAAAAAATCGTACAGAAAGTTTAAGGTTGTTACAGTTGGTCAAGACAGTTTTCTTCCGCCTTCCACCAGACCCGTGCATTGTCAGTGAGCTGCAGCTTCACAACTCGAACCCAAGCGACCTCTGGCACTTGTACTGCTGCCAGATCATTCTCAATACTTTGAGCCCATTCCTCAGCTTGTAGAGGGCTCTCTTTTCCCGAAAATTTGTTGGGGTGTAAATCTTGGAATTGTTTTACCCCAGGGGCTTCTGCTTCTGATTGGTTCATTAATATAGCAGTCTGCTGCTACTGTCCTTCCAGGAGACTGCGGATCGCCTCAAGAAATACCGTCTGCTCATTGATCGGAGCAGCGATAGTAAGTGTAAGCTGTAAAGGTGGTGGAGTGTTATTGAAGTACGTGCTAGTATTGTTTGGAGAATCCATAACCTTGAAAGAAAAATTTGGGTTAGGACAAATTCAAAATATATAAAATTGGAAAATTCAAGGAATATGTAAAGAATGTTTTTAGTTGCTGGTTCTTGTGTTATATTGTTTAGGACTTCAGGCAGAATTAACCCGCATGTCCATGCAAAACTGACCTGCATGTCCATACAAAGCTGACCTACATGGTAGGGTTCCATGCAGCACTTACCTGCATGGGCCGACAACAAAACCTGTCACGCCCCGCTTCCCAATATACGGGGAAAGGACGTGGCGAGGTCCGCTGTGTATTTACTCAGAAGTAACACGCTAAGCGTATCTAAGCAATATAAAGTAAATGTACACAGGAATGTAAATGAACAGCAACTTTTATTTATTAACATTCTTTTAGAGGTACAACTGGAAATGTAAATACATAGATGGAAAGCAATGCCTAAACAATGGCATGAACTGAAATGAAAATATGTACAAGTAAAGTCTAACGCTCTGAGTCTTCAATGTACTGCTCCAAATGCTCTTGGCAGGTCTCGATCTCTAGTGCGTCTGATCCACCTGACAACATTCCAAAGAAGAAAAGAAATAGGAATGTCGTTAGCAAACAATCGCTCAGTAAGTCCCAAAAAGAGAGAGAAGTAGAATAGACATAAAAAGAATATATCTATTATAATGTTTGATTGTTATGTTAACGCAGTTGTTTGTAGCTTGGTACAGAATATGCCAGTGTATACGAGAGGAGTCCAACTTACACCGTGGACTTTGGTAACCCGTACTACAAGGCTCCGTCGAAAATACCACGGAATAACGGCATGGATGTAATTACGTCTTAAGTGACCACCGCGTGCCACCTTTAACATATTCTGTACCAGTCTATCCCTTATAAACCCCGTAGTGTATTATTGTATTGATTGTATTGTATTTTCTGTAGTAAATGGAAGACTTGCCGAAACCATGATATCAGTAAATGGAATGGATATAATGGATATACATTTAAATGGAGTATATTCATGGTTCGGTTCAGTCAATATAAATTGGTGTAGATTGAATAGACGGATTCATGTTCAATTGTGGTTTTATACTTGAATCACATTCAAGTCAGTTTGATTAGATTGAGACTCGGTCTGAGTCAGACTCTTTAAAAAGAACTTGAAATCCTGAATTAGTTTTAATGTTATCGGTAACTGCAGCATATGGACGGTAGGATTTGTGTCTTTTTTCAAGACAATTACCGTGTTGATAACACCGTTTGTTAGATTATCTACCTTAAATAGGCAAGCACCGATATCTCCAGCTCCCTGAGGTTCAAGAGACTGGTCCTGCCTAAACCTATGTTTACTAGGGCCCTTATTGTAATTTAACATAACTTGAGGGGGTTTTATATAAAAATAGTTTGATATAATTTTCAAAATACAGCTCAAGTATTTAATTATCTTCTTTAGGGTTTTCATAGATGTAAATTTTATAAATGTGAAATTTCTAGTGAGTGGAACCTAATTTTCACAGTATAGGGTATTTTATTGAAATATCGGTATTTTTTTGTATTTGGATGGTATTTTAATGTAAAGGTTATTCCTTTTGAAAACTTAGAATATTTATAGAATATAACTAAAGTAGATAGTCTGATAATGGGTGTGGGTGTGTGTGGGTGTATTAATGAAATTAATTTTATTTATTATCTTGTAGAAATCTCATTTCTAAAAGAATGCATAAAAATTCTATCGAGATCGAATGCTCCTTTCGGAGGTATGCATCTCGCTCTACTTGGCCCGAGGATGTGCGATAATCGGCACCATCCCGAACGGGTTCCCCAAAGTGGGTTGTAGAGGCGCAATTGCAAGGAATTGTTTAATACATCTTTTATATAAATGGTTTTGTAAGTTAAAGGTATTTATTTGCAAAGTCGTTTTATCCCATAAATATGTTCCCAAATTATCATCGTGCTATATTAGAGATGTGTGTTGTGATGAGGTAGGTCATTATCTCGTGAACTATTTACAGGTAAAACAGGTATTATGTTGTTTTATGTCGGGAATGAAATTTGTGGTATTTTATTGTAAAACTACGATAAAAATTGCAATAAAGAATATTTTGAAATGAAACTTGTTTTAATATATTTTTTTATGTTTTTTAAACAATATGTGAGAGTATGGAATTTTATTGATTAAGAAAAGTAACGTTTTAAAGAAAAACTGAATCGGAATTCGGATTAACTCCGCTTCCGTCGGGTTTTGGAAATGAATGTTTTTAAAGTAGAATAAAAAAGGGGGAGAGGGGATTTACAGGCTTGGGAACAAGAGAAGAGGGATAGGAAGCTACGGAATGCTTCGGGGCATCGTTTCGTCGCCGGAATCTTCTTGTATCGTCGCCGGAACTTCACCCTTTTGCTAACTCCACTTGTACACTAAAGAGACTTGGGAATTCTTGAGAGTTTTGGCAAGGATTTCTGAGTGAGGATGTGTGAATTGGGGTGTGGTATTTATAGGAAAAGGTAGGGTTTGGTGTATTGAATAGGTGAATTAAAATTTGTATTAAAAATGGATTTAAAGAGTGTTTTAATGTTCTCTGGAAATGTGCAGAGTAGACAAACAGCCTTGGGGGAGTGGGGTAGGCGAGGGGTTGCAAGGGTTAAAGTTTGGAGACTTCACCGACGGATATGATCGGCGGTACCAGCAAAAAATTGCATTTCGCCGGGTCAATTCTGACGGAGGGGGTAGGGTTTGGGTGCCACGTACTCTAATCGGCCCTCATATCTATCTCACGACTCCGGCCGGTATCCTCCGGATAACACCTGGGCCCAACCAATCACCGGTAGGTAGTGCTCCCCCTGCCAGGCTTATCGTCTACTGCACAAAATACCTTTCTTGTCCCGGGGTACCATACTGGGTCCACTTTGTACCAGCAGATGGCTCATCCAACTCCTCAAATCGGGAATCATATAGCTCAAAACCGAGAAAACTTATGGTGGACGCCTCAAAATATTATATCAAAAGAAACCGCATTTTTAAAATAATACACAATTTCCTTTGAAATATGACTACGATTCTCAAATCCAGAGATCTCATAAAAACAACACCTCAATGCATGTAACCTTAAAGTACGATGTATGAAAACATAGAACGGTAATATGAGCATGTCAAGTATATCGTACAAGCATGTCATATGATAGTGTTGAACAATGAATGTACTTTTACGGTTCAGATTAATATCTCGATATGGCAGTTCTACTGTGCAGGTGGCATGGCAATTACCGATGATGAATGTGTGTGAGCCGGCAAATCGGTGTAAGTGTAACATGCGCATCATCGGTAATTGTACAGGTGTACTAGCAGATGTTATCATATAGCAATAAATATCGGAACGTGGTATGTACATCACGAGGGATAATCCTACACAAACATGAACAATCAACGGGTATATTTATCTACACATGAACCATACGGTCAGTTTTAAAAGATATGAATCGTAGTTTTGAAAGTAGGGGCTACGGTGTTTCTAAGGAAAAGACACCATTTGAAAATCCGTAGTGTCCCTTGAGCTTTCCGTTTAAAAGATGCATACGATTCATCAGTTTGGGAATTAAGTATGGTTCAGGTGGCACTTTTACGTCGGTGATCCAGCCTCATAGTATCTGATATGTCAATATCATCGAATATCATCCTCAAATCACGAGTGCGGATCATTCATCCGGTATAACTCATCGCGTACGGTAATCCATCGTACGACGGCATCAACGGAATAAGGATCATATCATCCTATTCATCAATGGGGGTACGGATCTATAGTCTTGTACGGTATATCACTCTTTATTCTCATAAATATATTTATGTACACATCTATCTCAAGTCATATCTGTATCAATCTCATATCATGTCATTTTGCATATACGTCATATCTTATTGATCTCACCACATATATCTCAGTCTCATGTCGTATTTATACCGATCTCAATTCGTATCGATCTCGATCTCATATTATACCACTATCAACTCATTATTGTCCCCCTTCAAATCTATATATCATGTTTCGCATCCTTATATCATATCCGTGAGTTTATACGTAGGTTTTCTCCAAACTATAGTTTATATATCACTTATCCATATCAGTGGTTGCGGGGGTGCTATACACTATCCATCTGAACTCACCCGTAGATATAAATCTACTAAGCTGCTAAACTCTTCGCTTAGCCGAATTCGATATGCTTCGTCATCTTGGAAGTCCACGCAAAGGTACCAGCAATCAAAACACATCGTAATACTATTAAAATCAATGTCTAAAAACCGATACGGCACACGAATTACTTATAGGTTAGAACCTATAGCTTACACATGCAACAACAACCAAGTAACCCTCGTCATTGACATACAAACGTCTAACGACCAAATCCAACAATCAAATGTCAAAACCAAGAATTGAAATATCAGGAAAACATAGCTAAATCACTCTCAAACAGCTCCCAGATTTTGGCATAGGGGGTCTAGGACTAAACTAACAATACAGGGGCTAGGTTATAGGGAGTGTATGCTACAGACCAAACCACAACACCAGAATACAAAATTGGCCCGGCGAGATCATCAAAATATCCGGCCTCGCCGGTTTTGATAGGGGCATTTGGGCTCGAACTTTAGTGGTGGTATTCTAGTGGTTTTTCTAGGTCAATAGACTTTTTTGATTTTTATAAAAACATCCCAGATGGCTCCAGATTCCTTGTAGTCCAACCAAACTCCACAAAACCGACACGGAACAAATTTTAAACTCGTGTATTAGATTCTATTCTCTGATCTTGTTCAGAAATCGTCTCTAAAATCTAGTAAACACTCACTACTCTTCAACAACCACATCACAAGTCCACAAAAATCACTAAACATCCACTTGGAAATTTCCAAGATCACAATCTAACTAATATGAATTCTAAACTAAACTAAGATGCACTAACATAAACAACTTAACTAAAGGAAAAGAAATATACCTCATTTGGCAACTCAAGAAAATTCTTGGGTTGCCCAAAGTCTTCAAAATCCAAACTTGTTTGGTCCAAAGGGTTTAGGAAGTGGTTATGCATCTATTTAAAGAAAGTGCATTGGGGTTTTGGTGACGAATTGGAGATGATTCATGGAGGTAGACAAGGGTGAAGGAAGCATGAAGGAGATGAAGTAAAATGAGGCAAGAAATGAAGAAGGAAAGAAAAAGAACAAATGGTGAGTATACCCTCCCCCCCCCCCCTCTCTCTCTCTCTTATCCTCACTCTCTCTAAAAATATCTTCTTTTGTCTCCAAGCCATGTCACAAAGACATATTCTTTTCTTTTTCTTTTCTCTTTTTCACATTCACTCATTAAAATCAAACACAATGAAAACAACATGCAACCAAAATGTAACATAACATGGTGCACTAGCCAGAAAATGTAAAAACACGGATTTGGCTAAATCGTGATTAGTAGTGCACTAATCAAGTTTAATTTAAACTTGCATATGATTAATTATAAAAATGCCAAATCCGATAAATATCTTTATAATAAATAAATCATTTTAATCTCCACTTATATTCTAAATATTGGTATATAATTATAACATTTTACAAAAAACCCATATTCGCAAATCGAATAGTTTTCGCGAAATATATTATTTTAATATTTAAATTCCAAAAATAATATTTTATATTTCTGAAATGTTACAATCTTCTCTCTTAAATAAATTCAGTCCCCGAATTTAAATTCAAACCCCTAAATACTAAAACATTTCAATAATCAGCTCAAATCAGCGGGGCTCCGAAATCACGGAATACATAGAAATATCACAGCGCATCGAGTGTGCATAAAAACAAGCATGAAACTCAAAAATCAAACTCCGTCAAGAATCATGCAATCGCTGGAGTTATAATGGAAATACGAATCTCGAATTCCACTACTGGAATCCAAATACACTATAGTCAAAATCATAATACGTATATTGCACGCATCCTTCAAAAACTGAATAAAACATATGCAAAATCTTTTCTAAATCACCGTTCGATGCGTAACTCACGGCATAAGTGGTGGACGCTCAATTGTAAAGTAGTAAATATATACCTATATATGTTTTGCTCAAATTATACTTCCCGCCTTTTTGAAATATCCCAGAAGGTTTCCTTGTAAAGGTTCGTGTCACTCGCGGACACGTAGGAAATAGCGAGACTATAGATCATTTTTGAAAAGCTCTTGGTAAACTTTTTATGCATGGAAAAGTACTCAGACACTGTCCTCAGATCAGTCCTGCTCGGCTACTATATAACATAGTACCCATCATGAAAAATACAATACTCATGAGTAAAATCAGTCTCAAAAGGCATATCCAACATCACGTGCGTCTGGTGTGCACGGAAATCAAAGCCAAATACAAGTGCCACGAATGTGCACAAAAGCCAAACTAAGTGCAACGGGTGTGCACGAAGCATCTGTCAATTGCAACGGATGTGCACGTCAACAATATCAAGTGCATCTAGAGTGCACGAAAACCTCAATCCAGTGCAACTATCATGCACGAATAAAAATCTCAATCGAGTGCATCCGGTGTGCACAAAATCCCATAACATGCGCCTAATATACGCGAAATCCAAATCAAGTGCGTCAGGTTCGCACAAAACGTATAGTGCAGTAAAGCGCACGAAAACGAACGTCAAGGCAACGAGTGCATGAAAACATAAATCTGGTGCAACAAATGCACAAAAACTCATCAATGTCTCAAATGCGCACAAAAACAACATCGAGTGTACCAAGGTGTATAAAATCATAAACATGTGCAACTGCGTGCACAAAACACGTATCAATGCACTACCAGCACATGTGAGCTATACTAAGTGCAAAAAAATCAAGTAAAGTGCGTATGACATGCACGAAATCGAAATAAACAGTATTGAAATCCTCGGAATCATAAATACGTGCAGCAAAGGCACAAAATCGATATCAAGTGCAATAGATATGCACAAATCATAACCCAACTCAACGGTGTATAAAACATAAATCAAGTGCAATAACTGTGCATAAAAATGAAATCTCCAGTAGGTGCAGCCATGATGCACGAAAACAATATCATGAAACTCAAACCTAAGCGATAAAGGTGTGATACTCGGATCACAAAATGCAAATCGCAATAAATGATATTGAGGTACACCTCCTTCCATGTCAAAAATATGCCGGTGTGCCCAAGCTGGCAGAGCAAGATCATCTACTTGCCTCTTGCTCACGGTATGGCATCCTCGGTCTTAGGGTCCTCGTTTTCTCTGTGGATTATCAATCTCACGATCCTTCTGCTCATCGGCCCGGTCAGGTATACTAGCGGAACAGTTCTTCTCTGGAACTCCTCTGATCATCATTTGGCCAATCAACATGACCACTCGCAACGGCACGTTACTGACGGCGGCATCTGGCCCTCTTAATATGCGCGATACAACTGCTCCTGGGTACAAATCTACATCGATGCGGCATCCTGGAAAGAACCTACTCAAGGTTTCTTCCGATCTCATCTATGCCGAACTATATAGATGTCGGAACACTTGTTTTAACTCCTTTTTCTCATAACCGGACAGCTGCGTCCTCAGCACGGCTTTCTTCTTGAAATTTGGTTGTATCCAATGCCTCTACATATATATCAATCCTCTGGCATCAACGAGGAGTAACAATAGCTCGTTAACATCTCGTACGAACCTCTTGTTCCACCCGTCTTAATTATCGTCCACTTTGATGTCATCTCTTGCTGTCTTCATACGGCAATTCGTTCTCGGCTACAGTCAATCTGGAGTCTCTCATAAGGACTCGAAATACAGACTCGGGTATCTTCACCACTCCATGGAAGATATCTAGTCGATTACATCTTTGGGAACTCGTCCAAATCATCGGAGGAATACTCTCTATTCGTCCGTTCTCGATCAGCTCACAACGCATCTGGGTGAGGTCATCCTATCCGAAACTGGTCAACTTACCGATCCCACATCGGGGCTTCCAGTGAACAATGTACACACTTGCTCAATTTATTCTAGATCTGAATAAGATCCTTCAACTGGAATTCTTCAACTCAACTGAGCCTGTGTCGGCACATCAAATCAGAAGAATCATCTCAGTCGCTCAACTCAAGATAGACTAGCTATCTTCTGTCACATCTCTGTATGAAAGCTCCAGCAGTCTCAGCTCATAAACTATGGAAGCGACATTCCATCTATCTCAGCAACAGCTGGGTCATCTATCTGTACGGTAGACAACATCACGACCTCAGGGGTAGGCTGTACATCAACATTCCTCTCAATCTGGCAGCCTCTAACAATGGCATGGTCATCCGGTACAGATCCGAACACTCGCCTCAAATGATAGATCACAACCCAAACACTATACTGATACGTCCCTATGTCACCAGAAACAACATGGTCAGACCTCGTCCGTGACGAGCTCGCACTGACCGCAACTCTAGCAGTAGCTTAATCTGTGCTCAAACCATGGTGACAGGAACCTCAAACAGGTATCGATGAAGATAGATCAAAGGAACGAAAGAAATCAACAGATCCCAAATGGATATATGATCATAGGAACGAAGAGAATCACAAATCTCAAGATAAGTACATCCTAAGGTTACTTAAGAGGGGTATTGTATCGTAAGTATGCCACGGAACATACGCATGATACGTCACTCTACTCAAGCTACCTACTCCATCAATCAAGGTCAACCTATGAAACAAAAGTTCGGGTCTGATACCCCCCGTCAAGTCTAAGTTCCGTAAGGTCAAGCCCAGATTCCGAAATATATTACACCCTAGACTCCGCATAGTCAAATCTAGACTCAAACCAAGGTTAAACCTAACGCTTTGATACTAATTTTGTCACGACCCATAATTTAGCATGTGACCGTCACTTAAATCACGCAACGTCTAAAGGCGTAACGTAATTCAAGTAAGCCGAAGCCAAGAAAAACTAAACTTTATTGCGAAAAATAGTGGGGGTGCAGGTTTGAAATAAAGGTATAATAAAATAAAGTTTATCTATAAATGTATGAATAATGATATAAGAAAATGCAGGTAGAATATAATAAAGTTAAGAACATTTTTCATCCTTTAAAAATTTAGGCAGCACCTCCCTTGTATATTTTGATCCAAAACCACATATATACAATAAAAGGCATCCCCAATCAGGAGCTAACTCTTCGCCAACTGGCGGAATCACAACCACGCAACAATATATATACGACGCCCAACGGTGAAGATCAACCCAGAAAGAACAATAAATAAGCAAGGCATCAAAACCTCAAGGAAAGCGAACATACACCCATCGCTCTAAGTCTCGCAAAATACTCAAGTCTGACTAGGTCTCCAAATATACAAATTCTAGTTTCTGATTGATGGAGTTTATCTAAATACAACAGAATAATAAGTACGAGAGTGGGCACGATCCAATATGTTCTCCACCTACCAAAGCAAAACACCCTAGATGAAGTTGTGTGCCAGCGATACGGCTACTGATCCCAAGCGGCCAAACCTGCAAGAAATGTGGCACAACGGGGGTGAGTTGCCAACTTGTCTGTAGAAAACATCAGCAGATAGAAATCGAATAAAAAAACGATTTCGTAGGTCATACTATATCATGAAGGTAATACTATGATATCTAGGGTGACCATGTATGTATATATGTCAACAATCGAATCAATGCGAATGACATATAAAAATAACATCTGAATCATATAAAATAACATCTGAATCATATGCTTGAATGCATGTGGATATCATCCATGCGTGTTCATCAACGACACAATCAATATCATGGAACCTGAGTGTCCAATATCGACACTCGAATCATCATGAAACCATATGCCTGTATGTATGAGGAAATCAACCAACGTGTATCCATCAACGACACATCAATATCATGGAACCTGAGTGTCGAAAATCGACACTCGAAACATCACGAAAACCTGTGTCCAGTATCGACACGTAAATCCTCATATCTCAGGCGCCGCATACTCAGATCGGCCCTCAGGCACCGCATACTCTGATTGGACCTCATATCTATCTCACGACTCCGGCTGGTATCCTCCGGATAACCGCCGGGCCCAACCAATCACCAGTAGGTAGTGCTCCCCATGCCAGGCTCATCGTCTACTGCACAACATACCTTTCTTGCCCCGGGGTACCATACCGGGTCCACCATGTACCCGCAGACAGCTCATCCAACTCCTCGAATCGGGCATCACATAGCTCAGAACCGAGAAAACTCATGGTGAATGCCTCGAAATATCATATCAAGAAACCGCGTTTTTAAAATAATACACAATTTCCTTTGAAATTTGACCACGGTTCTCAAATCCAGAGATCTCATAAAAACAGCACTTCAATGCATGTAATCATAAAGTACGATGTATGAAAACATAGAACAGTAATATGAGCATGTCAAGTATATCGTGCAAGCATGTCATATGATAGTGCTGAACAATGAATGTACTTTTACGATTCAGATTAATATCTCGATATAGCAGTTCTACTGTGCAGATGGCATGGCAATTACTGATGATGAATGTGTGTGAGCCGACAAATCGGTGTAAGTGTAACATGCGCATCATCGGTAATTGTTCAAGTGTACTAGCAGATGATATCATATAGCAATAAGTACCGGAACGTGGTATGTACATCACGAGGGATAATTCTACACAAACATGAACAATCAACGGGTATATTTATCTACACATGAACCATACGGTAAGTTTTAAAAGATACAAATCGTAGTTTTAAAAATAGGGGCTACGGTGTTTTTAAGGAAAAGACACCATTTGAAAATACGTAGCGTCCCTTGAGCTTTCCGTTAAAAAGATACATACGATTCGTCAGTTTGGGAATTAAGTATGGTTCAGGTGGCACTTTTACGTCGACGATCCGGCCTCATAGTATCCGATATGGAAATATCCTCGAATATCATCCTCAAACCACGAGTGCAGATCATTCATCCAGTATAACTCATCGCGTACGGTAATCCATCATACGGCGGCATCAACAGAATAAGGATCATATCGTCCTATTCATCAATGGGGGTACGGATCTATAGTCTCGTATGGCATATCACTCTTTATTCTCATAAATATATTTATGTACACATCTATCTCAAGTCACATCTGTATTAATCTCATATCATGCAATCTTGCATATACGTCATATCTTATTAATCTCACCACATCTATCTCAATCTCATGTCGTATTTATACTGATCTCAATTCGTATCGATCTCGATCTCATATCATACCACTATCAACTCATAATTGTCCTCTTTCAAATCTATATATCATGCTTCACATCCTCATATCATATCCATGAGTTTATACGTAGGTTTTCTCCAAACTATAGTTTATATATCACTTATCCATATCAATGGTTGCGGGGGTGCTAAACGCCATCCACCCGACTTCTCCTGTAGATATAAATTTACTCACCTGTTAAACTCTTCGCTTAGTCGAAGTCGATGTGCTTCGTCATCTCGGAAGTCCACACGAAGGTACCTACAATCAAAACACATCGTAATACTATTAAAATAAAAGTTCGAAAACCGATACGGCACACGAATTGCTTATAGGTTAGAACCTATAGCTTACGCATGCAACAACAACCAAGTAACCCTCGTCGTTGACGTACAAACGTCTAACGACCAAATCCAACAATCAAATGTCAAAACCAAGAATTGAAATATCGGGAAAACATAGCCAAAACACTCTCTGACAGCTCCAAGATTTTGGCACGGTGGGTCTAGGACTAAACTAGCAATACAGGGGCTAGGTTATAGGGAGTATGTGCTACAGACCAAACCACAACACCAGAATACAAAAATTGGCCCGGCGAGATCATCAAAATATCTGGCCTCGCCGATTTTGATAGGGGCATTTGGGCTCGAACTTTGGTGGTGGTCTTCTAGTAGTTTATCTAGGTCAATGGACTTGTTTGATTTTTATAAAAACATCCCAGATAGCTCCAGATTCCTTGTAGTCTAACCAAACTCTACAAAACCGACACGGAACAAATTCTAAACTCTTGTATTGGGTTCTATTCTCTGGTCTTGGTCAGAAATCATCTCTAAAGTCTAGTAAACACTCAACAACCACATCACAAGTCCACAAAAATCACTAAACATCAACTTGGAAATTTCTAAGATCAGAATCTAACTAATACGAATTCTAAACTAAACTAGGATACACTAACATAAACAACTTAACTAAAGGAAAGGAAATATACCTCATTTGGCAACTCAAGAAAATTCTTGGGCTGCCCAAAGTCTTCAAAATCCAAACTTGTTTGGTCCAAAGGGTTTAGGAAGAGGTTGTGCATCTTTTTAAAGAAGGTGGCATGGGGTTTTGGTGAAGAATTGGAGATGATTCATGGAGGTAGACAAGGGTGAAGGAAGGATGAAGGAGATGAAGAAAATGAGGGAAGAAATGAAGAAGGAAAGAAAAGAACAAATGGTGAGTATAACCCCGTTCTCTCTCTCTCTCTCTCTCTCTCTCTCTCTTATCCTCACTCTCTCTTATCCTGACACTCTCTCAAAATATCTTCTTTTGTCTCCAAGCCATGTCATAAAGACATTCTTTTCTTTTTCTTTTTCTTTTCTCTTTTTCACTCTCACTCAATAAAACCAAACACAATGAAAACAACATGCAACTAAAATGTAACATGATATGGTGCACTAGTTATGGAAATTGTAAAAATACGGATTTGGCCAAATCGTGATTAGTAGTGCACTAATCAAGTTTAATTTAAACTTGCATATGATTAATTATAAAAATGCCAAAATCCGATAAATATCTTTATAATAAATAAATCATTTTAATCTCTACTTATATTCTAAATATTGGTATATAATTATACCATTTTATGAAAAACCCCTATTCGCAAATCGAATAGTTTTCGCGAAATATATTATTTTTATATTTAAATTCCAAAAATAATATTTTATATTTTTGAAATGTTACAGATCAAATGATAAGTGGTTATCAGTTTGATCTCAGTGTTACGTAATAATATCAACACAATAATTATTTGAGTTATTAGGGTCTGACAGTACTACCAAGCTCTAGACCAGATAAGGAGCACAAGTAAACAAAGAGACCAGACCGTACGGTAGTTGCCACTGATATGTATTGATTTGTTTGGATAGCATTTTCCTTCTACAATCATCGACAGTTTACCCAGATAGTCTAAATACATAGCTATTGTCCCTATAAACTTGTGGATTTTACTGTTCACAGAATTTATACAAATTCATTATCCACTACTGAGTAAATATCGAGCCTCCAGAGTCACACATAGGTGAACTCCTACTTTCCAAACATGGATGTCACGACCCGTAATTTAGCACGTGACCGGCACTTAAATTACGCAACATCTAAAGGCGTGACGTAATCAAGTAAGCCGAAGCCCAGAAAATCTAAATCTCTTTGCGGAAAATAATGGGGTGCGGTTTTGAAATAAAGGTATAATGAATCATGTTTTCTTAGAATGCAAAGCTAATGAAACATGAAAATGCAAGTGGATTATACTACAGTTGAAAACATGTTTCGTCTTTAAAAATTTGGGCAGCACCTCCCTTGTATATTTTGATCCAAAACCAAATACACAATAATATATAGGCATTGCCAAGTAGGAGCTAGCTCTCCGCCAATTGGCGGAATCACAACCATGCAAAATATATATACGACGCCCAACGGCGAAGATCAACCCAGAAGAACAAATAAAGAAGCAAGACATCAAAACTCAAGAAAGCGGTCATAAACCTATCGCTCTAAGTTCCGCACAATATCCAAGTCTGACTAGGTCTACCAATATACAAATTCTAGTCTCTGATTTGATCTGATGGAGTTTATCTAGATCAATGGAATATAAAATACGAGACTGGGCACGATCCAACATGTGTCCCACCTACCAAAACCAAACACCCTGGATGAAACTATGTGCCAGCGATACCGCAACTGATCCCAAGCGGTCAAATCTGCAAGAACTGTGGCACAATGGGGGTGAGTTGCCAACTCGTGAGTTGAAAACATCAGCAAGTAAAAATCGAATAAAACAACGATTTCCTAGGTCACTATATCCTGAAGGTAATACTATGATATCTAGGGTGACCACATATGCATATATGTCAACAATCGATCAATGCAATGACATATATAAATAAACATCCGACATCATATGCCTGTATGCATGTGGATATCATCCACGTGTCCATCAATGACGCAAACAATATCATGGAACCTGAGTGTCCCACACCGACACTCGAAACATCATGAAAACATATGCATGTATATATATGAGGATATCAACCACGTGTGTCCATCAACGATACATCAAAATCATGAAACCTGAGTGTCCAACACCGACACTCGAAACATCATGAAACCCGTGTCCAGCATAAAAACGTAAATCCTCATATCTCAGGCTCCGTCAGTCCGGATCAGCCCATATCACGACTACGGTCGGTATCCTCCAGATATCCGCCGCGCCAAACTATCTCGGGCTCCGTCAGTCCGGATCGGCCCATATCATATCATGACTCCAGTCGGTATCCTCCAGATATCCGCCGAGCCAAAAACTATCACCGGTAGGTAGTGCTCCCCCTGCCAGGCTCATCGTCTACATCTCGAGCTTCTTGCCCCGGGGTACCTCACCGGGTCCACCATGTACCCACAGACGTATTAGTTGTATATATGCCCTAGAGGCCATTATTGTACATATGATGTATATTATAGTGGATGCTTGGACATATATAGAGAGGACTTTCTTGCTCGACATGACAGTATGCTATCTGATTGCTCTTTATCTTAACATGTATACTTGTCTCTTGATACTGTCTCATGGTTACATGTTGGTAAAGCCCTTAGGATGTGTACTTGACTACCAGGATTATGATGCAGATCATACTAGTGGGGCCATGGTAGTCCATAAGTTCATCCTTCAATGTTCCTAGTCGTGGGTGTATCGAGACAAGGCATCGATATACCAGAGTAGACTAGCGTATAAGCTTCTCGACCCATGAGATGGGCGATAGATGATCCCATATCCATTGGTGTTTGACATCAGAGATGGTATACGGGTACTCAGTGGAGACTGGGTACACTGGACGGACTCGCCGAGAACTCCTAGATGGTATTATACCTGACGTTAGATAACAGTTCTCTGGTGACACTGGTACAGGTTAGTCTGTAGACCCGAGATCGTCATAGAGTCTTGTGTGATTCCCACTGTGCTTTGATTTCCACCGTACCACGTTCAAGAGGACGTGCAAAATGGTGGTTTTTGGGTACAGTCCCGAGTCACATGGAGGCAATGAGCGATAGGAGGGGATTTCGTCTCTCCCGGTAATGGGGGTAGATGTCGTGTTGTGCTCGATTGGCTATAACTGGAAGTCCCTGTCCAGGGCTGATTTAGAGATTTACTTGTAAGTGTTATCGGTAGTTTCTCGACCCGTTATGAGCCTCGTATCGGCATGATTTATCGAGTTATTGGGGTCTGACGTTTACCACCCGTAGACTTGATATGCGACATCTTAGACGAAGAGACCGGACTGTACGGTAGTGTTACTGACAGGCTTTACAGGAGCTAGAGTGGGCTTGCTTGTTGATCTTCTGATCGATCAATACCCGGGTAGCCGTTACATCCATCTAGTACCGCTGACAACTTGTGGGTGCTTGATATGATCATCACCTACTGCCGGCGTATTGACGAGTCTTTAGAGTCCTACACAGAGGATTTACTGGCTCAGGAAAAACGAAGTAGGAGCACATATGTGATATGTGCGGGACCGAGATTAATACGAGTATCTGATACCGTATTCTATTCTCGCGATATTTGTATCGGTCGGTTATATGTGATATAGCCGGGTTATCGAATCAAGTGTTGAATCGATAAGTTGGTACATATAATATTAGTCAGTTATATGTGATATAGCCGGTGTCACGCCCCGCTTCCCAGAGTACGCTAAGATAGGCGCGTGACATAGCCAACCATGCTACCTATGGATAGGAAAAATCCCTCCACAGTCACATTACGGCTGTAGAGATATCAAGAACAGGAAAGTAAACTAAACTATCTAGTACATGTCCATGAGCCAGAATAAATGAGTCAAGAAATAATATAATATGCGGAAGCAAAAGATCCAATAAATAAAATACCTGGAAAGTAAAACTGGATACCAATAGGATCTTCACCGCTCGGTCTAACAGCGGCAGTACTCCTGATCAGTCTGCAACAAAGGTAGAGGATCTGGGCCATGCAAAACCCAGACGTCAGTGCGTCATAATATCAAGCAATACTATAAACAGGGGTAACAAGATATGCAGGTATGAGTATAAATGGTAAAACAGGTATAATAGTGACTTAAGTGAGGACAGTGAGGGTAATGTGTAGTGAGTAATCTAAACTGGTCTACTGTGCTAACTACTCTCAAGTCCTTGAAATCAAATTGATGAATCATCGATGTAACTCAATAGTATCCCGTACGTGCCCGGGACCACGGTGAAGATTCTCGGGCTGAAGCCGAGACATACCGCTAGGCACTAAAGGGTGGTATGTAACGATGAATGATGTCTGCAGCATCATCCCAAGGCTGGCCTAGCCTCTAAAAAGGTAGTGGGTAACGATGGATGGTGTCAGCAGCATCATCCCAAGGCTGGCCTAGCCTCTAAAACTGATTAGTAAAGGTATCGAACTGTCTAGTTACAAGTCAGGTTTCATCATAGATTTCCCCATACCCCCAAGTTATGTATTCAAGTCAAGTATTGATAAATCTGGAGCTAATGCCAACACAGGATCAGCAGGTAAAGGTTTGTCTGGATAGACAACAGGGAATGTCCATAGGGACAACAGGTCGAGTTAGTTGGCATTAGTAACAAGATCAGGTAACAGGTAAAGCCATGGTACATCAGGTCAAGTCAGGTAGCATATAGGTATCATGTCATGTCAAGAAGTGCATGGTATCACGCTGTGTCAAGTAGTAGGTGTATTAAGTCATGTCAGGGGTGCACAACATGTCACGTGGGTGCTCATAATCAAACTAAAAATAAGCATGGGTATACAAAACAAGTATGGGTACTAATGGAACAATAAAAATGGAACATTGTGATGTGGCATGCAAATAGGTACAGATTAGAGCATAAGGATGCACAGTTATCGATTTGGGTTATGTTTATAATTCCAATATTAAATAGGATGCAGTTTATTAATCATGGGGTATTACAACAATAGTATTAGGTTATAAATGAGATCGGTAAATGCAGCTATATGTGTTCTATTTGATATGGATGCGAATTGATATCATATTACCTTTAAATGATAAACTAGTTAATGCACGATATTCAATTAAACAATGTGGATAGTTATATTCAACTTGATGCGGTATACTACAGTATGATATGTGAAAAGATAGGTTTGCATATGCTAGATATGAAATGATAAGAATGGATGCATACGGTCATTGTAAAACAAGTATTTTGGATGCACGGTTTGAAATTCAATTATTATACTTATTAAAATAGATGCATAAAATGTAATATAGTATGTAGCAAGATAAACTTTCCTTGATCGGTAAAACCACGACGACTAATATGAATACCTACGTTTCCAACACCGAACGACGACCGCGACGTAAAACATGACGCCATCAAAGTCTCGACCTGAACTTGGGCAATTGCGACGATATGACAGCATTGGATTGGCTGCTTGGCTCGGGAGACTGCAGAGGGCTCGGGTTTGAATCAGCGATTGCTCTAATGAGATATTGTTTCAAGCAGACCGTCATGCAAAAAGGCAATGAATCACCCCAACCAAAACTCCTCGAAATATCATTTTTCAGTGCCAAGAGGAAAGATAGCAACTGGAGGAACTAGAGATCCAACGTCATAAAGGTCATCAAAACTTATTAAAATCCAATACAAGAGAATGTGTTTGCACACACAGGGCCAAAATATACTCTTCTTGCTGGTCTCCACTCTCAACACACTACCATCTCCACCTGCAAAAAGTGATGGCAACAGGGCAGGGTGTTGGATACTAGAAACTTGGGTCTAAGTCTGGATGCCAAGATTTGGAGTTGCATGCAAAAGAAAAATTGTGGATGTTGATGCAAAGATGAATATGGAGACGAGGATGGTGATGGGTTGAAGCTCGGGTCAAGAGAGGAGGGAGATCGGCTAAGGATGGATCACTCAGTAGAGGGGTTTGACGGCGACAAAGTTGGAGTTGATGGAGGCTACTGGCGAGTGCTAGAAGGATGTGCTCTCGGGGTCAAATTCGATGATGAGGCGAGGTTGGTGTAAGACTACGGTAGCGCCCCGGCCGTATTTCCGAGGCGAAAATGCGGAAACGAAAATTTTTCTTAACTTGAAAACTGGCGCTATCGTATGCTTAAAACCCGGATCGAACCATTAACCTACAACTAGCTATCAAGAGAGAGGGTTGGAAAGCTATATCGATCGATCCATGTCCTTCGGTCTTTGGCCACCATCCCAAGCTCCTCGCGGCATCTCCGGTCTTGATATCCTCGTCGGAAAGGGCACCACATCTACGAGCCTTTTTATGGGCTCCCGCTTCATCCGAAGCAACTCGGGCACGAAGTGTGCTAACCGACGTGTCTAAGGTATTGTAGAAAATGTTTTTGATCACTTTGTCTCTTGCATCCATTGCTTTGGATGGAGGTTGAAGGTGTTTCCATTGATGAAGATAATGAGCTAGAGGGAGAAGAAGAAGAAGGGAGTCTTTCTTTCTTTTTTATTTTCTTGTGTTGCTATCATAATAGGAGTGAGAGAGTGAGAAGAATAATATGAGAGCTAACCCCCCATGTGGCAGCCCCCCTCTCTCTCCCCTCATCATATCAACACAAAATAATCCACTAATGTGACATTTTTGATTAAAAAGAGACCATGAGTCACTAGTGAAGTCCATGTCACATTTAATGCACGTCATGATGAAATTCTAGCTCATTTTTTCCATAAGCAAACATTAATCCAAATGTTTGCAACAATAAAAAGATACGGAAACATCTAAAGTAAACTCGTGACGGATCACAAGGATACCCCTCACCTGTATATACATACCTGCACCCGCATTCCGACTGAATGCGAATGCGATGAGACTAAAGTAATCCAACAAATCTAATACTAGGATCCGGCTTAAACCAAAGCCCACTAGTATGATCCGTCCAATCATGATCCGTGCAATACCGCACGTATATGATCGAACCCTGCCATATATCATACGGCCTCTACAACGTTTCGCCCGAAACTTGAGAAACTGTCTGTGGGGGACTCTAAAGACTCGTCAATACCTTGGCTGTGGATTTAACCACTAGCACGTCAGAGGTATAAGCTGTACGTAACGGGCTACCAGGTATTGACCAAAAGGGAGGTCGATGAGCGAACTCATCTTGATACCTACTGAGCCTGTCAGTGACAATATCCGTACAGTCCGGTCCGTTCGTCTATGAGTATCGCATGTCGGGCCTAGGGGGCTGGTAAAAGTCAGACCCCCAAAAGCGGTACAAGTCGTGTCGGAGTGTAGCCCAGAACACCCTAAGATACTAATGGAATACCTACCAGTAAATCTCCTGCCTCGGCCGAGGGCTTCGTGTAATGGCTCTCCTAGACACAGCGCGATCTCACCCCCAATACCGGGAGAGACGAAACCCCTGCCGATACGCTCACTTTCCTCCATATGGCTCGGGACTGTACCCAACTAAAACCTGTTTGCACGACTCCTTTGAGCCATGGTAGTGTAGTAATCAAAGCACAGTGAGAACTCACACGAGACAAATGACGATCTCAGGTCGATGAACTAACCTGTACACATGTCACCAGGGAACTGCTATCTGACGTCAGGTATAATACCAACTAGCATATTCCCGGCGAGTCCTGTCCGGTATACTCATAACCCAATGAGCACCTGTTATACATCTTATGTGAACCAACTGACACCAGTGGCTTGTGAGACCGGCTGCCGCCCCTCTTCGGGGTCTCGACTGTATACACTGTTCTACTAATGGAGTATCGATGCCCAGTCTCGAAACTCACACGACTAGGGACCACTTTAAGGATGTGCTTATAGACCCCAGCTCCCACGTATATGATCGCCATCATACTGCTGGTCGTCAAGCAAGAATCCTAAGGGCTCTATCAACGTGCAATAGTTATCTGTACCATCACCTAAAGCAGTACACGATGATAAAGATAAACCAGATAGTATACTATTTTCTATCAACATGTAATAGTGAACTGTACATGATGATAAAGACAAACCAGATAGTATACAAAGCTCTCGAGTAAGACTGTCCTACCGGTATAGGTCCTCCCTCAATCATTGCAATCACGTGCCTGCGATTCAATAATTGACTCTGAGGACACTATATCCAACAATCTCCCACTTGCACTCAAGGCTAATTATTGCGATGTCGCGTACTCACAGCCCGTGTGATACCGAACACCCAACTCCTCTACCAAACAGTCTCACAAAGCCCGTTTGCGAAACTATTGCGTTCGAGGAATAGCCTCAGTGAGTGGATCCGCCCTGATGTTTCTTTCTATGTCTCTCTTTATCTCAAGTTCGCGGAGAAAACCATCTCCCGAAAATGAGCAATACATGTCTTAGAATATGTCTGGATATCTGATGGGACCTAGTTCATAAATGAACTCCAAATCCAAACTTCTTAGACTGTATCGTCAACTGAACTTAATCAGTATCCTGCGCCATACCTCCCTCAGTATCCGTTTGGACCTCCTGTCCAAACTACTGCCCCTCGTCAGAGGAAAAACTATAACTCTGACAGTCACTCTGTCATCCAGGTCACCTTAGAAGCCTGGAATGATAACCGTCTCCCGAAAGAGGCTGCCATTATCAAATCCCTAGAACATCCACTTATGTTCTTAAAACTGCTTCCGATCGTTTCTCCAGGATTGGATCAATATCAACATATTGCATCTAATGCAAAACAACATCTGGTGTGGTACTTGACATCTCATGATCAACTCAATTGCCTAAGCAAGTGATCTGCCAATCATGTACATCCCTCTCCCCTTTAGTCTGTAAGACACCTTTAGATGGGGTGACTCCATCACGTGCAGGTACACCACCGTGCCAGGAGTCGTCCATTCTAAAACACCTTTAGAATGCTGTCTAAGTACCCAGATTGGGATACTATCCAAATCTAGATCTAAAACCATAGATCTAGTAACCAGAATGTCTGATATAATATCTATATCCTATGTGGAGAAACCACTGTGTGACAACCAAAGTATAACCGATTGTAGTATAGGAATATCACTTCCTACTCTGTGTATGTCATCCAAATACCAGGACATCACACCCTACTACCTTCTTAACAGATCCATCCCCTATTCTGATGAAGTCAAACCTATGACTATCATATCTGAAATAGATGATCTATCTCCGCTATATCTGCTTTAGTTGTTAAATAGATATAAGCCACTTGTCCACTATGCTTCCGCTGCTCCCACTGACTACGACAACCCTCTGGCAGAATAATATACACATGTACTTCTAAAGCCAGTTCAGAACGACGCTATACTTATCCTCCTGCCGGGTCTCATAGTCTGGAACAACAGTAGTGTCAAGTCTGGGTAAACAAGAACCTCCCTGTCACCGTCCTTGAGGCTACCGGAGTAACTCTCGGGTGCCTGAGGTTACCCACCACATTTGCGGAGTGGCCAATGGAATGTCAAACCAGATTGAATCTTTAGGTTCTTATCAAATTTTCAGTAATCGTTTGCGGTTTTGGAATCACTTCCAGTTCTACCATACTCCCACTACTGTTTTCTGAAAAAATCCATTTTACTAAAACAGTGGCGAGTCAAGAACAATATCACTATTGATCTTCCAGATGGTAGAAAGTCAACTCTCTCCATAGCCCGGGTCAACCCACAAACAACCATTACAGAAACGTGCCTTGAGTTATCCAGAGTCTGGTTTTAAGCATAAGTCGGACAACTCCCCGTACCTTAACATTGTTAAGATATGAACTATTCTATATCCAATATAGAAATAGAGGCACTGATTTAATGGGAACCAGATTCAAATCATGCAGCTGTCTTCAGTGCATGTCAACTAAAAGGATAGAGGTCGATCAGCATTACTCAACTTAGGAGTGCTTTTAATTATGAGTAACCTGAAAAAGAAGCAAGTTCTCTTAATCATTACTATCAACTGAATACCATACACAAGTATCTACATCTTCGATTACCTTGAAGAATCCCGATACTTGCAACACCTGGTTCTCTACTTTATTCATATACCTATAACTTCTCAAAACTTAGACCTTGCATTTCTACGAAACACTCGTCTAAAAACTAGAGAAGTCACAAGTAAACCGAATATAGTACGAAGCCCAACCCCTTTGTCCAAATAGACACTGGACAACATACAATACTCTGTATAAGTCCCCTGAGTCTAATAACTCATACCCTGTGCGTCGTAGGTTGAAAACTGTACTTATGATTAAGAAGAATTACACCGTTGTTTAATGCTCCTTACCTAACCATCCACTGATATAGGTAAATGTCATAGACATAATTTCAAAAATTTATATCTCACTTTATAAAAATAAACGTACAGATATATCAATTTGAAATTGGTGCATAACAACGGATATTCAAAACCAAATATTTGCCGTCCGGCAAACAACCCAGGTGATTTCCTCAAATATCACCAATTACAACGAATCCCGATATAATGAAGATGATCACCCAATTCCCAATAACTTACTCCCACTCAACATCTGTAAAACCATACAGATGTGAGAATCAAACCTGGTAAATACATACCCTGGAGCAAGGACTAATTGGGAAATCAGTTTTCCTTTAACAATACACAGTGAAACTGAAACATATAAATGTTTCGAATGGGTGTCCGGGTATTCTTAGTAATGCCTCTTCCATTATCAGATTCACAACTATAACCGTATATTTCTTTGCCATCTCTCCAAATCCCTTTATATGTCTTTAGTCATTACCTTCTGTACACCCCTTTAGGCCAAATGGTTTTCTTCCTTCCCTACCATTCGGCACCAGCCTATGGTTTGGAAGAAGACTATCCAATAAGCGTAATAGGTGTATTGTCCTAATTCTTGGAGCACTCGCAACCTGAGAGAAGGTAAAGATAAAACACAACTGAATAAAACCTTATTCTTATTTCTCCTGAACCAGAATCCATCCCCGAACTGGAATAAGTCCCTTCGAGTTCGTATATAACCATACGATGGGGTATCTAAATAACTGTGGATCTTCGTAGTGATACGAAGTGTCCTGGAGAAATACAAAGGTGAAGAAGGAGTGGAGATGAAATACTTGGTTTGGTCGTGAATAGTAGTCGCGGTTTACTTTGCCCTCTTACTAATCCCTTTATTTGTCTTTACTTAATACCTTTTGCACACCTTCGTTAGGCTAATTGGTTTTCTTCATTCCCTACCGTTCGGCACCTGCCTATGGTTTGGAAGAAGACTATCCAATAAGCGTAATAGGTGTACTGTCCTAATCCAAGGAGTACTCGCAACCTGAGAGAAGGTAAAAGGAAAAGACAACTGAATAGTCCTATTCGTTTTCTCCAGAACCAGAAACCATCCTCGAATCTGGAACAAGTTCCTTCGAGTTCGTATATAACCATACGATGGTTTTATCCAATGGAAGTGGATGTTCGTAGTAATACGGGGTGTTCTGGAGAAAAGGGTAAAAGTAGGAGTGGCAATGAGGTATGCAACTCAGACAATCCAAAAGCCAGTGTTTTAAGAAGGTTCGGTTAACTTGGTCACTGAGTCATAGTCAAGGGTCGGGTCATGGTCGCTGCCAAAGAGAGAGAGAAAAGAAACACTCAGCGTGCACTCTAACCTAGATCATAATGGTTATCAATTTATCTAATCAGGAAACCTCCCACTGTAACCTCAAATTCTCTTCCAAACCCGAAAGAAGAATTAGTCGGGATCACCCGAGGAGTAAACCAACTCATCAGTGGGAATCGGGATCCAACTATCACCGCATGATAACGTGATGGAATCCACTCACGTTATCACACTCCAGAAGGTATGCGCATGCCTGGCAAGTTTCAGTTTCTTTAGAAACTCCCGATGTGATTTTTACCCCTAAGACCCAAGGGACCTTGACAATGCCAACATATCAAAGAGTCCTAGTCAAGTTCAACCCGTCATTATCTTGATTGCGTTAAACCCACCCGTACGAGTCCTTGACAATACCAACATAACCGTACGACTGTCCTAACCAATCCACATATCCATGCGACAGAAAAGCATTACAGAGCTACCGAACACTACGCCTCGGCAATGCACGACATACGTAGCACGAATACTAAGCAATACTAATCTGAAATGACGGAGGGCTATGGCAGGTTTTTGGCGAAAAACCTTTAGCGTAATGAACTTGATATTGTTGAAGGAACCGGATAACTTTTTATAAAAATATAGTGGCGAAAACCTTTGCTAAAGAGGTCACTCCCGGTGAAGGGATCTCGGCTCCTTCCCCGTAGAATGAGGTGCAGGATATTCCAACTGAATACCACGATGCAAAGCAAAAGGCAATCGGCTATAGTGAAGTTATCACCCTGACGCAAACTTCTGTCCAAGGGGTCACTCCCGGTGAAGGGATCTCGGCCCTTGCCTCGTCGACTGAGGTGCTGGATATTCATAACCGAATACCACTGTGCAAAACAAAAGAGAACGTCCTTGCAATAACATCTTTTTGAAAAATGTTCCAACAACATCAGAATAGGTTTGTTTAGCTTGCATTGATCCGAATCAATGCAGTCCCATCAATTGATCACACCAATAAAGAACGAAAATACGATGTACGTATATGCCATCCGCATTCGCCACTGGGTCCCGTCATCACCCGTTAGGTTACTTAACTAATGACAGAGCGGGGACTGGACTAGTGCGGGTGTAAAACATATACAACATCTACTAGTATATATATCAATATATAATATTCGCTCAAGGCATGATAAAAAGCAACATCACAGAAATGTAATAAGCATCACAGAACAATACAGATAATCTGGGATCCCCGGGTTTCATAGAGCCGCTACTGAAACCCGACGTTCCCCTCGTCGTGTGGATAGCCTGTGCAATGAAATCCTAGACCCCTACGGACGCGGCAAGTTACCCACCAAAACCTGAAGCGAGGCAGCCCCCTTCAGCAACGTGAATGGACCACCCAGCACTTCACGGAATCCGGTAACTTGAGCACCCCTCCTTGGGTCAAACTGTACCCCTACGAGTGCGGCGAATAGCCCGCCAATTCTAGAGTAAAGCCCCCTCCATCTCAAAGCCATGAGATGCGGGCCCATTGCCCTCTAGAACCCGGCTACCCGTGCACCCCTCCGCGGGGTAATCCTAGTACAGAAACTAAAAATATACAACGGGTACATCGACCTCAGCCCGGTCGTGCCCCAAAAGAATAATATACAAACAGGCAGTGACGATAGTCCACATGTCGGACGCTCGCCCCGCAATATCAAATGTACATAATAATACCAAATTGTACTACCATTGCATCCAGGCTATCCACCACGACAAATCCGCAACATCACAGCACAACACAGAATATCAACGTGAATGTCACGTTCGCAAATCCGTCTAAAAGGTCTATAGCAGTTAGACAGGATTTACCGATCAAGTGACATTCACGGTCGCAGATATAATGTAAATATTGTGAACTAACATGTTTAAAATTTTCGATCGACTAAATTTCCCGAAATGGGCCCCAAGCACAGCTGCAGCACTCAAACAAATCTGGGCCCAAAATAAAATTACCAGAAAACCATTTTCCAACTCAGAAAACACTGTGCTAAATTTGGTGCATTGAAGAGTCTTAACTGCGGCGGAACCGCGGCCAAAACAGGGGTATGGCCGCGGTTCCGCGGCGTTACTGTAGCCACGTGCTACCAAATTTTTTCAGAATTCCTAAAAAAACCTGCACGAATTTCTGCAATACACCAAATAATTTTTCGAGCACAAATAAAATTCGACAGAAACTGTTAAGTTGGAAATGCAGTTTTTGAAATTTTCGTTCGATCGAAGTTCTAAACAAGTTAGAGCAAACTAGTAAAGGTTAATGGCGTGGCTCTGATACCATGTAAGACTACGGTAGCGCCCCGGCCGTCTTTCCGAGGCCAAAATGCGGAAGCGAAAACTTTTCTTAACTTGAAAACTGGCGCTATCGTATGCTTAAAACCCGGATCGAACCATTAACCTACAACTAGCTATCAAGAGAGAGGGTTGGAAAGCTATACCGATCGATCCATGTCCTTCGGTCTTTGGCCACCATCCTAAGCTCCTCGCGGCATCTCCGGTCTTGATCTCCTCGTCGGAAAGGGCACCACATCTACGAGTCTTTTTTACGGGCTCCCGCTTCATCCGAAGCAACTCGGGCACGAAGTGTACTAGCCGACGTGTCCAAGGTATTGTAGAGAATGTTTGTGATCACTTTGTCTCTTGCATCCATTGCTTTGGATGGAGGTTGAAGGTGTTGCCATTGATGAAGATAATGAGCTAAAGGAACAAGAAGAAGAAGAGAGTCTTTCTTTCTTTTTTCTTTTCTTGTGTTGCTATCATAATAGGAGTGAGAGAGTGAGAAGAATAATATGAGAGCCAACCCCCTATTTGGCAGACCCTCTCTCTCTCCTTTCATCATATCAACACAAAAAAATCCACTAATGTGACATTTTTGCTAAAAAAAAAGAGACTATGAGTCACTAGTGAAGTCCATGTCACATTTAATGCATGTCATGATGAAATTCTAGCTCATTATTTCCATAAGCAAATATTAATCCAAATGTTTGCAACAATAAAAAGATACGGTAACATCTAAAGTAAACTCGTGACGGATCACAAGGATACCCCTCACCTGTATATACATACTTGCACCCGCATTCCGACTGAATGCGAATGCGATGAGACTAAACTAATCCAACAAATCTAGTACTAGGATCCGGCTTAAACCAAAGCCTACTAGTATGATCCGTCCAATCATGATCCGTGCAATACCGCACGTATATGATCGAACCCTGCCATATATCATACGGCCTCCACAACGTTTCGCCCGAAACTTGAGAAACTGTCTATGGGGGACTCTAAAGACTCGTCAATACCTTAGCTGTGGATTTAACCACTAGCACGTCAGAGGTATAAGCCGTACGTAACGGGCTACCAGGTATTGACCAAAAGGGAGGTCGATGAGCGAACTCATCCTGACACCCTACTGAGCCTGTCAGTGACAATATCCGTACAGTCTAGTCCGTTCGTCTATGAGTATCGCATGTCGGGCCTAGGGGGCTGGTAAAAGTCAGACCCCCAAAAGTGGTACAAGTCGTGTCGGAGTGTAGCCCAGAACACTCTAAGATACTACTGGAATACCTACCAGTAAATCTCCTGCCTCGGCCGAGGGCTTCGTGTAATGGCTCTCCTAGACACAGCGCGATCTCACCCCCAATACCGGGAGAGACGAAACCCCTGCCGATATGCTCACTTGCCTCCATGTGGCTCGAGACTGTACCCAACTAAAACCTGTTTGCACTACTCCTTTGAGCCGTGGTAGGGTAGTAATCAAAGCACAATAGGAACTCACACGAGACAAATGACGATCTCAGGTCGATGAACTAACATGTACACATGTCACCAGGGAACTGCTATCCGACGTCAGGTATAATACCAACTAGCATGTTCCCGGCGAGTCATGTCCGGTGTACTCATAACCCAATGAGCACCTGTTATACATCTTAGGTGAACCAACTGACACCAGTAGCTTGTGAGACCGGCCGCCGCCCCTCTTCGGGGTCTTGACTGTATACACTGGTCTACTAATAGAGTATCGATGCCCAGTCTCGAAACTCCCACGACTAGGGACCACTTTAAGGATGTGCTTATAGACCCCAGCTCCTATGTATATGATCGCCATCATACTGCTGGTCGTCAAGCAAGAATCATAAGGGCTCTATCAACGTGCAATAGTGATCTGTACCATCACCTAAAGCAGTACACGATGATAAAGATAAACCAAATAGTATAGTATTTTCTATCAACGTGTAATAGTGAACTGTACACGATGATAAAGACAAACCAGATAGTATACAAAGCTCTCGAGTAAGACTGTCCTACCGGTATAGGTCCTCCCTCAATCATTGCAATCACGTGCCTTCGATTCAATAATTGACTCCGAGGGCACTATATCCAACAGTTGGGGAGTTAGCTGCGGCTGTGTTCGAGATGGGTTCACCGCTAGGTCTCTGCTCGAGTCTGGGTTTTCTCAGGTGAGATGGTTTCGGGGTTGATGGTTGCTGTCGATGATGAAGATGGGTTGTGGGTTTGAAGGTGAAGTGGCTGAAGTTGAAGGAGGGATGGCCGGAGTTGGGTTTCGAGGAAGGATGACGAAGGTGATGGGTTGCTTAGGTAGATGGCGGTGATGTTAGAGCTTACCAGTATGGGTTAGTGAAGATGAGGCGGAGGCGATAGAGGTGAATGGTGTTGGGTTGTCGTCACCAGTCGTAGGTTGAGGGAGATGCCGACGGCGATCATTAGGAGATGGGTGGAGATGGTGCTGCGGGAGTCGACGGGAAGAAGAAAGAGAAGTCGACAGCGGCTAGAAGGCTGAAGGGTGCGTCGGCGGTGGACGAGGTGATGGATAGGCGAGCGCTGAGATGAGTGCGTGGGTTAGGACTCAGGAAAACGAAGGAGATGGTGGAGGGAGAGAGAAAAGGAGGGGGAGTTAATTTTTTATAGGGTAAAATATAAAAGGAAATTATAAGGGAATATTATATATGAAAGAGAGAGAGAGAGAAACGGGAGAGAGAGAGAGACGGAGTGAGGAGAGAGATCGAGAGGAGTGAGAGAGAGGGGAGGAGAGAGAAACTTGGAATTTAGTGGGTTAGGATTTAATTTTAAAAATATATTTTTCGTTATAAAATTTTAAACAGTTAGATTATTTTAATTATAATATTAATAAAATTAGATATTTTGGCAAATACAAACTTACTCCAAAATGCGCCTAGGTCGGGTCTAAAATTCAGATTTAAAATACGAAAAATATATGCGACTTCCAACTTTCAAAATGAATGCTCAGTTAAAGAAAATGCATACCCCCAAGAACGGATGCACGTACGTGCGCGTAGCCATCCAACCACGTCCGTTTCACTGAACGGGATGAGAACAAGATGCGCGGATGCTACCACGGGGTTAGGGGTATCAAGCAGGCCATGTTATGCAAATTTAAAATATTTTATGTGACCAAAAATGTTATATGGTATATGATGCAATACCAGATAAAATGCCAGTATGTACTAAACATGAAAATGCCCAATCTACATAACAGGTCAGGGTAACCCATAAATATAAATCAACAGGTTCAAGCAAGCGGGTCGGGTCGAATGCTAAGTAAAATGTAAAATACCATTCGCACCCAAAACACGATAAATCAAGAAAATACCGCAGATAAGGAAATACGGGAACTGGAATTGGTATAAATGAACTCGGTTGTTACAGCCGGATTATTAAATCAAGTGTTGATTTGATAATTTTGTGTATAATTGTATATTTGATATACTAGTTTACATTAACTAATATTAGCTCACTTAAGCATTTATTTTTCTCACATGTGCATACTTAATATATATGTGATATATATTAATTGTGTTTTATTATGTGTCATGGTTGATGATACATGCAACGTGGGTGTATGAGACTTACACAATGATAAAGATAATGTAGGGTTTATTTATTTATTGTAATTAAATTATTAGTTGGAAATTTGTCTCATGGCATGAAGCTTTGAGAAGCTTGGAGAACCATTGACTTAGTCCACTAGTTTTGTCTTACACTAGATATTTATTAATCCAACCATTATCTAAACTCATGGTTAAGTCTCTACATGAGTGATATTAGATATTTTCTCACCCATGGTTGTCATTCACTCTCACAACATTATCTCTTTTCATCTTCTTTTTCAAGCTCAAGGGCTCTCTAGCATTTGTGCAAGTGAGAAATATTAGTGAGAAAATCAATTCTAAAGTGAGCTAAAATCCTACTTCATCGTCCTCTACTAGATTAGCACTTTAGTACAGGGAGTTAGCTTCACCGATCTCTCATTAGTGAAGTAATAGTTTGGGTTAGTGTCTTCTCGACGTAGATCATCTTCGGCCTCGAAGACTTCGCGCAAGCTCGTTCCTTTCACCTTGTGAAGCCATGCTAGAGTCCGGAAGATCACTACTAGAAGCGAAGGGACTACTACACGGATCTATTGAAGTGAAGGACCGGTCTACAAAGGTTGTATTCCTAGTTCACTTAGTTGTAAAGTAGTTTATAATATGTTTTGTATGATTCTCTAGTTAAACATCCTAGGTTAGAGTTCTTTAGCATGACAAAAATTTGAAAATGGCATGGACGATGCCTCTCGAAACCTTGTTTTCATGCATACCCTACAGTGGTATCAGAGATTAGCTAGAGAATTAGACGGATTGTGTAGAATTATGAAACCGAAACAACTCCGAAACTTCAAACAAGATTAACTAGTTTCTGTCGATTTTAAAATGTACTCTAAATATTTTTTAAACAACTGCGGAATGTTGTATGAGATACAATATGAACACAGTACAAATTCTAGCCCTAGACCTCGGAATTTGGCCGGCCACATGCATGTTAAAACCAGCCTGCTCGGTTTTTTGGTGGAGTCTAGGGTTGAAATTTGTACTATGTTCCAGGCTCTGGGTTTTGGTGTTTCAGGTGTTGTTTATTTTTGCTAAATTTGCATGTGATGTTAACTTTCTGCAAAGGAAACTCGGAGTGTTTCGTAGTCGTAATTCTAACAGTTTTTCGGGTTATTTTAGACGGTGTTAAAAAGTTCGAACGGATATCAAATACCCATTTTAACCCTCGCTGGATAATTTTCCAAGAGTTGGATTTTTTCCGAGTTAAAGAACATTCAAATATCATGCAAGTAATGCGATGGACCCTCTAGAAGAACAAAACCCTAACTCGATTCTATGACCATAAGAACCGCCGCCAAACCCTACAGTTTGCGGTAGTTTCGCAATGCCCTAGGTGAGCCAAGGGTTGACCCTTCTACGGTTGGTCCATTAGTACTGTGGCATGTGCTGAATATTTTTAAACTACGCTCAAGTGTTGAGCTTTTTGGGTAATTTTGGGTGTTTGTTGATTCGATCGGAATGTTTGACATCGTCTAGCTATTTGTGGAATGTTATACAATATATGGAATTCATATAATTAGGCATGAAATCCAAAGTATATGATATTTCGGGTTTATGATGTCTAAGGTTATTATGGATTCCAAATGTTGTAGTTTGACATTTTCTTTTCTGCGACCGTAAGTTATATGTGGTGTATCGCTGGTTTCGTTGCTATATGTCAACGACAATTGAGATACGCATATTTACTTACGTTGATGACATGTGATGTTATGTGTTGCTGTGACATGTTATATTGGATCGTCGCTTTTTGAATAGCCGGAGGTTTTATGTGAGATGAGAGTTTTTATTTTCATTCATGTAAAATTCATTGTATGTAATTACTTTTATTGGGGCACTTTCGGGTTGAGGATGATGTCACCATTGTTGTATATTATTTACTTTTCCGCATTAGGATAGACCCAAGGAGGGGAGCACAAGTAACCGAGTTCTAGAGTCCAGTGGGAGACCATCTCGAGGAGTCGAGTCCGAGTCTCCTAACTCTAGAATTAGTAGGGTTGCTTGTAGCTCTCGTAGGGGTCTAGGGATGTGGGTTTGACTATTCATCGCGACCGTGGAATTCGTGTTTTATACATGCTCAAAATAAAACATGGACCTCCTAGTATATCCAATATTTCATATGTTATCTTCTGCTGCTGATATTCTGTGATGTGATCACTTTATATGTTTGAGACGATTGCTTTATTATTATATATATGATATATAATAAACGTTGCTTATGTTTTACACCCGTGCTAGTCCCGCCCCACTATGCCGTTAGTTAAGTAACCTAACGGTGCATAACGGGACACTGTGGCGAATGCGGATGGCATAAGCGTACGTTGTATTTTCATTTCTTCTGTGATGCTTAGGAAGCATAAATGATGGGACTTCATTAATGAGATTAATGAAAGTAAAGAAACCTAAAAGATGTTGTAGAATCAAATTTTCAAAAAGAGTAGCTCTAGTTTTTGCTTTGCATAGCGGTATTCCTTATGGAATATCCAGCACCTTATTCGATAAGGAAAGAGCCGAGATCCCTTCACCGGGAGTGACCGCTTTAGCGAAACTAGCAGATGCTACAACTCACTCGGTTTTGTTTTTGATTGCTTCTTTTAATGCTTGCTTTGCATAGCGGTATTTATGAAATATCCTGCACCTTATTCGATAAGGAAAGAGCCGAGATCCCTTCACTGGGAGTGACCTCTTTAGCGAAACTAGTAAAAACCTCAAAAATACTCCTTTTCAAAAATCACACGATTCTACAACGATATCAAGTTCATTACGCAAAAGGTTTTCTTAAAAACCTGTCATAACCCTCCGTCATTTCAGATAAGTACCACTTAGTATTCGTGCTGGGTTTGTTGACCTGCGTCAAGGCGTAGCGTGCGGTAGCTATTTAGTGCTTATCTGCAAAAGCATGTGATGCGATTGGATTAGGGTAGTCTTGCGACTTTGTTGACCTGCGTCAAGGGTCGTACGGGTGGGTTTAATTCAATCAAGAAATGTACGGGTTGAACTTGACTGCCGGACTATGGTTTGTTGACCTACGTCAAGGTCATAGGACGCTAAGGGCAAAATATTATCGGGAATTTCAAGAGTTGAAATTTGCAATGAGATTGCATACCTTCTATGAGATAGTTGGATCCCGATACCCACTGCGAGTAAGTGTTACTCCTGGAAGAGTCTTGCACTTTACAATTAGCCGATCAAGTAGGTGTCTAGAAAGGTGTCAACGGGGTTATACCTCTGAGAAAATGAGGTTTATTTTAATTAGGTCCGTGCGAAAGCACGAGGAACCTCCCTCAAAGTACTGGCACTGGCCTGGCTGAAAAATTGGCGAACTTGTAGAGTGTAATTAATCCCGGCTAGTCTTTCCTTTTAGGGTTTGAAGGAAAATTTGATAAAAACAGTGGGAGCCATCCTGATTAGATAAAATAATAACCAATTTGATCTTGCAAAAGGATACGCTAAAGTGTTTTCTTTTCTCTCTCTCTCCAGATAGCGACCATGTCAGGCTTTAATCAAGATAATAATATGGATGTATTGACCGAACCCGCTTGTTATACTGAGCAGGGGAACGTTGGTTCCGTTCTTTCTTACAATTGTTATAAGACTGAATAGGGAATAGAGACATATTCGGATTCCCACGCCGCCCAAACAAAGAATAAGCATGTTGATGCATATTCTTCGGGTGTGTTAGTTATCGAGAACTGTTTCTCGGTTCACTCTACGTCCTGGGTATTAGATACCGGATCGGGATCCCACATATATAATATGTTACATGGGCTAAGAAAAGGTAGAGGACTGGGAATAGATGATCATTCCGTAAGAGTAGGGAATGGTGCAAATGTTGCAGCCAAAGCAGTTGGCGAATATCACCTTGTATTACCAAATGGTAATACATTGATTCTGAACGAATACTATTACATTCCGACCCTGATATGCAATTTTATATCAGTTTCTTTATTAAGTAAAGAAGGATATAATTTTGTAGTACAGGATAATGTTATGAACATCTTCCTGAATCAAAAGTTGATTGGATCAGGCTCGTTAAATAATGGCATATACGTTCTAAATCAAACCATAGTTCTTAATGTACAAAACACACACAAGAGGAAGAGTTCAGAAATGAACGAATCCTTCTTGTGGCATTGTAGACTAGCTCATATCAATGCGACACGACTAGCTAAGTTACATAAGGATGGATATTTGAATTCGTTCGAATTTTCATCTTATGATACTTGCCAGTCATGTCTCAAAGGAAAAATGACCAAAACTCCGTTTACTGGACACGGAGAAAGAGCTAGTGAGCTCTTGGGACTGATACATAGTGATGTATGTGGTCCTATGTCTACACATGCCAGGAATGGTTCTTCGTACTTCATTAAATTCACTGACGATCTCTCAAGATACGGACATGTGTTGCTTATGAAACACAAGTCTGAAGCTTTCGAGAAATTTAAGGAATATAAATCCGAAGTCGAGAACCAAACGGGTAAAATTATTAAAATCCTTCGATCTGATTGAGGAGGTGAATACTTGAGCACGGAGTTCCTGGACTTTCTAAAAGAGAATGGGATTCTCTCTCAGCTTACTCCTCCATATACACCACAGCACAACGGCGTATCGGAGCGGAGAAATTGCACCCTATTGAATATGGTGCGCTCTATGATGAGTGTTGCTGAGTTGCTTATTTCTTTTTGGGGACATGCACTGGCAACAGCTGCGGACCTATTGAATATGGTTCCTACCAAATCAGTGTCTACCACTCCATATGAGATATGGAAGGGGAAGATACCATGTCTTAATTATGTTAAGATATGGGGTTGTCCGGCCTATGTCAAAAGGCACAATCTGGACAAACTCGAGGCAAGGTCTGTTGTGTGCAAGTTTGTAGGATATCCCAAGCATTCGCGGGGGCATATCTTCTACCACTCTGAGAAACAAAAGTTGTTTGTTGCTCAACATGCCACCTTTTTAGAAAAGAAATTTCTTGCAAAAGAAATTAGTGGTCATGGGGTAGAACTGGAAGATGTTTCAGCAGCACAAACTACAACAGAAGATTTAGTTGAACCAGAGGATTCGATAGCTCCCAAGGAATCTCAGCCTCTCCGCCGATCTAGTAGGGTTCCTCATCCACCTGAGAGATGCTACGGTTTTCTCATTGGTGGTGGGAGCGAGAATTGCATCATGGAACATGATGACCCGACTAGCATCGAGCTGGCCATCACGAGTGGAGACTCTGTGAAATGGCTGGATGCAATGCGATCTGAGATGGAATTCATGTACACCAACAAAGTATGAACTTTGGAAGTTGCTTCTGAAGGGGTAAAACCCATTGGGAGCAAATGGATCTTTAAGAAGAAACTTGGTGTAGATTGAAAAGTTGAGACTTTCAAAGATAGACTTGTTGCAAAGGGTTTTCGTCAACGACCAGGTGTGGATGTCACGACCCGCAAGGTACGGAACGCGACCGGCACTTAAGTTACGAAACGTCTCAAGGCGTCCGTATAATAAGTAAGCCGAAGCCCAGAATACAAAACCCAATTAAGAATTAGAGTGAAGGAAACCGATTTATTTTAAGCATTTTACTCCATTAAAACCACATCAAGTTTCCTTTTTAAAACAACTTTCCCTTTTTTCAAAAATTCCGCCAGAATCTCCTTTGTAAAACAAGCCCCAAACGAGTACAAACAGGAATATAAATGAATAACATGAATATGGCATCCCCAAGCGGGAGCTAGCTCTTCGCCTCAAGGCGGTCACAAATCCCACGCAATGTAAAATAACAATGTGCATAAATAAGCATGAAGCACAAGTAAAATAACATGTCGACTCAAGTGAGCTCGACCCCAAATAACATAAGATCCATAAGTCTCACAACCTCGTCTCTAGGTCAATATACAATAATCCAAATAAAACTGGTACAGCTGAAATAGTAGCAGATGGAGTACTCTAGATACAATGAATGCATAAGGTGGTACAAAATGATAACAACCCACCTATGAGCAAAAGCCTCGAGTCCAGGCAAAAAGAGCAAAAGAGGCAAAAGTGTCCGCCACTACAGTGCTGACGGAACGGACCTGCAGAAAAGCTGTGGCACAACGGGGGTGAGTTTCCAGCTCGTGAGTAATAAATAACATCTACAAAGGTTATCGCATGCATGCACACAAGTATCCTAGCATCTCTAGCAGGCATGGCTATATGTACTAACAGGTATGTATGCTATATGAGTAAACTCAAGATCTCAACATGTAAGTACAAGAACTATTATTTCTTTCTTTTTTGAAACCCTTTTCAAATATCACCATAATATCCATGAAATCAACAAAATCCGTGTTCAACAACGACACCTCAAAACTGTCTCAATCTCATATATCCATGTCAAGTATCTCTGGTCTCAGCCATCCGGCTGATCCATCCCAAATATCCATATCTCAATCTAGCGGCCACGGTCGGTATCCTCTGGATATCTGCTGTGCCAAATGAAGTCACCGGTAGGTAATCTGTCCCCTGCCAGGCTCAACGCCATCTCCTGCGATCTTCTTGCCCCGGGGTACCTTATCGGGCACACCATGTACCCAAGACGGTTCATCCACCTCCTCGAAACGGGTCTTGAAAACCACAACAAACTCATGGTGGACGACACTTTACATCATTAGAAAACCGCAACTTTTATATTTTAAAAGATCATAAGTTTGAAATCTTGCGGCTTTTCCCCGAAATCCAGAAATATCATAAATCTCATGAAATCATCATGGGTGCATATATCAATGATAATGAATGCAAATGGTATCAATGTTCAAGTTGCAATGTATGATTTATACTAGGCATGAGCAAGTGATATAATGATATATATGCACGAGAATAGCAATTCTTATGATTTTATTTTAAATATTTATTGCAATAGCACAGGTCTAAGCAATTAGCATGTTTCAGATTTATAGTTATGTAGTATCGTGACATGGCAATTACCAGGGTGTGTGTGTACACATGAATAGTGTTCGTGCTGCATATAAAAACCTGGTAATGGTGCATGTGTCCTACAGAATGAGTTTGCGCATATGAGTACAACATATAAATCCTAACTGCAGCAACTATCATGCAAGTATTATTATTTCTCATGTCACAAGTAAATGTTAAAGTTTACTATTTTCAAGTTTACTAAATCTATTGGGCGACTTGCGCCATCCAAGCGATCGTCCCCCGTAGATGTGAAATCTACTCACCCGTGATCTTGCGCTAGGTGTGTCCGACCACCTGCTTCTCTTTCTCTGCTGCGCTCGAAGTCTCCGCCGGCGAACCTAGAATTTACAAAAGTCACCATATAAGGAAAAATCCTGCAAAACATGATATATTGATAAAAGGGATACGCGTGCGTGAAACTAAACGCGCGTGCACACGACACGTCGTGATGCGCAAAAACCCACCAGAACCTACTCTGACGCGCTGTGTCGCGCAGCGCGCCATAGAACCACGCGTATCACGCGCGTGTAGCACAAGACTTAAAACATCGAAAACACGTTTATAGCTCCAGATTTTGCCTCTGGGCCTAACTTAAAAACTTGCAGGTACCAACAGACTAAGCTACCCAACAGAGCCCCACACCCAAAAACCCAACACCCCACCCCCTACTCTGGCCGCAATTTGCGGCCAGAAGGAATAAACCGGCGGCCTCAAATGTGAGGTGGGTCCCCGTGCTTTGTGTGTGTGTCCCTGCTAGTCTCTCCATGCTACAGTTTTCCTAATTTTATCCTGAAGGGCTCGGGTCAACAGCAGATCTAACAGAGGCTAAAAAGTCACTAAAACTGCTAAATTACGCCAAGTCGGATAAATCGAGTATATTTGTGACATCTGGGGCAAATCTCTGGTTAACTGGTCTCAACAGCACCTAATTAGGCTACTCTAACCATCACAACCAATACTTTGCCAAAACTCACCTAAATTACCCAAGATTACCACTAAAACATATAATAAACACTAAATTAAGCTAGATAACCATAACTTTAGCAATTAGGAGTCGGGTTAGGGGGTTATACCTCTAGAGACCCTAGATGAAGGAGAAGAGAAAGAGGAGGAAGTGGGTGTGCTGCTGTAGTGCTGCTGCTACAGCTCCAAGTGCTGCAATTCCTTTGCTACTGCTGCTGTTCTGCTCCAGTGCTGATGCCGTTGCTGTTGTTTTGTGATAGTGTAGTTGTGTGTGGGTTGCTGTTGCAGCTGCTACTGCTGTTGTATTTGGTGTAGTGTGGTGAAGTGTTGTGTGAGTGTGGTTTTGAAGTTGGGGCTGTTTGCAGTAGCTGGTGTTGCTGTTTAATGCTGAGCTGAGGCTGAAATGTGCTGATATGAGCTGAGATTGGGCTGATGGTGTTGATTTGGTGGCTGATGTGCTGAGCTGATGATGTATTTGGCTGATGTTTGCCTATGATGTGTGTGTGTGAGGGAGAAAGGTGTGAGTGACGTGAGTGTTTGAGGGCTAAGCAAAAAGTTTTGAAAAGAATGGAGTGTGACACAATCCTAGAGCCACCATTCTCTCTTCCCTCATTAAATGCTTGCATGACACCCATCACAATCTCTCCTTCTCATCACAAGTCAACCCTAAACCCTAATCACCCTTAACCAAATCTAAAACTCATAATTATCCCAATTAGCTTAACCAAGTGTGTTAGACCACCATGGTTGGCTAAACATGGTTAACCCACCATGCACACCCAAACTTGGTAACCCTAGGCTTAACCCTAGTTATCATGCACAAGTGTGTATGGTCGGCATAAAATTCTACAAAAATAACCATAAAACCAGATAAATTATTAGAAACCCTTTTTGGTAAACTTTTTACCAAAAAACCCCACATAAACACATAATTACCACTAACCCTAAACTCAGGTGTTACAGTGGATTATGATAAAACTTTTTCTCTAGTGGCTATACTTAAGTCCATCCGGATCCTACTTGCCATTGCTGCATACCATGACTACGAAATCTGGAAAATGGATGTTAAGACCACCTTTCTAAATGGTGATTTGGAAGAGTGCGTGTACATGACTCGGCCAGAGGGCTTCGTAGACAGTGGGAGCGGTGGAAAGGTGTGCAAGCTGCTTAAATCCATCTACGGGTTATAGCAGGCATCGCGGAGTTGGAACATCTGTTTTGATGTCGTTGTCAAAGAATTTGACTTCGTCAAAAACGTAGATGAACCTTGTATATACAAGAAGGTGGCAGAGAGTAAGGTTGTCTTCCTTGTATTGTACGTGGATGACATACTCTTGATAGGAAATAATATTCCTATGCTGCAATCGGTCAAGCTCTTCTTATCACAAAGATTCTCAATAAAAGATCTAGGTGGTGCCTCCTACATCTTGGGGATTAAGATCTATAAGATAGATCAAAACAGATACTGGGATTGTCCCAATCCAGGTACATTGACACCATACTAAAGAGGTTTAGTATGGAAGAATCCAAGCGTGGGTTTTTACCCACGATCTCAGAACTCACTCTCTCCAAAAAGATGTCTCCCAAGACTGATTTGGAGAGAGCTCACATCCAAGAGATACCCTATGTTTCGGCAGTAGGCTCTATCATGTACGCGATGCTATGTACCAGACCCGATGTAGCATACTCACAAAGTGTAGTAAGTAGGTATCAAGCAGATCCAGGAGAGAGTCACTGGACAGCAGTGAAGAGCATTCTCAAGTACTTGAGAAGGACTAAAGAGATGCTCTTAATGTATGGTGATGGAAAACTCCAAGTGGAGTCCTTTACCGATTCGAGCTTCCAGAGTGATAAGGACGACTCTAAGTCGGTCTCGGGATTTGTCTTTACCCTCAATGGAGGGGCGGTATGCTGGAAGAGTTCCAATCAGGAAACCGTGGCAGACTCGACGATGGAGGCTGAATACATCGCTGCCAACGATGCTTCTAAAGTGGCTGTCTGGATGAAGAAGTTCATAACTGAACTTGGAGTGGTTCTATTTATTGTGTATCCAATACCTTTGTATTGTGATAACAATGGAGCGGTGGCTTTGGCCAAGGAATCCAGGTCCCATCAGCGATCCAGGCATATTCTAAAGCGGTATCACCTGATCCGGGAGATAGTTGATCGCCGGGAGATCGAGATCAGGAGAGTTGACACGAAGAACAACACAGCGGATCCACTCACGAAGGCCATTCCCCAGTACAGTTCAAGAGACTCTTCGGGATGTTGGGTATGCGATACTACAACAACTAGCCCTAGTGCAAATAGGAGATTGTTAGTTGTATGTATACCCTAGAGGCCATTATTGTACATATGATGTATATTATAGTGGATGATTGGACATATATAGAGAAGACTTTCTTTCTCGACATGATAGTTTGCCATCTGGTTGCTCTTTATCATAACATGTATACTTGTCCCTTGATACTGTCTCTTGATACTGTCTCATGGTTACATGTTGGAAAATCCCTCAGGATATGTACTTGACTACCAGGATTATGATGCAGATCATACTAGTGGGGCCATGGTATTCCATAAGTTCATCCTTTAATGTTCCTAGTCGTGGGTGTATCGAGACAGGGCATCGATATACCAGAATAGACTAGCGTATACGCATCTCGACCTATGAGATGGGCGATCGATGATCCCATATCCATTGGTGTTTGACATCAGAGATGGTATACGGGTGCTCGGTGGAGACTGGGTACACTGGACGGACTCGCCGAGAACTCCTAGATGGTATTATACCTAACGTCAGATAGCAGTTCTCTGGTGACACTGGTACAGGTTAGTCTGTAGACCCGAGATCGTCATAGAGACTTGTGTGATTCCCACTGTGCTTTGATTTGCACCTTACCACATTGAAGAGGACGTGCAAAACATTGGTTTTTGGGTACAGTCCCGAGTCACATGGAGGAAATGAGCTATAGGAAGGAATTTCGTCTCTACCGGTATTAGGGGTAGATGTCGTGTTGTGCTCGATTGGCTATAACTGGAAGTCCCTGGCTATGGCTGATTTAGAGATTTACTGGTAAGTATTATCGGTAGTTTCTCGACCCGTTATGAGCCTCGTATTGGCATGACTTATCGAGTTATTGGGGTCTGACGTTTACCACCCTAGACTTGATATGCGACATCTTAGACGAAGAGACCAGACTATACGGTAGTGTTACTGATAGGATTTACAGGAGCTAGAGTGGGCTTGCTTGTTGATCTTCTGATCATTCAATACCCAGGTAGCCGTTACATCCAGTTAGTACCGATGACGGCTTGTGGGTGCTTGATATGATCATCACCTACTGTCGGCGTATTGACAAGTCTTTAGAGCCCTACACAGAGGTTTTACTGGCTCACGAAAAACAAAGTAGGAGTACATATGTGATATGTGCAGAACCAAGATTAATACGAGTATCTGATACTGTATTCTATTATCGCGATATTTGTATCGGTCGGTTATATGTGATATAGCCGGGTTATCGAATCAAGTGTTGATTCAATAAGTTGGTACATATAATATTAGTCGGTTATATGTAATATAGCCAGATTATTAAATCAAGTGTTGATTTGATAATTTAGTGTATAATTTTATATTTGATATACTAGTTTACATTAACTAATATTAGCTCACTTAAGCATTTATTTTTCTCGCATGTGCACACTTAATATATATGTGATATATATTAATTGTGTTTTATTATGTGTCATGGTTGATGATACATGCAACATGGGTGTATGATACTTACACCATGATAAATATAATGTAGGGTTTATTTATTTATTGTAATTCAATTATTAGTTGGAAATTTGTCACATGGCATGAAGCTTTGAAAAGCTTGGAGAACCATTGACTTAGTCCACAAGTTTTGTCTTACACTAGATATTTGTTAACCCAACCATTATGTAAACTCATGGTTAAGTCTTTACATGAGTAATATTAGATATTTTCTCACCCATGGTTTCCATTCACTCTCACAATATTATCTCTCTTCATCTTCTTCTTCAAGCTCAAGAGCTCTCTAGATTTTGTGCAAGTGAGAAATATTAGTGAGAAAATCAATTCTAAAGTGAGATGAAATCCTACTTCATCATGCTCTACTAGATTAGCACTTTAGTATAGGGTGTTAGCTTCACTAATCTCTCATTAGTGAAGTAGTAGCTTAGGTTAGTATCTTCTCGACGTAGATCATTTTCGGCCTCGAAGACTTCGCGCAAGCTCGTTCCTTTCACCTTGTGAAGCCATGCTCGAGTCCAGAAGATCACTACTTAGAGCGAAGGGACTACTACACGGAGATATTGAAGTGAAGGACCGGTATACAAAAGTTTTATTCCTAGTTCACATAGTTGTAAAGCAGTTTACAATATATTTCGTATGATTCTCTAGTTAAACATCCTAGGTTAGAGTACTTTAGCATGACAAAAATTTGAAAATGGCATGGACGATACCTCCCGAAACCTTGTTGTCGTGCATAAGAACCCTATAAGACACCTCGAAATATCATATCAAGAGAAACCGCGTTTAAAAGCAATACATAATTCCCTTTGAAATATAACTATGGCTCTCAAATCCATAGATCTCATAAAAACAGCATCTCAATGCATATAACCATAAAATACGATGTATGCAACATAGAGTAGTAATATGAGCATATCGAGTATATCATGCAAGCATGTCAAGTGATAATACTGAACAATGAATGTACTTTTACGTTTAAGATTAATCTTCTGATATGGCAGTTCTACTGTGTAAGTGGCATGACAATTACCGATGAAGAATGTGTGTGAGCCAGAAAATCTGTGTAAGTGTAGCATATGCATCAACGGTAATTATGCAGGTGTACTAGCAATGATATCATATAATATTAAATACGGGAAACATGATATGTACATCACGGAGGGTAATATCCTACGTCGGCGATCCCACCTCATAACATCCGATATGACAATAATCATCGATCATCATCCTCAAATCACTAGCATGGATCATTCATCCGGTAACTCATCATGTACGGTAATCCATCGTACGGTAACATCAAACAGAATAGGGATTCTATCGTCCTATTCGTCAATAAGGGTACGGATCTAAAGTCTCGTACGGCATATCACTCTTTAGCCGCATAAATAAATAAATATACACATATATCTCAAATCACATTTGCATCAATCTCATATAATGATATCTTTCATATACGTTATATCTTATAAATCTCAAGTCGTATCAATCCCTCATACCACTATCAACTCATACTTGTCCTCTTTCAATTCATACTTATCATGATTCACTTTCTCATTTCATATTCTTATATATCAATCCGAGTCATCTATATCTATCATCACAATATCCCACATCGTGTAATCTTATATACCTATATCACATTCTCATATATCAATCCGAGTCATCTATATCTATCATCACAATATCCCACATCGTGTAATCTTATATACCTATATCACATTCTCATATATCAATCCAATTCATCTATATCTATCATCACAATATCCCACATCGTGTTATCTTATATACCTATATCATATTCTCAAGTAAATATATCCATTAGTGTCAACTTTTATCATATCATCTCTTACTAACTCTTACTAAATCCTATAATCAGGTTATCTTAAGCTCGTAGCATATCCTTTATCAAAATATAATTTATAAAACGGTCTTCCATATCAATGGTTGCGGGAGTGCTATACGCCATCCACCCGACTTCCCCCATAGATATAAATCTACTCACCTGATAAACTCCTCGCTTAGCCGAAATCGATGTGCTTCGTCGTCTTGGAAGTCCACGCGAAGGTACCTACAATCAATACACAATCGCAATACTATTAAAACCAATATCCGAAAACCGATACGGCACACGAAGTGCTCATAGGTTAGAACCTGTAGCTTATGCATGCAAAAACAACCAAACAACCCTCGTTGTTGATGTACAAACGTCGAAATACCAAAACCACGCATTCAAATACAAATACCAAAACCACGCATTCAAATATATTTAAAACATAGCCAAACACTCTCAAGCAGCTCCCAGATTTTGGTTTGGGTCAATTGGGATTAAACAAACAATATAGTAGCCAGGTTGTAGGAAGTAGGGGTCACAGTCAAAAACTCAAGACCAGAACCCAAAAGAAGTCCGGCGAGAGTGTGCTAAATTCCGGCGCTGCAGGTCTAAGTAGGGGCAAATGGGTTAATACTTCGGTGGTGGTCTTCTAGTGGTTTATCTAGGTCAATGGACTTGTTTGATTTTCTCATAAACGTCTCAGAAAGCTCCAAATACCCTGTAGGCTAACAAACTCCACAAAACCGACACGTGACAAATTCTAAGTTCGTGTATCGATTTCTAAACTCATTTCCAGGTCAGGAAATCAAAGGTCTTACAAACACTCACTACACATCAATTAACCACATAACAGCAACTTGTAAATTCTAAGATCATATAACCTAACTAATACGAAATCTAAACTAACTAGGCTATATAAACACGATTACTAATATAAAAGTGAAGAGATTACCTCATTTAGCAACTTAGGAAAATTCTTGAGTTGTCTAAACTCTTCAAAATCCAAAATTTGAATGGTTCAAAGGGTTTAGGATAGGCATGTGCATCTTTTTAATGAAGGTGGCATGAGGTTTAGAGAAAGAATTGGAGATTATGCATGGAGGTAGTGAGATGAATATATGAAGAAGAATGACATGAAAAAAACAATGGGGGATGAATTAAGGCGGCCAAGTCTCATCTTCTCACTCTCTTATGCTCGCTCTCGCTCACAATTATCCCCTGAACTCACTCTCTCAACAAAATATCTCTTTTGTTTCTTCTCTTTTTGTTTTATCTCACAAAATATCTCATGGCATCTAATTCTATTCTTTTCACACATAAATAAAACCAAAGGCAACATGACATGGTGCACTAACCATGGAAAAATATAGAAATACGGATTTGGCTAAATAGCGATTAGTAACGTACTAATCAATTTTAGTTTAAACTTGTATATAATTAATTATAAAAATGCCAAAATCCGATAAATATCTTTTTTAATGAATAAATCATTTTAATCTCCGATTATTTTCCAAATATTTTTATATACTTATACTATTTTACGAAAAAACCCTATTCGCAAATCGAATAGTTTTCGCGAAATATATTATTTTAATATTAAATTTCCAAAAATAATATTTTATATTTTTGAAATGTTACAGTCTTCCCCCCTTAAATAAATTCGGTCCCCGAATTTAAATTTAAATCCCCAAATACTAAAACATTTCAATAATCAGCTCAAATCAACGGGGCTCCGAAAACTTGGAAGATACAGAAATACCACAGTGCATCATGTGCGTCTGAAAATGAGTACGAAACTCAAAATCAAACTCCGTCAAGTATCACGCAATCACTGGAGCTATAAAGGAGATACAAATCTCAAATTCCACTATTGGAATCCAATTGCACTATAGTCAAATCATAATACATATATAGTACGCATCCTTGCAAAACCATTTTAAAAGATGAATAACTCATACCAAATCTTCTTTTCCAAATCACCGTGCTATTCGTAGCTCACGGAACAAGTGGCGGACGATCATTTGTAAAGTAGTAAATATATACTTATATATGTTTTGCTCAATTATACGTCCTGCCTTTTTAAAACATCCTAGAAGGTTCTCTTTGTAAAATTTCGTGTCACTCGCGGACACGTAGGAAATAGCGAGACTATAGCTCCTTTTTGAAAACCTTTTGGTAACTTTTTATGCATGCAAAAGTACTCAGGCACTGTCCTCAGATCAGTCCTGCTCGACTACTATATAACATAGTAGCCATCATCAAAACGCGATACTCATAAATAAAACCAGCCTCAAAAGGCGTATCCAACATCACATGCGTCTGGTGCGCACGGAAATCAAATCTAATACAAGTGCCACGAATGTGCACAAAAGAAAAATTAAGAGCAATGGGTGTGCACGAAAAGTATCTGTCCAGTGCAACGGATGTGCATGACAACAATATCAAGTGCATCTATAGTGCACAAAAATCTCAACCCGGTGCAACTAACATGCACGAATGAAAATCCCAATCAAGTGCATCCAATATGCACGAATAAAAATCCCAATCAAGTGCATCCACAGGCACGAATAAAAATCTTTATCGAGTGCACCCGGTATGAACAAAATCTCATATCATGCGCCCAACATGAGCGAAAATCCAAAACAAGTGCGTCTGCTCTGTATAAAACATCTAATGCAATAGTGTGCACAATAACGAACTTCAAGTGCAGACGCTCAAGAAAACATAAATCTGGTGCAACTACAAATCAGGTGCAATGCACGAAAAAAAATCTAGTGCAACAAATATACGAAATTTGCACGAAAACTCATCAATATCTCAAATGCTCACAAAAACAGCACCGAGTATAGCAAGGTGTATAGAATCATAAATGTGTGCAACTGTGTCCAAAAAATCCATCCCAATGCACTGCAAGCACATATAAGCTATACTGAGTGCAAAAATCAAGTCAAGTGCGTATGACATGCATGAAATCAAAATAGACAGTATTGAATCCACGAAACCATAAATACGTGCTACGATGGCACTAATCGATACCAAGTGTAATAGATATGCACAAATCATAAACCAATGTAGCGGTGTATAGAATATAAATCAAGTGCAATAACTGTGCATAAAATATAAATCTCCAGTAGGTACAGCCATGGAGCATAAAAACATAAATCATAAAACCCAATCATAGAAACTCAAGTCCAAGCGATAAAAGTGTGATATTCGGATCACAAAACGCAAATCGCAATAACTGACATTGAGGTACATCTCCTACAATGTCGAAAAAAATATGCCGATGCGCCCAAAGCTGGCAGAGTAAGATCATCTATTTGCCTCTTGCTCACAGTATGGCGTCTTCGGTCTCTGGATTCCCTATTTTTCCATGGATTACCAATCTCACGATCCTTCTGCTCGTCGACCTGGTCAGGTGTACTAACGGAACAGTTCCGCTCTGGAACTCCTCTGATCACCGTTTAGCCAATCAACATGACCACTCTCAACGGCACATTACTGACGGCGGCATCTGGTCCTCTGAATACGCACGATATAACTGATCCTGGATGCAAATCTTTATCGCTGCGGTGTCCTGGAAAGAACCTGCCCATGGCTTCTTCCGATCTCACCTATGCCGAACTATACGAAGGTTGGCACTCTTGCTTAACTCTTTTCTCATAACCGGACAGCTGTGTCCTCGGCACGGCTTTCATCTGGAATTTGGCTGTATATAACGCCTCTGCACACATATCAATCCTCTGGCATCAACGGAGAGTAACAACCGCTCGTTAACATCTCGCACGAACCTCTTGTTCTACTCGTCTTTATTATCGTCCACTTCGACGTCATCTCTTGCTATCTGCATATTGCAATTCGTTCTTAGCTACAGTCAATCTGGAGTCTCTCACACGGACTCAAAATACGAACTCGGTATGTTCATCACTCTGTAGAAACTATCTAGCCAAACACGTCCTCGGAAACTCGTCCAAATCATCGGAGGAATACACTTTATTCGTCCGTTCTAGATCAACTCACAACGCATCTGGTGAGGTCTTTCTATCTGAAACTGGTCAACTTACTGATCTCACATCGGGGCATACGACGAACAACGTCCTCTCTTGAACAATCTACTCTAGATCCAAGTAAGATCCTTCAATTGGAATTCTTCGACTCAACTGAGCCTGTATCGGTACATCAAATCTGACGAATTATATCAGTCGCTCAACTCGAGATAGACTAGCTATCTTCTATCACATCTCTGCCTGAAAGCTCCAGCAGTTTCAGATCATAGACTATGGAAACGACATCCCATCAATCTCAGCAACAGCTGGGTCATCTGTCTGCACGGTAGACAACATCACGATCTCTAAGGTAGGTTGTACATCAACAGTCCTCCCAATCTGACAGCCTCTATCAATGGCCCGATCATCCGGTGCAAAACTGAACACTCTCCTCTAACGAGAGATCACAACACAACACTATACCTACACGTCCCTATGTCACCAGAAACAACATGGTCAGCCCTCGTCCGTGACGAGCTCGCTCTGACCATATCTCTAGCAGCAGATCTCTCTGCGCTCAAACCAAGGTGACAAGAATCTCAAGCAGGTATCGATGAAGATAGATCAAATGAACGAAAGAAATCAACATATCACAACTGGATATATGATCATAGGAACGAATAGTATCACGGATCTCAAAATAAGTACATCCTAAGGATTCTTAAGTGGAGTATCGTATCGTAAATATGTCACGGAACATATGTACGGTATGTCACTCTACTCAAGCTACCTACTTTATCAATCAAGGTCAACCTATGAAACGAAAGTTCGGGTCTAATACCCCCCCGTTAAGTCTAAGTTCCGTAAGGTCAAGCCTAGGTTCTGAAATATATACGCCCTAGACTCCGCGTAGTCAAACCCAGACTCAAACCAAGGTTAAACCTAACGCTCTGATACCAAGTTTGTCACAACCCATAATTTAGCACGTGACCGACACTTAAATTACGCAACGTCTAAAGGCGTGACGTAATCAAGTAAGACGAAGCCCGGAAAATCTAAACCTCTTTGCGGAAAATAGTAGGGATACAGTTTTGAAATAAAGGTATAATGAATCATGTTTTTCTTTGAATGCATAGCTAATGAAACATGAAAATGCAAGTGGATTATACTACAGTTGAAAACTTGTTTCATCTTTAAAAATTTGGACAGCACCTCCCTTGTATATTTTGATCCAAAACCAAATACACAACAATATATAGGCATCCTCAAGCGGGAGCTAGCACTTTGCCAATTGGCAGAATCACAACCACGCAAAACATATATACGACGCCCAACGGCGAAAATCAACCCAGAAAGACCAAATAAAGAAACAAGGCATCAAAATTCAAGAAAGCGGTCATAAACCCATCGCTCTAAGTCTCGCACAATATCCAAATCTGACTAGGTCTACAAATATTCAAATTCTAGTCTCTGGAGTTTATCTAGATCAATGGAATATAAAATACGATAGTGGGAACGATCCAACATGCGTCCCTCCTGCCAAAGCAAAACACCCTGGATGAAGCCGTGTGCTAACGATACCGCAACTGATCCCAAGCGGTCAAACCTGCAAGAATTGTGGCACAACGGGGATGATTTGCCAACTCGTGAGTAGAAAACATCAGCAAGTAGAAATCTAATAAAACAACGATTTCCTAGGTCACTATATCCTGAAGGTAATATTATGATATCTAGGGTGACCACCTATGCATATATGTCAACAATTGACCAATACAATGACATATATAAATAAACATCCGACATCATATGCCTGTATGCATGTGGATATCATCCACGTGTCCATCAACGACACAAAAAATATCATGGAACCTGAGTGTCCCACACCGACACTCGAAACATCATGAAAACATATGCATGTATATATATATGAGGATATTAACCACGTGTGTCCATCAACGACACATCAAAATCATGGAACCTGAGTGTCCAACAACGACACTCAAAACATCATGAAACCCGTGTCCAGCATCGATACGTAAATTCTCATATCTCAGGATCCATAAGTCCGGATCAGCCCATATCACGACTACGGTCGGTATCCTCCAGATATCCTCCACGCCAAACAATATAGGGCTCCGTCAGTCCGGATCGGCCCATATCATCTCACGACTCTGGTCGGTATCCTCCAGATATCCGCCGAGCCCAAAACTATCACCGGTAAATAGTGCTCCCCAGGCTAGGCTCATAGTCTACATCTCGAGCTTCTTGCCCGGGGGTACCTCACCGAGTCCACCATGTACCCACAGACGGTGCCTCTCGCTACTCGAATCGAGTATACTTACTGCTCAGAACCAAGAAAACTCATGGTGGACATCTCGAAATATCATATCAAGAGAAACCGCGTTTAAGGGAGCGCCGAAGACCGAAAGTGAACTAGCCCTACTCATGTACAGAGATGGAACCCTCCCACTCACTGGACCAAACACCTCAAAGGTATTGAAGGCGTACAAAAATTCCCTTTGAAATATAACTGTGGTTCTCAAATCCAGAGATCTCATAAAAATAGCAACTCAATGCTTATAACCATAAAATACGATGTATGCAACATAGAGTAGTAATTTGAGCATATCGAGTATATCATGCAAGCATGTCAAGTGATAATACTGAACAATAAATGTACTTTTATGTTTAAAATTAATCTTCTGATATGGCAGTTCTACTATGTAAGTGGCATGACAATTACCGATGAAGAATGTGTGTGAGCCGGAAAATCTGTGTAAGTGTAGCATGCGCATCAACGGTAATTGTGCAGGTGTACTAGTAATGATATCATATAACATTAAATACTAGAAACATGATATGTACATCACGAGGGGTAATATCCTACGTCGGCGATCCCGCCTCATAACATCCGATATGACAATAATCATCGATCATCATCCTCAAATCACTAGCACGGATCATTCATCTGGTAACTCATCGCGTACGGTAATCCATCGTATGGTAACATCAAACAAAATAAGGATTCTATCGTCCTATTCGTCAATAAGGGTACGGATCTAAAGTCTCGTACGGCATATCACTCTTCAGCCACATAAATAATATATATACACATATATCTCAAATTACATTTGTATCAATCCCATATAATGATATCTTGCATATACGTCATATCTTATCAATCTCAAGTCATATCGATCTTGATCTCATCCCATACCACTATCAACTCATACTTGTACTCTTTCAATTCATACTTATCATGATTCACTTTCTCATTTCATATTCTCATATATCAATCCGAGTCATCAATATCTATCATCACAATATCCCACATCGTGTAATCTTATATACCTATATCATATTCTCATATATCAATCCGAGTCATCTATATCTATCATCACAATATCCCACATTGTGTTATCTTATATACCTATATCATATTCTCAAGTAAATATATCCATTAGTGTCAACTTTTATCATATCATCTCTTACTAACTCTTACTAAATCCTATAATCAGGTTATCTTAAGCTCGTAGCATATCCTTTATCAAAATATAATTTATAAAACGGTCTTCCATATCAATGGTTGCGGAGGTGCTATACGTCATCCACCCGACTTCTCCCGTAGATATAAATCTACTCACCTGCTAAACTCCTCGCTTAGCCGAAGTCGATGTGCTTCATCGTATCGGAAGTCCACGCGAAGGTATCTACAATCAATACACAATCGCAATACTATTAAAACCAATATCTGAAAACCGATACGGCACACGAAGTGCTCATAGGTTAGAACCTATAGCTTACGCATATAAAAACAACCAAACAACCCTCGTTGTTGACGTACAAACGTCCAACAACCAATCAAATCCAAATACCAAAACCACGCATTCAAATATCTTAAAAACATAGCCAAACACTCTCAAGCAGCTCCCAGATTTTTGTTCAGGTCAATTGGGATTAAACAATTAATACAGTAGCCAGGTTGTAGGAAGTAGGGGTCACAGTCAAAAACTCAACACCAGAACCCAAAAGAAGTCCGACGAGAGTGTGATAAATTCCGGCGCCGCCGGTCTAAGTAGGGGTAAATGGGTTCGTACTTCGGTGGTGGCCTTTTAGTGGTTTATCTAGGTCAATGGACGTGTTTGATTTTCTCATAAACGTCTCAGATAGATCCAGATACCCTGTAGGCTAACAAACTCCACAAAACCGACACGGGACAAATTCTAAGTTCATGTATCGATTTCTAAACTCATTTCCAGGTCAGGAAATCAATCTCTAAGGTCTTACAAACACTCACCACACCTCAATTAACCACATAACAGTAACTTGTAAATTCTAAGATCATATAACCTAACTAATAGGAAATCTAAACTAACTAGGCTATATAAACACGATTACTAATCTAAAAGTGAAGAGATTACCTCATTTGGCAACTTAGGAAAATTCTTGAGTTGCCCAAAGTCTTCAAAATCCAAACTTGAATGGTTCAAAGGGTTTAGGATCGGCATGTGCATCTTTTTAATGAAAGTGGCATGGGGTTTAGAGAAAGAATTGGAGATGGTGCATGGAAGTAGTGAGATGAAGGAGAGGAAGAAGAATGAAATGAAGAAAACAATGGGGGATGAATTAAGGCAGCCAAGTCTCACCTTCTCACTCTCTTATTCTCACTCTCCCACTCACAATCATCCCCTACACCCACTCTCTCAACAAAATATCTTTTTTGTTTTATCTCACAAAATATCTCATGACATCTAATTCTATTCTTTTCACACACAAATAAAACTAAATGCAACATGATATGGTGCACTAACCATGGAAAAATGTAGAAATACGAATTTGGCTTAATCGCGATTAGTAGTGTACTAATCAATTTTAGTTTAAACTTGCATATAATTAATTATAAAAATGCCAAAATCCGATAAATATCTTTTTTAATGAATAAATCATTTTAATCTCCGATTATTTTTCAAATATTGGTATATACTTATATCATTTTACGAAAAACGCATATTCGCAAATCGAATAGTTTTCGTGAAATATATTATTTTAATATTAAATTTTCAAAGATAATATTTTATATTTCTGAAATGTTACAATGGATATAAACTATAGAAGAGATAGTATATATTTGATATACAAAAAGATTTAATTAAATAAGTATATTTGATATACTATTCATATTTAATTAAATGAGAGTAAAATCGTCAAATACAATTTGGCTTACGACTCAAGATAATATATGATATTAGATGGGTAAATAATACATGCCTATATATATGTATTAATTATATTATGAATAATGTGTGTGTGTTGATATATATATAAATATTTATAAAATAATATTAATGCGCACTTGATGTAGAAATATTATGTGTGACATATACATATGTAATGTACATGTATGGACCAAAAATTACAAGAGCCAACATGTATTAAGTTGCAACTAATTAGTTTTATTAAGGAGTTAAATAAACTAATTAATTGAGAGGGTTTAAATTTAAAAACTATATCCCTATGTATAGTCTTCTAAAGATACAAACCCTAACCATAACAATTTCCTCTTCCTCTCTACAAAAGTTCCGGCCCTCGCCTCCTTCCTCTTTGGCCGAAAATTTTTGTGAGATAAATTAAAATTTTGATTTTTAATTTCTCTTCCTTAATTAATACTTATTTCTAATTAATTAGATTAACTAATTAATTAATTAGAGTTCATGGATCTTGGAGATTTGTGTGGAGGTAAGTAAAGAGATCATCAAAGTGTAATCAAGTAGCCATAATTAGAAATCGCTAGTACAGCGAACGAAATGCAAATCCGATTTTGCGCTAAGGTATACATCATCTCAAATCAATTAAGTGTTAATTGATTTCTTTAATTATTAACATAATTTATAAATCTAAATTGGTGTTGATGTAAAAAATTTAATTTACCCTTCCGCTGTGTTTACACCAATTTTCACCAACAATTGCTCTTGGTCATCCATTGGTGCAACAGGTATTTACAATTTAGATTTTATACATGTGGAAATCTTTTTATGAATAGAATTTATTCTAAATAGAAGAAAATTTATTGCTTAATATGAAAGTAGCATATTCTCTTGGCAGTGTTCTTTAGACATAGATTTATATAACTACGTTCCTTGAACAGCTATTTCGATACAGATTCTCTTGAATCCTTTTTCTCTTTTACATTGTGAGGACTTATTACTTACAAGAGATATTAGTGTTTGATAGGTAGTCTGTCTAGTATCACAAAATGTACACTCACAGCTACACATGCAAATAGTTCTAATTCTGTATTTTCACTATAAAAGGCCAAGTCCTTTAGCATTTGATAGAATTCAGTTGCTTAATGCTAACCAATTATCTCAAATACTTTACTGAATCTAAAAATTTGGTTACAAAGGCATGTTGTGTAAGAACTCTACTAAATGAAATGAAGAGGGGCAACACATTTCGAATCGAAGTTATTTATATGTGCATTGGTGGGTCTCTAATTCTCATTTATTTATTGATAAATTGTTGATTGGAATAGCATTTACTGCAACTGTATTTCTATTTAATGTTTTTAGTGACCAGTGAAAATGGTACATGAAAGCAAAAAATATAAAAGAACAACTATCAGCATAAGTTGTTGCGTCCAAAATAGTTGTTGCGACAAATAATTTAGTTATATGCAGTCTGCCATCTATCTATTTAGTTCCAGTATTAATATATTATTTCTATATCGTAATGTTGTATGGATTTATTCTAAATTTAAAAAGCCAATTATGATATGATCCATGAATTTGATACTGAGTGAACTGCTTTGAAACTATTATGCACAGGATCAAGAATATGGCTGTTACTATTTTAGGTGAGAAGATACGGTTGTCGTGCTCCCCGATGCTCGAAGCTTGTAGTCCTACAGCTATTTACTCAGAAACACGGTCTCTTATATAATCATGCTTGAAGGTTGTAGTCCTACAAGTATTTACTTAACAACATAGTCATTATCCCGATCAGGTTTACTTCTAATACTCGACAACATTGTCATAATCCTGATTCATACAAAAAACATGGAATTGTCGATCGCTTGCTTGTCTATATTACATCCCGAGGAGAAAGATGTCCATGATGAAGAAAGATGTAATATCTTTTTTCCCTTTTCTTTTGTAGTGAAATATGTTGAATTATAAGTACTTTTGAGCATAATGTTTTGAGTGCGAGATTAGAGGAAGCTACGATAACTTGTATTTGTTTTTTCAACTTTGTATTGGATTGTGTATAGCTTGATTAGTTTCTCTTTGATTTTAATCTTAATATATCCTTTTATGTTATAATTGTTTTGGAGTGTCATATGTTTTTGATATCATTGGTATTAATATAATGTTTATTATTAATTAAAATTACAGGATGAAAAAAAATTAATTTTTAAAAAAAATTAAACCCTTATGGGGAAGGTTCAGACCGTCCCAATTGACTACCATTGGGAGCGGTCTAGACGTTCCGTCCCCGTGAAAAGTTGGGGACGGTCTAGACCGTCCCTTGCCAAAATAGGGACCCAACCAATGTGGTCGGGCTCTAAAAGGGGCAGTCCAGACCGCCCCCATTGGTATCAATGGGGACGGTTTGGACCGTCCCCAATGCTTACCCTCATAGCAGTGGAAGGAACCGAGTGGTTTAAAAACTTAGTTATTTTGAAAAACGGATTGGTTTCTACAACATTATATTATATTTATTTGGTGTACATTAATCATATTAATTTAGTCCCATCATTTAATTTCCTATCACACCAAACACAATATACGAAAAGATAATAGAATATTTTTATATACCAATTGCAATCGCCATGAGGTATCAGGTCTTCACTGTTAGATTACTTAACTAACAGCAGGACGGATACAGGGCTTTTGCAATTGTAAAATACATACAAACATTTATTTTATATGTGTGTGTGCACGCGCGCGCGCGCAAGTAATCACATCACAGGCATATGGTAAACATCACAAAAAATAGAATAGTCGGATACTAGGAATCTCGCGTTTCACTTGAGCCGTAAATGAAACGCAATATTCCACAGTCGTGTGAATAACCCTAACATAACCAAACACAAAGCCCCTACAAGCGCGGCGAGCCACCCTCTAATCCTAGAACGAGACGATCCGGCCTCAACTCCTCGAGGGGGCCACCTAGCGCATTCAAGAATCCGGCGGCTCGAACACTCCTCCACGAGACAACCTGTTTTATATACATACATCGAATAGGACTCGAAGGTCCAAATAAAAGAATATACATTTTGCAGGCCACGGAGTACATGGATTGAAATTATAGCCATTATATACATTCACATTCACACGATGAGCTATTCAACGTGACAATCCAAACCAATACAAACACATCAACATCATATACACTAAAATGCAACCTAGTCTAATTGATCACACATCAATTAGGCTATGTTTACCAGCACATAACCTTATATATGTTAATCCAACTCGATCAAACACTTTGATTGACTTGAATTGAAGAAATGGCCATAGAATTCAAAATCCCCAAACCCTAGACATTTGAAATTTCCAAGAATGAAATTCAAGAGCCCTGAAGCTCACAAAACCCCCTAATTTTGCTTGAATCGAAGTCCCGGGGAACCTGAAATGTGCCCAAGAGCAGAGGGGGGCTCTCAGACAAGCCCAAAAACGTTCAAGGGGGGATAAGGGGGAACCAAACCATGTGGCCTCTGGATTGCAGACCCGAGAGCACCATACTTGGTGCTCTTGGGTCCACACCCACACCCGAGAGCACCAAGTGGTGCTCTCAGGTTAAGGTAGCCCCCTCCCAAGCTCCCCGATAAGCTTAGGGTCATTCTCAATCCGTAGTTGGGTTCTTGGTCCAAACCAAGAACCCTCGAGTTCGGGAGGTTGCAAAAATTTAGAGCTTTTCATGAAATTTTAAAACTTGTTTTTTAAAAACTAGGGTTTTAAACTCTATTAGCCTAAAACACAACTACTAGTAGATGAATCGGCTCTGATAGCATGTAAGGATTCAGTGTTAGGGTCACAACACTTGCGGACCGCGACGGATAACAAAGAACAAAAACTTCAAGACTCGGCACCACAGACTACACCTAAAATCATCAAAATACTACAAATTGAAAACTTCAAGAGAGCAAAAAGAACCAAGCTAGAGATTTGAGAAAGTAACAACCATTGAAGTGTGTCCGCGCACAAGTAAAAGACCTTAGCTAAGCTCCTCGGTTGCGGGATCAAGCATGACCATGGACCTCCTTGCCGAAGATGATCCACTTTGAAGGAAACCCCAACCCAAGTTTCAACTTCACTAAAGAACTCTTCTTTGTGAAGTAACTTACTCTCACAACTTTGCTAGAATGGAGAAGAAGAAGATATTGAGAACTCTCACTTTTTTTTCTCTCAAGCTCTCTTTTGATCAGAACTCATGAAAGAGAAAGCTAAGTGCAGAATGAGAGTTGTATTCTCTCTCTTCTATCAGATATTAGAGAGAGGATATGAACCACATCTCTCCAAGTGATCCCCACTTGCCCACAACCCTCCACATGCAAGCCTGCCGCTAGAAGTCGAGTGGTATATGTTTCATATACATATATTTATATTATATATCATATACAACATACGAAAGAGAGAGAGAGAGAGTATAATACTAGCAAACCCTAACCATATCTCATATGGTTTTAAGTCAGCACTTGACTTAAATCGCAGTCTCTAAAATAACCAGCTAGTATTATCATATGTCCGATTATTATATGTGTACCATATACACGTGTTTAATCAAACTTCCCGCACGTATCACCATACGCACACTACACCGTTTCGCCTGAGCTGGGAAACCCTCTATGTTGGACTCTAAAAACTCAACAATATGCTAGCAATGAGTTATTGGATGATATTCATAACCCATAAGCACGCCAACGGCACTAGCTGTATGTAACGGCTACCTGGGTATATGTCAAAAGAAATGTCAACAAGCAAACTCATCTGTACCTAACAGAGCCTATCAGTGACAATCACCGTATAATCTGGTCTCTTCATCAGAGAACGTCACATACAGGGTCTGGGGGTGGAAACAGTCAGATTTCTAATAACCCAATAAGTCATGCAGATGTCAAACTCATAACCATCCAAAATACAACGGATAACCTATATCAGTTTATCTCAACCATCATGGCCAGGGACCTATGGTTATAGTCTATCATGCACAGTGCGACATCAACTCCTTATACAGGGAGAGACGAATCACATCTCGACCGCTCACTGCCTCCATGTGTTTTGGGGTTGTACCCAACTAAAAGATGTATGCAGGCTCTTTGGTTGGGTAGTAATCAAAGTACAGTGGGAACACACAAAACACTATGACAATCTCAGGTCAAAAGTCTACCCTGTCCCATTATCATCAGAAAACTACTATCTGACAATAGGTATAATACCATATAGAAGTTCTCGGTGAATCCGTTCAGTATACTCATTCTCCAATGAGCACATGTATACAATTTTCGATGTTAAACACCAATGGCTGTGGGACCAATCATCGCCCCGGTCAGGATCAACAAACGTATACACTGGTCTACTCTGGATTACCGATGTCCAGTCTCGATACTCCCACAACTAGAAACATTTAAGGATGTTCTTATGGACTATCCAAACCCCATTAGTATGATCGCATCATAATCCTGGCAGTCAAGCAAAGATCCTTTGGGCTTTATCAACATGTGTTAGCGATACGTAATATCAAGTAAAACATATACACATAAAAGATAATGCACACCAGATTGCATACTATCATATCGAGAAAGAATGTTCTATACATATAGGTCCAAGTACAATAATAATTACCTCCAGGGCACGTATATCTAACAAAATTGACCAATTGCATGCAACTTAGAGGATAAGGATCCTTCAAAGTTCTTATTTAACATTTACAGATAGAATCTATCCATCAACCGTCCATCGTGTGACACAGAAACAGTTGCGATTTGGCTAATCTTGAACGCGAGCATGCCATTAGCATCTTAATAATATATCCTAAACATGTACAAATGGAAGAAAGAAACCTCTACCCAATTAATCTTGTCTTTGCTTTAATTAGCATCCTAGCATTTATAAAGAGGCACTCGTGTCGTGCACATGCCCCTGTAGTGAGCATGGAGGGCTCGTGCACGTGCACTTGCACTAGCCTTTGTGTCCAATTCACATATGTATAGCTTCGTCGGAATTATATTAAGAGAAAATCTAGGAGAAATTAATTATAATTGTACGGTCGATTACATTTTGTGGATTCCTCACCATCTCAAATTCTTGCAGCTTTTGTTTCAATCAATGTTTCGGAAAATAATTTATGCAATTTGGATGAAGATTGAGACTTTTAATAAATGCATTTATATATGGGTTTTTTTCCCCTTCTTCTTCTAGACAAATGTTAAGATGAAACCATTTTATTTCATTAACTAATGAGAATTAAACAAGACATTTCCAAAATAAAAGATGGAGACTTTTCTCAAATTCATTTAATGTTTTTCCTTTATCCACGTAAACATTGCGATCATCATGTCTCATTGAAGATCTTTCGACAATTGATTCGTCATGTTTCCCTAAACAGGAAAAAAATTAACAATAAATCCTCAAAATGAATGTAGAAGAATATATTTACAGAAATTAAATATCTTGGAAATTGAAGATTACAAACAGATGAATCAAGATGTATGACCAATTGATCGATATAAAGGGGAATGCCATGTAAATATCGATGCAAGGAGGATTACATCCCTATTTTTTGGCATCAGATGTTCCAAAATTATTACCAAAAATAAATTAAATTATTACCCTGAAACATACATGCCATGGCAATCCACATGAACTTGCAGAAATCTAAGAATATAAGTGTAGGGTGGGGCCGGTTATTCGATTCGAGACTTCACAAATGCAAAGTATTTTTGAGCAACAGATGCTTTTGCTCTTCCTTGCTCTCTGATGGATCTCTGGATCTCCTTCAGATGTTATCTTCCGTTGATCTGCTGCGAGCGTTGATAGATGGCTGAGATCGAGTTAGAGGGTTGCCTCCTGGAGCGTGTGGACCTCAATGGGTTTTATGTGGTTGAGGCCAAGCTGCCTGCAAAGAAGTCCCGAGGTGGTTGTGTCACCGAGGACCCTCCGACGATCAAGTTAGACGGGGTATTTTGGTAGAGTAACGGACTATTGGGGTCAAATTGGCTTCCCCGAGTCGTCTGAGAGAGGGGTTTATATAGTGGCAGTCATGGGCAGGCGAGCGCGAGATTTACGCCGACCGTTACGTCCATGGCGTCACGCCCGCATGATAGGCGGGATTCCCCATTAATGACGAGATATGCTCGTTAATGGGGGATCGTGATGGCGTGGAACGCGGGATCATGGGCGGTGGATATCTCGCGTCTAGCGAGATTCGCAGAGCCGTGGCGGTGGCGCCTGTGATCGGTGCTGCGGGTCGGTCGGTGAGATCGAGGAAGAAGCTGCTCGGCGGGAGGCTCGGGAACGAGCGGGAGGCTGAGGCATCTTGGTTCTATGATAGCTCGGAGGCGAGCCGAGGGTTGGTCTGGAAGGCCACCGAAGGTCGGGAACATCCTCGGGTCAGAGGCCCGGGGTGTGATTCCAACGTAACGTTCTTGATTCTTTCTTGTAAGCTCTGGGACACGTCATCTGCCACGTGTCATTGTCTGGGGAGTCACCGATATCGAGCATCATCATTAGCCTCCCACTCTCGTCTCGACCCGTTTCTAGGTCGGGTTGAGAGTGGTTTGACCGGTCACCCGGGGTGAGCTCTCACTTGAAGATATCATCGGTGCGTATTCCCGGGCAAAGAGTTGTAATTTCTTGATGACGTCAGCGGATCAGAGGAGAGATCTCGCATTGAATAGGAAGCGCTGGTTTGCGCGTAAGTTCGTCGAAGCGCCAGCCCACGTGTCTGGAGCTGATTGGCTGACGAGACGGGTCGCGGGTTTTCCCGCGCCCGAGGGGACGCGCCCAATGTGAGTGCGAAAGGTGGAATGTTGTCGGCCGTTGGTTGCAAAGCGTTGTTTTGGCGGGAAGCGATCGGAGCCGTAGAATGTGTATGCCGACAGTTATAAATAGAGATGGGATCCCCATCAGGACCCATACATCACCATAATTTCTTCGTCCCTAGTCGTGTTAGCTTGGCGCTCTTCTCCGCAGGTCGGATTCCTTACGTCTTCTCTTCCGAGGACTCGTCCCTTTGATCAGGTTAGATGTCTTCTACCGAAGAGTCTGTAAAAATAGTTCGGGTAGAGTTTAGGGAGTCCTCTGTAACTTCCTCTTCTTCTTCTTCTTCTTCTTCTTCTGATTCTTCTGCTTCTTCCTCTTCCTCTCCAGAGTCGGAGTCCCCCCGGGAAGTTAGAGTTAGTCATGCTTCCCGGGGTCGTGCGACAGGGGCGGTCCTCAGAGCGCGGGTCATGGGTGTTTTTGGCGCGTCATCCACGCTGAGGCATACGGATGAGCTCGCCACCATCCGGACTCGTTTCCATATTCCTCCCGGCTATTCGCTTCGTCTGGCCGAGGAGGGGGAGAGGGCAGACCAGGTACGGGGTAAGGAGATCGCCTTGTACGTGGAAGCCTTTTGGGCCGGGATGCGCCTACCCTTCTCTCCTGAGATGAGTGCGGCGTTGAACTGTTTTGAGTTATCCTCGGGCCAGTTAGTGCTGAACTCTTGGAGGATTCTCCTTAGGTTCCTGGTCCGGTTGAAATTACATCTGATCTCTTTCCGCCGGAGTCTTCTCGTTTCTTCTCGCTGCTACAAAAACCACCCTGGCACTCATAGGGGCGAGCCGAGCTGGGTATACATCTCGTTTAGAAAACACCGGGGAGGTGCTGCCGGGTCGGGGGTCATCGTAGTACCTTCTTCCATTCACGAATGGAAGAAGAAGTTTTTGTTTGTTGGGCCGCCCGAGGGTGAGTATTGGCTTGTGACCATCCAGTAGCACAGGGCCAACTGCCCGCGGGTGGGGCGGTCGAATGATCCCGACACGGTGGCGGTGAGTGGGAGCCCCTCCCCCGGGCTGATGTGTTGCTGTCTGAGCGGGCACTCAGTTGGGTCAGGCGCAGCTACGCCCAGTTCGCGGGTAAGTTAGGAGTTTTCAGACGACCTGTTTAGATTTGTGTATTCTTTCACTTTTTCTGGCATTGCTGACTCCTTTGTACTTTTGTCTTATGCAGAACCTATGGACCTAGGCAAATTTTGGGCAACCCTAGTCGAACAGAAGAAGGGAAAGAAGGCCGGAGGCAACGGCCTTTCTCGCCCGTCATCGGCTGCGGCTCCACCGGCAACTGCTCCATCCATGCGTTCAAGCGCGCCCCGGGCCCCGGAGTCCAGCCAAGCGCCGAGCCAAAAACGTGCTCGGGAGCAAGAGCCCCGGGCTCTGGAGGTGGGAGGTGAGACTGGTTCTCCTGCGTCGCGCCTCAAGAGGTTTCATAGGACGGCGCCCCGTACCCCGGCTTCCCCAATCATGGTAGATGAAGGGGAGCTTCGCTTCGAGGTGCCCTCGGGGCTTTCCGTCGCTGACAGCCTGCTCTCGGAGATGGAAAGGTCGGCCGGAGGCAGAAACCCTCAGGGAACCCTCCGAGCCCAAATGGCGGCCATAGCCCAAGAGGTCGTGTAGGTTAGCGTTCGCACCACACTCGGGTTTTCATTCAGTATTTTTGTTCGCGAGATTAGATGCCCCCTTTCCTTTTTAACCCTCTTTGTTTTCTTCAGGTCCTCCAACACGTCGCCCTCGTCGTCAATATGGAGGATGAGGAAATTGCCCCGGCGATGCAGGCCGTGGGTGAGTTCTCCTCGCGGGAGGAGAGCTCAAGGCTGGAGCTAGAGGCGGCGATGGAGAGGGTTGCTGCCCTCGAAGACCGGGTGGTGGCCGGGGATCGGGAGTTCGCCAGGTGCCGGGAGGCCGCCCGAGCAGCCGAGGCCAAGTTAGAAGATTCCAAGGTGCTCGTCGCCACCCTGAAGAAGATGGCGAACACCCTCCGAAGGGAGAACGAGGTAGCGAAGGAAGGAATGAGGCATGCCGAGCTCCGAGCGTCGAAAGCGGTGGAGAGCTACAAGAAGTTGGACCAGTACTACACCGACCTCGCTGAAGCCGCTGCCGTCGTTTGGCACGACGCCCTCGACGCTGTCAAGGCCTTAATGCCGGAGTTTCCAGACGGTGAGCTCCAGGGTGAGTACCCTTTCGGCGATGACACGCAGGGGAATGCCTCCGGAACGCTGCAGGGGGAGAGGCCTCCGGTGGAAGCATTGGGGAGAAGTCGGTCCCCCTGGCTCTCGGCGCCGAGGCTCCTGCGATGGGCGCCGACTTTCAAGACGCAACCCCGGTTGTCACAGTGGAAGCATAGCTCATCGAGGTTCTCCCCGGCCCCGAGGCCTGAACTTCCTCGCCTCCTTATTTTCTTTTTGCGCTGAAATTTTGTAAGCCTCCGGGCGTTTTTGCAAGGCTGGGGAGCCCATAATACCTCTCTAGAGACTTCCGACTTTATGAAAAAAAATCTTTTTGCAGTGTTATTTGCGTGCGCGTTTTCCCTTTGTTTGTGGTAAACATTTTCATTTGCACGGTACTGCTTTCATGTTAGGTCGGTTTTTCATCTAGCGATCGCACGTCGAGTTGAATTCGACCATTTGCCAAGTGTGCAAATACAGGCGAAAAGTTGGTATCTCCATGGCCCCGAAGTCGAGGTGGAGATCGCTTAGTAAAGACGTGTAGGAAGTTGAGCAAGGAAGCCGCTCGATGGCCTCTTGGTGAGGGCTTTGATCCTTGGTGTCATTGGGCAAGGAGTTGCCTGCTAAGGATGGACCTAGCAGGATAGCTGCTCGGTGGCCTCTTGACGAGGGCTTTGATCCTTGTCCTCGGTGGGTAGTGAACTACCAGCCATGGATGGACCGAGCACGGTAGCTGCTTGGTGGCCTCTTGATGAGGGCTTTAATCCTTGGCGTCGTGGGGCAAGAGATTACCAGCCAAGGATGGACCGAGCAGGGTAGCTACTCGGTGGTCTCTTGATGAGGGCTTTAATCCTTGGCATCGTGGGATAAGAGATTACCAGCCAAGGATGGACCGAGCAGGGAAGCTACTCGGTGGCCTCTTGATGAGGGCTTTGTTCCTTGGCGTCAGTGGGTGGTGAACTATCAGCCATGGATGGACCGAGCAGGGTTGCTGCTCGGTGGCCTCTTGATGAGTGATTTGATCCTTGGCGTCGGTGGGTAATGAACTACCAGCCATGGATGGACCGATCAGGGTTGCTGCCCGGTGGCCTCTTGGTGAGGGCTTTGATCCTTGGCGTCGGTGGGTAGTGAACTACCAGCCATGGATGGACCGAGCAGGGTTGCTGCCCGGCGGCCTCTTGATGAGGGCTTTGATCCTTGGCGTCGTGGGGTAAGAGGTTACCAGCTAAGGATGGACCGAGCAGGGTTGCTGCCCGGTTGCCTCTTGGAGAGGGCTTGGATCCTTGGCATCGGTGGGTAGTGAACTACCAGCCAAGGATGGACCGAGCAGGGTTGCTGCCTGGTGTCCACTTGGTGAGGACTTTGATCCTTAGCGCGGGAGGTCATTGAGAGGCCTGCTAAGGATGGACCGAGCTGGATAGCTACTCGGTTTGTCGAGGTTCTGTCCGACCTATCCTGGTGCGTGAACATCGGGAAGAGTAACCGTCGCGGGCGACACGTGTCATGAACGCATGGGGGGAGGCAAAGCATTTAGAAGAGCCTCGTCGCTCCGACATCGAATCGCCGAGAAAGACGGGATATCCGCCGCGTGGAAGTACAGTAGTGGAAGAAACGAGCGACTGTTGGACTCTTGGGGGCGCTGTGGGGCTATAAAACGGAGAGCGTGTTGATCACTCCTTTCTCCATCCCCAAAATGCAAGAATGGATGAATTCCCTTTCTCCATCCCCGAGATCATAAATTTCGAGGACGTATATCTGTACGACCAGCTGTGCTCCGAAGAGACGGTGCAGGATGTGATCCAGCGGGTTGAGGATCATATCGGCCGCCTACTCCCCCGGCGATCACCCCTTCTCCAGCAGCTGATGTACTCGATCTTGTTTCCCCAATCAGAGCAAAGCTCTGTTTTGAATTTCAAAATTCAAAAATTGAAGCAACGCTTCAGATTCTGCGCGCCACGTGTCAAACGCAGACGCGTTAGCGCCAGGTGCGCTGCGCCCTAAGCAGCGCATCCCCAATCAAAGCAAATCTCTGTTTTAAAATTCAAAATTTAAAAACTGAAGAAATGCTTCAAATCCAGCGCTCTGCGCTGCGCGCCACGTGTCAAACACGGGTGCGCTAGCGCGGTTGCGCTGCACTCTGCGCTGCGCGACACGTGTCGAATGTAGGTGCGCTAGCGCAAAGTGCGCCAGCGGTGGAATTAAAAATTCCCCATCGTTAGATCAAAAGATCTAATAATAATAAATTATTAATTAATCAGAATTAAAATTCTGTTATGAAAAGATCTTTCCAATCTTATTGAAATAAGAAGATTATCTTCTGCAAAATAGAAACCTTAGGATCAAAGATTCAACGGTGGGAAATATTCCCAAATCAACCAGAGAAAGATCTCTCAAACTGATTCAAAAAATCATTTGGCCCTATATAAAGGCCCATAGACTTCAAGTCTAGGAGATACAAAAAGAGAGAGAGAAAACCCTCTGCAAGCTTTGAGAAAAAGAAGAGCAAGCTCTTAGAAAAAAGAAGATCATTTCTTCATATTCAAGGTGAAGAACTATGTTCTTGAACAACAAAGATGAAACCATCTCGTAAAAAGAAGAATCATCTTCTAAAAAGATCATAAATCTACAAAAGACCAAGGTCTTTGATAAAAAGAAAAGATCAAAAGATCTAATCATAAAAAAAAAACTAAAAGAAGTATTTTACTTCATTCACAGATCTTTGATCTATAAAGGCAGAGCCCTTTTTATAAAAACAAGAACTTTTGTTCTTCGATCTTGAGACAAAGTCTCCTTTAAGAAGAGCATAAAATTTGTTCCTTGATTTTAAAATTGATCAGATGCGCTCTGCGCTATTGAAAAGTGCCTTGCACTCATGAACTGCGCTCTTGCGCTTCTTGGATTGGCGCTCAGCGCCAAAACATGCCGTGTGTCAACCATAGACACCACTTGCGCTTTGCGCTTTTAAAACAGCGCACTGCGCTCATGAGCTGGCGCTCAGCGCCAAGTGCGCCACGTATCGCTCACTGGCGCGCCAACAGACTAGCGCAGATCGCTCATAAATTAAAAAGCGCAATGCGCTAAATGAACTAGTGCTTAGCGCTAAGCGCGACACGTGTTCTTTTCGTGTGCGCTACCTGACAGAAGTGCAATGCGCTCTTTAGCTGGCGCAAAGCGCCTGGCGTGCCACGTGGCGCATTGTCAGAGCAAAACTTGTTCTGATGAAGACAAAAGATGTCAGAGCCCAATGCCTAGCATTATTAAAAGGGTCGAGCCCAAACAAAAGCTTAATAGCCAGAACAAAAAATAAAATGTTAAACATTTTTTTTATTGGACTTAGCCCAATTCTAGCCATAAGTCCTCAACTTATCTTGAATTGAGCTCATGTGCTCTCTCAACCAACTCACATCGGTTCGAGGGTACATCTCGTTACTCCTCTGATATTTGTCGTTGTAATCCTTCAACGTCTTCAGAGAGGTGACGGGTCCCAACGACCACACATTTCTACGGACTGTGGGGTCCCTAAACCCATGGACTATGATGTACTTAACCTTGACCGTGATGTCTTAAAACTAACAACGGACTGTGGGGTCCTTAAACCCACGGACCGTGATGTCCTTAACCTTGACCGTGATGTCTTAAAACTAACAATGGACTGTGGGGTCCCTAAACCCATGGACTATGATGTCCTTAACCTCGACCGTGATGTCTTAAAACTAACATCGGACTGTGGGGTCCTTAAGCCCATGGACTATGATGTCCTTAACCTGGACCGAGATGTCCTTAAACTAACAATGGACCGTAATGTCCTTAAACTAATTATCGACCAAAATGTCACTAAACTAAACAATAGAGCCTAATTGCTCTCTTGTCGGATCTAAACAATCCCGTTAAGTTGATCTTAGTCTAAAATTAGACTAACGTATCCTTAAAAAACGTTTAAGTCGATCTTAGTCTCAAATGAGGCTAACGTATCCTTAAACCCAACCCCCAAACCCAAATCTAAGAAAGATACGGATTTGGACTAGTCCACGCCCTACGGGAGACAACACAAATTAGTCTCCGTATACAATCCAAGGGTAACCACACACAAAACAAACACCCACGACACGAAGTGATTATCTGGAGAAAGAGAAAGTTGTTATCGCGATGCGGTAGCGTAATTAACTGCGGGGGCTTGCGCCAGCAGGGAAGAGCGTCCCCACAATCAAAAACCCCTCACGCGAGGGGGAATCTGACGAAGTCTACTACATCGGACGCATTCGTTCAAACCTTCGATACACGGTGCCATAAATCAACTTGGCATCTTCGGAGAGGTGGACGGATAGCACCAATTAGCACATGCCCCGAAATTCAGGCAAGACGTTCGTCGCGTCTCCGCCGCGTCTTTCGCAGGGGAACAGATTCCGGCACGCCCGGTAGGACCTTTTCCTCTTTTCACTCCACACTTCGTGTGTCGTGTTCGCGAACGAATCGCGGTTTGATAAGGTTGCCCTTGGGTTCGAGGTACTAAGATTTGGTTTCTTGCTTGGCGCAGAAAGAGAAACAGCAATGGCATCTACTTGCGAGAAGTGTTCCAACTGCAACTGCAACTCGCGCTCCGCCTCATCTGGAGGCATAGCCTACGAGCCCCAAGCGGCCTCCTTGGTCACAATGTCGGCGGACCAGGTGACTCAGTCCACCACTGGTTTATTCTTTGGGACCATGCTCCCACCGATGAGTTTCAGCGCCTATGTGCCAACACCGGAAGCTCCCAAGAAGTCGGTCTTTGACCGGCTTACAACTACTGCAGCCCCTCTCAACGGGTCATCCAGCTCCAGCGCCTCGGTCTTCTCCAAATTAGGCCAAAGTTCCTGTGGGCCCAAGATGAAGCCTGCAATTCAAGAGAGGGTTATCCCGAAAAGAGTAACCAACCCTGCCCCCGAAGTCGTCAAGGCGGCTTCACCTGCCAAAGGGTCGGTCTTTACAAGACTAACTGTTCCATCTCCCACTACGGCTCCCGCCCATGCTCAAAGGTCTGTCTTTGACAGACAGGATACCGCTACTCAAAAGACGTCAGTCTTCAAGAGGCTGGCACCGGTGGCGCCTCACCTGGACAGGGGGCAAGACAAAGCCATCTCCATCGCCGAACCAACCACAACAGCTCGACACGCTCGACGTCGCCACTGGCGCCGAGTAAGGAAGGTTGGGGGCAACTCCCCCTCTGGGCTAACTCCACCAGCTCTAACGGTGGAAGTTAATGTTCTTGTTCTAAACGGGAACAGCTTTGAGCTGCTGAACAAGGTACGCAGGAACTCGCCTACTGCCGTACTGAAGAGATCTCCTCCACCGGTGGATACTGTCACAGGAATAAAGCTAGAGCAGCCCCCTCAGCGGCTGTCCTCCAAAGTTTACAAAAAATCTGGCGGCAAGTCCGAGAGTCGGTGGTTGATCAAGACTATCCCCGCCGGCAGAAGAAGCTGAAGGTCCGACAGGAAGAAAACCTTCCTGTTAAACCACAGAAGGCGACGGCTACTTGGGTGCCTACTGCAACGGCCCCCTCAACTTCGACCGCTCATAAGAGGAGAAGGTCGGAGAAAGCCCCCATGTCTGCGATAAATGTCAAGGGCATTGAGCCCAAACGTGTCACGCCCTACCCCCAATACAGAGAGTATTGTCCGCTCTGGCCGAAGCCGCACGGTTTTATCCTTCGGAGCGAACCGGACCCGACCAGGGGCCACTTCCCAGGAGGTCACCCATCCCAGAACTTCCTTGGCTCGAGCACGCTTAACTACGGAGTTCTCAAGCTCCTGTAGTGCCGGTTCACTTAAAAGGCGCCTCTGTATTGAAGAGTGGTATCATTCCATTTATAGTACAGATCTGCCCCCTTTCGGAATGTATTCCAAAGAGTCTCCATTGTTCTACATTTGGTCCTACGGACTCAAGAGGTGGCCCCCACGGATTCAAGAGGTAGCCCCCGCCCACTTAACACGACACTTGGCGTGGCAATTTGTTCAGTGTGGCACTTTGCACCGTGAGCAAGAACCGAGTCCTAAGTCGGGACTCGGTTCTTGCTCATGGAGCAAAGTGCCACACGGAACAAAGTGCCACGCCAAGTGTCGTGTTAAGTGGGTGGGAGCCACCTCTTGAATCCGTAGGGCCACCTCTTGAGTCCGTGGGACCCTGTAGAACAATGGAGACTCTTCGGAATACATTCCGAAAGGGGGCAGATCTGTACTATAAATGGAATGATACCACTCTTCAATACAGAGGCGGCTTTTAAGTGAACCGGCACTATAGGAGCTTGAGAACTCCGTAGTTAAGCGTGCTCAAGCCATGGAAGTTCTGAGATGGGTGACCTCCTGGGAAGTGGCTCCTGGTCGGGTCCGGTTCGCTCCGAAGGACAAAACCGTGCGGCTTCGGCCAGAGCGGACAATACTCTCTGTAATGGGGGTAGGGCGTGATAGAATGGTATCAGAGCTGGTCCCTTAATAGTAGGTCTGTGGTTCGAGGACGAACCATTGTTCAAAGGTGGGGAGAATGTCGGGACTTGGTTCTTGCTCACATAGCAAAGTGCCACACGGAACAAAGTGACACGCCAAGTGTCATGTTAAGTGGGCGGGGGCCACCTCTTGAATCCGGGGGGGCCACCCCCTTGAGTCCGTAGGACCTACTGTAGAACAATGGAGACTCTTCGGAATATATTCCGAAAGGGGGCAGATCTGTACTATAAATGGAATGATACCACTCTTCAATACAGTGGCGCATTTTAAGTGAACCGGCACTACAGGAGCTTGAGAACTCCGTAGTTAAGCGTGCTCGAGCCAGGGAAGTTCTGGGATGGGTGACCTCCTGGGAAGTGGCCTATGGTCGGGTCCGGTTCGCTCCGAAGGACAAAACCGTGCGGCTTCGGCCAGAGTGGACAATATTCTCTGTATTGGGGGTAGGGCGTGACAAAACGCCCTAAGTCTGGGGGCATGGTGGTGCATACCGTCTATATGGCATCGCCGTATCTCTACGGGTCACCGACCGCTCACCCGATCCGTGACAAAAGCCCAGGAAAAACAGCAGAAGCTTCAGGAGATGCTGACTACAATGGCTGCACTTACGGGACCAAAAACAAGCCCGGAGGCGTTCTCAGAGCAACACCATGAACAAGAAACCGATGCTAACTTCCTACACAGAGTCCTCGAAAAGAAGGACAAAGATGCTGCAGAACAGGCAGCCAACATAAAACAAATGGCGCTTCTCTTCCAAGAAATGGTAGGGATGATGTTACAGCCGGATCCTCCAGCTGAAGACCCTCCGATCATTATTGAAGACGATAGAGGGGAGACATCTAATCCTCCTCCGACCCATTCAGCAGCTAAGGAGGAAACCATTTCCAAGGCCGCACTGGATGACTATATAGCTCAGCAAATACGAGCTCACCAGACGAATGAAGCGGCCGGCCAAGTTGTTAAAACTGGGCGACCGTATCCAGGCTGGTATAATCAGATAAAGTACCCGCCGGGCTACACGATCCCCAAATTCCATGCGTATAAGGGGACAGACAATCCCCATCAGCACGTCGTTCAGTTCAGGGCCTTGTGCGGTAACACTGGAGGCGACGATAAACTGCTACTTCGCCAGTTCGTCGGTAGTTTAGAAGACCCAGCTTTTGAATGGTACTCGGAGCTTCCCGACGACTCCGTCAAAACGTTTACAGAAATGGAGTTGCTAATTCACTAAACGGTTCGCAAGCGCCAGTGAACGCACCTCGATCACGGCATTGATCAACGCCAGAGTAAAGCCGGGAGAGACATGGGTTCAATATGCAATACGATGGCGGAATCTGTGGTTGAAATGCAAACAACGCATCGAAGAAGCGCCGGCGTTGGGCATGTTCGTAGGCACTCTGGATCCTCATGCAACCATCTCCCAATTCATGATGTTCTTCAAGCCGACCACGTTCCAGGCCTTGATTGACAAGTTGGCCTAAATGGACCAGATGGGTCATAAACCATCTCCTCCAAAGACGGACTCTCGAAATGAAAAAGGGAAAGGAAAAGCAACTTTCGTTGCCAATACTCAACAACAGCCGAGTAACTTAAAGCCGGTTGTTCGCCAAAATAGCGTGCGTCCACGCCCATCCCTCGAGGAGAGACTGGGACGTCCTTACTCGTTTCCCCAGGATAAAACGAGGAGACTGTTCGAGCTGGCAGTGTGCAACAGACTCATCAATCTGTCGGATCCAAAACGACCGTTGCAACCCGGCGAGGCTAATAGTCCCAATTATTGCCCTTACCATCAAACGGTAAGCCATCCAATTGAGGATTGCTTTGTCTTTAAAGGCTGGATTGAAGATCAATACCAACAGGGAAAATTTGCCATGTCCGAGAATTGGAAAGTGAACCCACCACAGCCATACGCTCCCAAGAAGACAGACACGCCGGGGGTATCATGCTCTTTCATTGAAAAAGCTCCATAGGAGGTCGCTCTTTCAGCAAAGACTAAAAGAATGTTGAGGAATCTCCAAACATGCCCGGCAATCAGGTGGAAGAATCAGCTAGAACCCGAGATTATCGAGGGAATGCTGAAGCCGCGCCCAATTCCAAAAACTGGTGGTGATAGTCAAAGCGCTTATACCCAGCCGTCAAAGTCTTCTAAGAAGAAAACCAAAAAGCCCGTGAAACCTAATGACAAACGCATGGACCTGCAAAAACATATTGACGCGCTAGAAAAATATAACTAGAAGGCGCGGACCCCAGTTACACTCCAAGAATTCCTCAGCCACATCCTTGAGGATGGAGGTGATGACAATGAAGAAGACTCGTCAGATGAACCCGAGGATTATGTGGCAAGCTGCCATATGATCTCTCACTCGTTAATAAACGGTGAAGAAGCTCCTGACACAAAGAAATTGGGGGCAGATCCTGAGCCGGAACTTCTAGGACCATCAGACGAAATGATTGATGCATTCCTGAACGAAACCCGTCTTAAAAGCAAAGCTGATCGAGAGCATGAGATGGCCATATTTGAAAAGGCCAAACGCCGGCGACTGGACGAAAGGGTTAAAACACTTCCCCCAGGTTAAAACACTTCATCTACCGCAAATAAAAGAAGGTTCAAGATGAGGAAAAGGTTCGCCAAAGCCATATCGATGGGAATGAAGCTGCCCTCTTTTAGAGAAAATTCTCCTGGCAATATACGCCTTAATGATGCGGATGCGCATCCTAATTACTGTTTATATCATCAAAGGATTGCGCACCCCACCAAAGATTGCAACGCCTTTAAAAATTGGTGGCAAGGGTATGTCGCTCATAGGCAGCACTTCAAGAGGATGGAGAGTGAAACTCGTCGACAGCAGAAAAATGCGACAGACGAACGAGAAAGAGCTGCCGACAACTCTCACATGGTTGATAGTAGGGGATCACAAGTTCTCACCTTCGGGAGCAATTCTGAAGAAGAAATTACTCTCGGCCCTCTCTCCAAGGAATCCACCTCAGGAAAAAGTAAGAAACGAAGAGCTGCGAGAACATTCCGCTACGCAATCGCACGCTACCTGAAAAGGATCTCGGACCCGCAAACAAAGGATCAAGCAAAAAGAATAAGGGGAAGGGAAAAGCGACCTTTGTCGCCAATGCTCAGCAACAGCCGAGTAACCCGAGATCGTCTATTCGTCAAAGCAACAAGCCGCGATCCCTCGATGAGAAGTTGAAACGTCCTTACTCATTTTCCAGGGATAAAACAAGGAGACTGTTCGAACTGGCAGTGCGCAACGGGCTCATCACTCTGCCAGATCCAAAACATCCGTCGCAACCGGGTGATGTTAACCATCCTAACTATTGTCCCTACCACAGAGTAATAGGTCACCCACTCAAAGATTGCTATGTCTTCAAAGGCTGGATTGAGGGTGAATACCAAAAGGGCAAATTCGAGTTGTCTGACAACTGGAAGGTGAACCCTCCACAACCACATGCTCAGAAAAGGATGGACACGCCAGGGGCATCATGATCTTTTATAGGGGAAGCTCCATGAGAAATTGTTTTTTCGGCAAAAAACTAAAAGAGTGCTGAAAGATCTTCAAACATGTCCGACCTATGAACCAAAGACCGAAACGTCGTTAAACTAACAATGGACCGCTATGTCCTAAAATTGGATAATGACCAAGACATCGATAAACTACTACAGACCGCAGCATTCCAAGGCTGATACAAAAGAGGCAAAAAAAAGAGAAAAAAGAAAACGGTGTGTCCATAAGCAAAATGGCCACGGATGAAAACCCGAAAGGGCTACGTGAGTAAAGACAGCAAGGCTACCGGCGAGTTTTGTGAAAACCCGAAAGGGCGCAACCTCGTTAGAATAAAAAAAGAAAACGGTATGTCCATAAGAAAAATGGGCACGGATGAAAACCCGAAAGGGCTCCGTGAGTAAAAACAGCAGGGCTACCGGCGAGTTTTGTGAAAACCCGAAATGGCGCAACCTCGTTAGAATAAAAAAAAAAGAAAACGGTATGTCCATAAGCAAAATGGGCACGGATGAAAACCCGAAAGGGCTCCATGAGTAAAAACAGCAGGGCTACCGGCGAGTTTTGTGAAAACCCGAAAGGGCGCAATCTCGTTAAAAGGACACTTGCAAGGTCCTCTCGACTTTGTAAGGAGAATCCACCTGCGTGAGATCCTTACGACTCACAAGGGAGCAACACACTTAGGGATCCCTACGATCCCTAAGGAGAAATTACACTTGCGAGATCCTCACGACCCGTAAGAAGAACCTTCTTATGAGACCCTCGCGGCTCTTAAGATTTGAAAGTCTTAAGCTACAGGGATCTGAACCTGTTCTTAAGCATCCCCCACAACCTCCAATACTGCCCTATAAGTGGCTCAATGTTGGCCCTTGTATACAATCCACGGGCGCGAATAAACATTTCCCCAACGAAGTCCCATCCGTGACTATGGATATGTTTGCACAGTAAACAGCCCTTGTAAGTCCTCTCGACTTAGAAGGAGAAAATACTCTTGTAAGATCCTTATGACTTACGAGAAGCCATACACTTAGGAGTCCTCACGATTCCTAAGGAGAAAACACACCTACGAGATCCTCACGACTCGCAGGGAGAAATACCTTTATGAGACCCGTACGGCTCATGAAGTCAAAAGCCTTAGTCGACAAAATCTTAACCCTGTTAACTAAGCCACCTTTGTTCGTCATCGACAGAGGCAAATGATAATTCGCTCCTGGCAATATCCCAGTTGTAGCGGTGCTGATGCCAAAATCGGTGTCCAATTCCAAGCTTGCAGCAAAGAAGCCAGCGAGCCACACATGCATACGAAATAGTCGAAATGATGGGGCAACTTGCAAACAAAATCAGCAAGTGAAAATGTATGCATGTGTTTCCCCCAATCAGAGCAAAGCTCTATGTTGAATTTCAAAATTCAAAAATTAAAGCAACGCTTCAGATCCCGTGCGCTGCGTGCCACGTGTCAAAAGTAGGCACGCCAGCGCCAGGTGCGTTGCGCCCTAAGCAGCGCACCCCAATCAGAGCAAAGCTCTGTTTTGAAATTCAAAATTTTAAAAGTTGAAGCAACGCTTCAGATCCAGCGTTCTGCGCTGCGCGCCACGTGTCAAGCATGGGTGCGCTAGCGCAGTTGCGTTGCGCTCTGCGCTGCGTGCCACGTGTCAAGCATGGGTGCGCTAGCGCAGTTGCGTTGCGCGCCACGTGTCAAACGCGGGTGCGCTTGCGCCAAGTGCGCCAGCGCTGGAATTAAAATCCCCACCGTTAGATCAAAATATCTAATAATAATAAATTAGTAATTAATCAGAATTAAAATTCTGTTCAGGAAAGATCTTTCCAATCTTGTTGAAAATAAGAAGATTGCCTTCTGTAAAACAGAAGCCCTAGGATCAAAGATCCAACGGTGGGGAAATATCCCCAAATCAATCAGAGAAACATCTCTTTAACTGATTTAACAAATCAATTGGCCCTATATAAAGACCCCTAGACTTCAAGTCTAGAGAGAGAAAAAGATAGAGAGAAAAAACCCTCTGCAAAAAAGAGCAAGCTCTTAAGAAAAGAAGAAAAGAAGATTTTTCTTCATATTCAAGGTAAAGAAAAAAGAACTGTGTTCTTGAAAAACAGAGATGAAAACATCTCGTAAAAAGAAGAAACGTCTTCTAAAAAGATCTTAGATCTATAAAAAAGAACAAGGTCTCTGATTAAAAAAAAAGATCAAGATCTAATCATAAAAAGAAGTATTTTTACTTCACAAATCTTTGATCTATAAAGGCAGAGCCTTTTATCAAAACAAGAACTTCTGTTCTTGGATCTTGAGGCAAAGCATCTTTTAAAGAGAAACATAAATTTATTCTTTGATTTTAAAATTGATCAAAATACGCTTTGCGCTATTAGACAGTGCCTTGCACTCATGAACTGCGCCCTTGCGCTCCTTGGACTGGCGCTCATCGCCATAACATGCCACGTGTCAATCATAAACACGATCTGCGCTTTGCGCTTCTGAAAACAGCGCACTGCGCTCTTGGGTTAGCGCTCAGCGCCAAGCGCGCCATGTGTCACTCACTGGCGCACCCATAAACTAGTGCAGCGCGCTCACAAGTTAAAAGCGCAGTGCGCTAACAAACTAGCGTTTAGCGCTAAGCGCGACACGTGTCCTCCTCGTGTGCGCTAACCGACAGAAGCGCAATGCGCTCTTTGACTAGCGCAAAGCGCCTGGTGTGCCACGTGGCGCGCTGTCAGAACACATATTGTTCTGATGAATGCTATGCATTCAATACAAGACAAAAAATGTCAGAGCCCAATGCTTGGCATTATTAAAAGGGCAGAGCCCAAATAAAGTCCTAACAAGCAGAACAAAAAATGAAATGTTAAACATTTTTAACTGGACTTAGCCCAATTCTGGCCGTAAGTCCTCAATTTAAATTGAACTGAGCTTATCTGCTCTCCCAATCAATTTAAACCCGGTTCGAGGGTACATCTCTTTACTCTTCTGATATCTGTCGTTGTAATCCCTCAGTCGTCAGAGAGGTAATGGGTCCTGACAACCACACATTATTACGGACTGTGGGGTCCTTAAATCCACGGACTATGATGTCCTTAACCTCGACCGTGATGTATTAAAACTAACATCGGACTGTGTAGTCCTTAAATCCACGGACTATGATGTCCTTAACATCGACCACGATGTCTTAAAACTAACAACGGACTGTAGAGTCCTTAAACCCACGGACTATGACGTCCTTAACCTCGACCGTGATGTCTTAAAACTAACGTCGGATTGTGGAGTCCTTAAATCCACGGACTATGATGTCCTTAACCTCGACCGTGATGTCTTAAAACTAACACCGGACTGTGGAGTCCTTAAATCCACGGACTATGATGTCCTTAACCTCGACCGCAATGTCTTAAAACTAACAATGGACCGTAATGTCCTTAAACTAATTATCGACCGCAATGTCACTAAACTAAACAATAGAGTCCAATTGCTCTCTTGTTGGATCTAAACGATCCCGTTAAATTGATCTTAGTCTAAAATGAGACTAACGTATCCTTAACGAACGTTTAAGTTTATCTTAGTCTTAAATAAGGCTAACGTATCCTTAAACCCCAAACCCCCAAACCCAAATCTAAGAAAGATACAGATTTGGACTAGTCCACGCCCTACGGGCGACAATATAACTTAGTCTCCGTATACAATCCACGGGCAACCAAACACAAAATAAACACCCACGACACGAAGTGACCATCTGGAGAAGGAGAAAGTTGTTACCGCCATGCGGTAGCATAATTAACTGCAGGGGCTTGCGCCTGCATAGAAGAGCGTCCCCACAATAAAAAAAACCCTCAAACGAGGGGGAATCTGACAAAGTCTGCTACATCTGCCGTATCCGTTTAAACCTTCGATACACGGTGCCATAAATCAACTTGGCATCTTCGGAGAGGTGGACGGATAGTACCAATTAGCATCTGCCCCAAAATTCAGGCAAGATGTCCGCCGTGTCTCCGCCGCGTCTTTCGGAGGGGAACAGATTCTGGCACGCCCGGTGGGACCTTTTCCTCTTTCCATTCCACACTTCGTGTGTCGTGTTCGCGAACGAATCGCGGTTCGTTAATGGTTGCCCTTGGGTTTCAAAGTACTAAGATTTGGCATTTTGCTTGGTGCAGAAAGCAAAGGATCAATGGCGTTCACCTGCTCAAAGTGTTCCACATGCAACTGCAACCCACGTCCTGCCTCAACTGGGGGCATAACCTACGGGCCCTAAGCGGCTTCACTGTTCACGATGCCCGTAGAACAGGTTACTCAAGCCACCACAGGGCTATTTTTCGGAACCATGCTCCCGTCAACGAGCTTCACCGCTCCTGTGCCCGTACCAGAGGCCCCCAAGAAGTCGGTCTTCGATCGACTTACAGCTACTGAGGCCTCTCTCAACGGGTCGTTCAGCATCGGCGCCTCGGTCTTCTCCAGATTGGGCCAAAATTCCTGTGGGCCCATAATAAAGCCTGTAATCCCAGAGAAGGTTATTCCGAAGAGAGTAACCAACCCTGCTCCCGAAGTCGTCATGGCGGCTTCTCCTGCCAAGGGGTCGGTCTTTACAAGACTAACTGTCCCAACTCCCACTCCCGCTCCTGCTACTCAAAGGACATCAGTTTTCAACAGGCTGATGCCAGCAGCATCCCCTCACCTGAACAGGGTGCAAGACAAAGCCATCCTCGTCACCGAACCAACTCCATCAGCTCGGCCCGCTCGACGTCGCCACTGGCGCCGGGTAAGGAAGGCCGGGGGCAACTCCCCCTATAGGCTAACTCCACCAGTCCCAACGGTGGAAATCAATACTGTTGTTCCAACCGGGAACAGCTTCGAGCTGCTGAATGAGGTGCGCAGGAATTCTCCTACCGCCGTACTGAAAAGATCTCCTCCTCCGGTGGAGAATGTTGCGGAAGCAAAACCAGAACAGTCCCCTCAGCGGCTGTCCTCTAAAATATACAAGGTCTGGCATCAAGTCCAAGACTCGGTGATTGATCCAAATTTCTCCCGCCAGCAGAAGAAGCTGAAGATCCGACAGGAAGAAAACTGTTCTGTTAAGCCATAAAAGATGACGACTACTTAGGTGCCCACTGCAACGGCCGCCTCAACGTCAACCGCTCAGAAAAGAAGGAGGCCAGAGAAAGCCCATGTAAACGTGGCAGACCATAAAAACATCGAGCCCAAACGCCCTAAGTTTGGGGGCATGGTGGTGCATACCGTTTACATGGCATCCGGGAAGGAGGATAGTCGCGCTTGTACGGGCCACCGACCACTCACCCGATCCATCACAAGAGCTCAGGAACAGCAACAGCAGAAGCTTCAGGAGATGCTGACTACCATGGCCGCACTCACCGGGCCAAAAGAAAGCCCGGAGGTGTCATTGGAACAACGTCGCGAACACGAGACTGATGCTGAATTCCTTCGGAGAATGCTCGAGAAGAAGGACAAGGAGGCTACGGAACAAGCGGCCAATATAAA